>CM042089.1:19246437-19846437 GCA_023512835.1 Taxillus chinensis | reverse complement strand
TAGAGGACATCATTCTAAGCATCTTTCCTTTTGCACGTGAATTCATTGGAGTCCAACTACTAGGTCAAAATCTAGAAAAACTCTACTCAGGAGGCAAAACCGACTAACTCAAGGTACGGGTCCTTACACTAATCACATCTAACATTACAAGGATGAAGATGTGACGAGGATGTCACAATATTAAGTGGGGGAAGATGTCACAGTCCAACACAAACAATGCCAAGAGCAGGCCTATTGGACATTCGTGACCCATTATAGATAGACCAATCATGCAAGGCCCAAAGGCATGACCTAGAGAAATGCCTAGAACATTCTAGAGACTCTTGTACAAGCATATTCTAGATCTCTATATAATTCTCCATAAATCTCTACCCATTTTGTATATTTTAGAACTCTCCGAATCTAGAGAGTTCCATAGCCAAAAGAGGAGGTGAGCACCTATAAATACCCCACTCCATCTCATTTGTAACCATCAAACATTCAATTAATACAAGTTCTCTCAATTTTAAAGTGCTCGTGTTCTTGATTCACTCAAACTCTAATACTTACTTAGATCATCTTTTCTCTCTCAAAGTGACTAAGTGTCGTGTGGGTTAACAAGGTTTGAAAGACTAACTCCATGACACCAATCTCCGTTGTTGATTTTGAGTGCATTGGTACTTTTCATTACCTTTTTTGGGTTTTCTGGTGCAAATGTCACATGATCGATGATGATTAGCATAAATTTATCTTGGAATCCAATCAATTAACTGATATCGTGATCAAACAGATAGAAAAATTTATGGGGTAAACATCTCTTTTGGCCAAACCTGTTTATATATAAAATACTTAATTGATCTAAGATAACTATTGCTATAAGGCATGCTCTACGTCACTTGACCAACTCGTAAGTGCTATTATTCGTAACATTTACATATATGAAACATGATTTATAATTACTATATACTATATTATAGAAGAATAATATAACATTTTTAGAGCATCTTTAATAGTTTTAGTTAAATTTTCTAAACTAAATCTATATTTAACTTGTTATATATATACTTTTAGCTAAGAACAACTCTAATAGTCTTACTTAATTTTTAATTGCTTAAATTATTTTCTCATAATTTACCCTTAGAATACTCTCTCTTATCTTAAATGTTATGTGCTTGGCGTGAAGGGCAAATTGAAGTTTTAGTGTGAGAGTATGATGCGGATACATTAATTAAAACTATAATTTTAGTTAAATTTAACTTAAATTTTTATTGAAGCTAAATATAGCTAATTATGTTATAGTTACACCGTCGGAGATGATTTTTATAAAATTTAAATTAAATTTAATTTTAGCTAAGAGTATTAAAAACACTCACAAATACATTTTTAACTTGAAGATATTGTCTTTTCAATATTATCCTAGTTTTCTTTTATTATGAACGAAATAAAAAATAATATTCATACAAATTTATTAAAGTCAAAAGTATTTAGTTCAACCATGAACTATTGTACTATTTGACCATAGACTATTTTTTAAGTTAATGTTGCCCTTGAGCATCTCATTTGAAACTAGTTTGGCCCTTATATGTAATTAGAGTTACATTTGTTTTATATTTATTTAGTTTGCTGATGTGGCAAATAATTGGATAATTCATTAATGATATGACAATTAATTTAATAATTTTTCTTAAAATTGAATTGTTAATGTATTATGTATGATTGATCATCACCCCCTTATCAACACAAAAAATGATTTTTATTTTTATTTTTAAAATATGACTGTTTTTTATTATAGAAAATTTAAAACTGAAAATAATCAAAAAAAGGTTTTCGTACTTCTATTTTTGTAGGAGTCCTATAAATTTAAAATAACCTCTTGTCGTTTTTAGTTTTAAATTTTTTATACTAAAAACAGTTATTACTTTTTTAAAACAAAAAATAAAAAACATCACAACCAAACATATTATAAGAACATGTCTAGGGTTTTAAAAAAAGTCATGGAGATTTAAATTGATTTTTTTTAAAAAATAATTTAATCAACCGTCACATCATTAATAAAACACTTAATTATTTGATACATCAACAACAGATTAAATCAATATAACCGAATATATATATACATATCATCAAATATAACTCTTAATAAAATGGAATGTTTAAGGGAAAATGAAAAAAAAAAAAGTTGAGGGGCTGTAATAAACTGGTTTGAACACAAATTTAATATTATTAGTATATTTATTAAACCAACAAATGAGTACACATAATGACACGACTCACGAGCAGATGTTTTTGATAAATAATTTCAATAGATGTATGAACCAAAATTTGTAAGGAACTTTCCTGAGGTACACCTCACTAACTACTTTTAAAAAACATCAGTTAATTATTAATCATTTTTTTCCTCCTCCTTGAGAATCGAGAACAGAGAATGATTCGTGCAACCCGCGAAACATAAATCTGGAATCTTTGTTTTGTTTTGTTTTGTTTCGAGAAGCTCTCAACCAAACACGGCATTACCCGTTGGGCAAACAAAATAGATGAGCAAGTGGGGGGACCCGCGGTGAGCTGGCTTTGCCCATGATGATTGATTCACTATTGACATCGCACTTTCGCCTACATCCAGGTGGCAGACAGCTGTATGACGTCATCCCCACCCAACCTTCGCTTATTTACCAAAACACCCCCCACACAAAAACCGCGGCACTTGACCGGCGAACCCCCCGTTTTCCGATTCTCCCCGCCCCAACGGTCACCACCTCGCGCAATCCCGCAGAGAGACACTCTAAAAGGGACCAAGTCAACGGACTGTCTGTGGGGGTGGGGGGTAGAATCGTAACATCGCGTAAAAGGCGGGGCCACCCCGTAATTCCGGCGCCGCCCCTATGGTCTAGGGTGAGAGACGGAGATGATAATTGGGTTTCACCCCAAAATATGAAAAAAAAAAAACCAAAATATTAGTAAAAACCGACACAGAGAGAGAGAGAGAGAGAGAGAGAGTTGGGATTTGGATGTTGGAGAAGGGAGATAGATATTTCATTCCCTGGGTATTGTTTGTGAGGCATTGTTCACCGAGTAGTGTTGTGTCATGGGAGTTTCAAGCACTTCTGTGTCCATTGACATAGAGATGTTTCCACTGGGAGGGAAGGTAACGCTCATATCCTTGTTTGTTTGTTTGTTTGTTTGTTGGTTCTTTTCCTTTATTCAACGGCATTCATGGATCCTTATTTTGGTTTTCTTTAAAAAAATATGAAAAATTGTTTTGGCCAACTTGCAGGAGTGCGTTGTGAAAACTGCTAAGAGCTCAGTCTCTGTGTTCATCTGCGGGGATCAGGGAAAACCGGCTTTAATCACATACCCAGATGTTGCACTTAACTGTATGCTTCACTATATACTCCGATTTTTTGTTTTTCGGATTGGTGCAAAATTGTACGCTTTCTTTGAGGATTTTAATGGTGGGTTGTATTGCGTAGTCAGAAATTATTGGGAATTTTGTGAGTTTTTGATTTGCGGGTCACTTTTGTTTTGAGTTGTGCGGATTATACGAGTGGGTCTTGGTGTTCTAAATAAAATCGCTGTGGCCATTCTTATGACTCACTGATTGCTGTGTGGGTGTGTTTTTTTTTTTTCCTTCCTATTTTCTTATTTTAACGTTTTTTGTTGGGAGATCCATGAGTTTTGAATTATGGGTGATTTTTAATTTTAATTTTTCTGGGCAGACATGTCTTGTTTCCAGGGCCTCTTGTTTTGCCCTGAGGCGGCTTCTTTGCTGCTTCACAACTTCTGCATTTATCACATTGACGCCCCAGGTCATGAGGTTAATAATTGTAGATTTTTTTTTCCTTTTTTTCCCTTCCTTTTATAGAAATATTGTCCCTGAGCGTAACGGCTTACTTACTTTTTCTGGATTTATTTTCGTGATTCTAATGGAATAACTTTTCCAATTTTGCTTAAGAGTTATTGCAGTTGGGAGCTTCTGCAATTTCTTCAGATGTTCCCTTGCTCAGTGTAGATGACCTTGCTGATCAGGTGGCTGAAGTACTTGACTACTTCGGGTATGCCAAACAGCCAAAGTGCTTTTAATGATATAGCCTTATGCGAAAGTGCTCGACTACGTTTGCTTCTTAATGAGTTAATGATATAGCCTGTGGACATGTAACATAATACGATTGGGATTTTAATTTTGTTCGCACTATTAGCTTGACTATTGTAATGAGTTCACTTGCATAAGCCGGTCCCTTTAATTTAAGACAAAAGTGTCCATTATTAAGCAAAAATTTTAATTGTGAGGCACTGGGGGTGTTGGAGGAAAACTTAATTTGAGAATTTTAATCTTTTCTACACTGTCAAAAGTCATGTTATGACATAACCGGTGGCCAAGTTTGATGATACTCCAGCTCTAGAAAGGTCACAAGAGCCATACAAAGCTCGCTTTGCTGTGTTATCCTCTTATAATAAGATAGCTCGACAGGGGTGTTGGAGGAAAGCTTAATTTGAGAATTTTAGTCTTGTCTATATTGTCAAGTCATGTTATTGGAAGTGACATAACTGGTAGCTGAGTTTGTTGATACTTTGGCTCTAGTGAGGTCACAAAGAGCCATACGAAACTCACCTTGCTGTTTTATCCTCTTATGAGATGGCTCCTAGAAGTTCACAAATTCATTAATGATGCACCTTCAGATGGAAATTTGCATTTTTTTATTAGGTAACTGACCCTATATGTCTCACAAGGCAAGTGTACTGTGCCAATTAAGCCAGTGATATCCACACCAATATGTTTTCCGTTATAGGAAAATAAAGTGAGAAAAAATTCTTATTCGAATTCAATAATATTCTATGTTGATTTAGCATCTGTGTGGCAGCCCCATTATATGCCGTTTAGACTGTAATGTTTACCTTCCTCCGTGAACTGAATGGAATCAATCTTTTTCTACCACATAAAATTTGAATGTTAGTGGGATACACTAAATAGTGGTACACATTGAAACATTTCATTTTGGCTCGTATACATAAACAGAGCATTCATTACTTGTCATAAATTTGAAATATGACTACAAATCCATGTTTTATTGTTCTAAGATTTTGGCAGCAAAATCATTAGTTTCAGGATGCAATAATGCAGATTGGATTGTGACCATAGCAGTGATATAAATGTGTGGCTATATATTTTGTCATTTATTCATTCTATCATCTAATATATCCTCAAAAAAAAAAAAACGTGTCTTCATCGTTCGTTGCCATAATGTTGATTGTCAAAATAATTGGGAAATACTAGTTCTTTTCCTTTTTTAGAAGTATTTTTATAATAATTTTTTCAGCATCTTTATTATTATCCATTATTTTAACCGTAATTTTTAATTAATTTTATAGCTTCACCTAGCGAGGGAAAAGCACACCAGCTGTATATTTTATTATTTTATCAGATGCATACTAGGGCAATTCGTTAAGGGTTGTCTTTTAAATGGAATTTTACTGATGACTTTCTATCGATAGGCTGAGAGAGGTCTTATGCTTAGGTGTCACAGCTGGTGCTTATATACTTTCACTTTTTGCAGTAAGTTGGTAAAATTTTCCTTTTTCTATTTGCTTTTCTTTTCTTTGTTCCGTTGAAGCTGTTTGATAGCTTAATGTGTTTTCCTTCTCCTTGGCAGATGAAATACAAAGAACGTGTACTTGGTTTAATTCTTGTTTCTCCAATTTGCAAATCACCATCATGGACTGAATGGATATGCAACAAGGTACTTCTTATTTGATATCATCATCTCTGAAAACCACTTGTAAAAGCAAACACATTTTCTGAAAGTTTATGTGATAAATTAGTGATCATTTTGGTGTGAAACATGCTATTAATATTACTTTTAGATGCCCCACGGTTGCACTAGCTCCTTGGAAATTGAAAAGTACTTCCAGACTACATGTTTTACAATTCACCAATGCTTAAGGGTGTGCAATTAGGTTGCCTCATTCCAAAACTGACCCAATCCGACTCACTTGACAACTGACTCAACTCGAAATAAGTATTCAATATTTCGGGTCTTATTTTTTAGTAATCCATCTCAGTTTGTTTGGTCTTTGGTTTAAGTTTCAAAATAATCCACTCAGCTTGTCTCATTATTAAATGATTTTTTTAAATGGTTGGATTTTTATTTTTTATTTTTGAATTTTCAACTTTCATATATTACTTTCTATTGCGTTGCATGAATAACTAATTCAATTATAATTATTTAAGTAATGTTTAATTTTAGCTAATTCACTAATTTTGAATTTCAATCTATATTTATTATGTTAATTAAATAATATGAAATAAAAAAAGGGTGACTTGGCCAAAAAACTTACCTGTCTCACTATTTATTTGTCTCACTTGCATAACTTACCTATCTCACTATTTATATAACTTGCTTGCCCACCTGCCTCATCTACAAAATCAACTCGCCAACCTTCTTTATCCTACGCGCATGAGTCGGGTTTTCGGGTGAAATTTTTCTCACCTGCCTGAGGTGAGTTAGGTCCGGTTTGAGTCAAAATTTGACTCATTGACCAGCCTGCACACCCCTACCAAAGCTGCTGTAATTGTAAATTAAACTAGTAAAAAGATTGTACATAACACATAAAATAAAATAATTTCCTCAATACAAGAATGCAGTCGTCAATAAGCTAGTAAACATTTGATGGTGTTTTGAGTTATTTACCATTAAGTATCTTTTACAGGTATTGTTGAACCTGTTGTACTTTTATGGTATGTGTGGATTACTGAAGGATTTCCTTCTTCAGCGCTACTTCAGTAAGGTATTAATGTCTGATCTTATTTGAATTGTCTCTTGCTCTTGCTTTGCTGTATTACTAGTGGCTTCTCTTGCAGGAATTCAGGAGTGGCTCACATGATACAGTATCAAACATAGTACATGCTTGCCGAAAAGTAAGTAATTAGATTGGATGTTTCTGGACATATCACACCTGTTTGTTTTCTTATTATGTAGCCTTCTCCTATTTCTTTGCAAGATGTGAGGGCCTAATTAGAGTGCTTTAAATTTAATTTAAATTTTTTTCATCATAAAAGGTGAACTTTGGCGTAACAGTAAAGTTACTGTCTCGTGACTTGAGATTACAAGTTCGAATCGCGAAGAGATCTCTTGCAATTAAATTGTTTGTGTGGTCACTGGGTTGCACTTTGCTCGTTTAAGAACTGATGTGCTTGTCCTGAAATTGCAGTTTCTGGATGAAAGACAAAGCATGAATGTCATGCGCTTTCTACAAGCTATTAATGAGTATATTCTTGTCTTCCAACCACACCCCCATCCATCACCCCCTCACACACAGTAATTATTGTTGTTGTTTTGTCTTCCTGGCGGTTGATTACAATTCAATATTGCACTTACTTTTATTTTTAGGAGGCATGACCTCACAGAGGGCTTGAAGAAGCTTCGATGCAAGACACTTATCTTTGTGGGTGAAAACAGTCCTTTCCGAAGCGAGTCCATGTACATGAGTGCGAGCATGGACAGGAAAACCAGTGCCCTTGTTGAGGTAGGATGGTTGCACAATAATTTTTGTTATTATATTGACACGCTTAACTTAAATACCATGTTGGAATGTGATGGGAATGTCATAAACTAAATGGCTCAGCAATCTTATATATCCCTATATGGCTATATCATAATTGTTAAAAGTGTGGCTAGGCCCGTGCTTAGGCCCACCTAGGATCAAGGTGCTGCCAATGCGCCTTGTTTTTGAAAAGCCCGATGCAAAAGACTAGGCGCATGCTTTGATGCAAGTTAGTGCATTTTTTGTTTACGCTGTAGTATGTTTATGTGCCTAATTTAATTGAAGTTATAGTTTTGTTTTCTAATTTTTTAGAAGCAAAACAATAATGGTTTGGTATTTTTGTGTGAGGAAAAAAATTAAAATATATAAAAAATCAACTCAAATATCGATAATATTAGTGATTATACTTATTATAAGTCAATTTTTAAATATATGTGCTATACATATTAAAAAATATATATTATGAGTTTTATTTCAATAAAATACATGCTTTTGCATTGCATTTTACACTAAGTCCTGGGGCTCCACTCCACTACGCTTTGGGTGTGGTTGTGTTTTTAACTATTCTTTGCACTTTCTTAGTGATGGCCTCATTCACTCGTCAGTTGATGATTGAAGTTCAAATTTATGGCAATTTTATGAAATTCATCAATATAAATGATAAGTAAACTGTGAAATTCATAAATGGCTTGGCATAGCTTTCTCTCCAAAAATTGGCTCCTAGCTTACTGGGATTTGTTGGAAAATGCTTGGTAGAACAATAAAATGCTCATGTTGGTGCATTAATTTGTGTTGGGAACAGGTCCAGGCATGTGGCTCCTTAGTGACGGAAGAGCATCCATACGCCATGGTGATCCCAATTGAGTTTTTCCTGATGGGTTTTGGCTATTACAGGCAACAACCTTTCCCCTCCTCTTCGAGCAGCGGTTCAAACCTGACAATCCCTTCGGGCCACTCATGCATTGCACCCGAGCTGCTCTCTCCTGAGAGTCTAGGAATCAAGCTCAAACCCATCAAGACACGTTCTGCCGTTGAAGTCTGATTTTCAAGGAAGGGCCTCTGTAATTGCGGATACGAATATAGCTATTTTAGTAAGGCTAGCAAATTCTTTGATTATGTTCATGTGTTGGTGGGGATGGAGAAGAGAAGGGTCATGGTTTTTCCAGGGTTTGGAGTAAACAAATTTGTTTGTAATTTTTTCCTCAAGTGTCGATAAAGATATATAGAGAATTGGTGGTTAAGAGAGAAGAATAGGAGGGTAGGAGCATTCTTTTGATGGGATTGGAGGGAGATATGAACATGTACAACCTATTTATCTTTGGCATTAGCTTCTGTTCTGATGTTGTTTCTTCTGTATGCTGTATAGGTTAAGGTTACGGTTAAGACATGCTTGAACCAAAAATCATATGTTGTGGTGCACATAAATTTTTTGGTGAAAACTATAATTTTTGATAACATTATATTTGAGGATTATGTTGTCCTTCAACAATTAATTTATTACTCTCTCTCACTCAACCTATATATATATATACGTATGTATTTCGAAAAATAATATAGTAATAAATAATATAGAGAGAGGGAGAGAGAGAGAGAGAGAGAGAGAGAGAGGTGGCCATACGGATTTGATGCTTAATTTAGCATAGTGAAAATTTGGATGATGGGTTTTGATGGTATTAGAAATGGAGGAAGACGTGGACTCCCGACCCTGAGAGTTGCACTTGGCAGTGTGAGGAGAGAGTAAGAGTTGTGAAGCGGGCTGTCATATAAATATAAGACCGTCTTCCAAGTTGCAATACCAAGAAAAGTATAAGAAAAAAATGGGAGACGTGGCGTTCCATTCCATATAACTGTAAGGAAGGAAGGTGGATCCTGGAAATGATATACTAAAATTTGAAAGACAGTAGAAAGATAATAAAAACTAACAAAGGAAAGTGATCTCCTTCTTTTTATTTATTTATTTATGTTTAAAATATACTACAGAAAATAAAAATGCACTCATGCATTATAGAGAAGAACATAGGAACAAGACCCAATAAATAATTGAAGTGAAGTGAAACTTGAACAACCAAAGATATAAACACATTTAATTCTCGCCTAAAATTAACTAATTTTTTTAAAAAAATTAACAATAAAAGCATATTTAAATCTTATTATAATATTCAAAAAAACACATTATTCTAACCTAAATTAATTTAAACGCTTCTAAAAATAATTTTAAAACATAATTATAATATTTTAAAAATAATATTTGAATATTTATTTATTTATTTTAAAAAATATTTATAAGTGTATTAATATTTGAATGAGTGCATTTATCCGTAAACTAAAACACTAATAGGACTGCTACATTTTACTGTTCTAAATTCAATGGATTAATGGGGCTCAAATCAAATGCCCTACTCCTAGATGACTGCATTGTATTTTAAAATAAAATATAGGTGCAAAATGGTAATTTCAGGAGAAAAATAAAGAGTTAGCGCGATGGGGCGCGACACCCTCTACGGTACTCACAAGTGGGAGTGGCACTTGGCAGTCTTCGCTCTTTAATACGTTACGTGGGTCTCACGTTTCATGTCCCAGGCCACCACGTGGTTGATGAATTAGTTGCGCCCACAAATAAGTAGGCTGTGACATGTACCCGCCGGGTCACCGCCCACTAACAACTTCGTGGTTATTGTCGGTGATCAACATCAGGCTTGTCGTCCCCCGCCTTCCCGCCCTATGCCCTGAATCGAATTGTAGAGAGAGAAACAAAGGCAGACCCAGTTAGAGAGAGAGAGAGAGAGACCCGCAAAAAACGACAGCTTTTTCAGGAAATGGGTTTTGTTCAGTATCAGACGCTGTAGGAGAGAAGTTGTTCGCGTTCTTGAAATTATTACCAGGAATGGATACGCCGGAGAAGGACAAAGCCTCCATTTCTGCTTCTGAATTCCAGGTGGGTCATCCTATATTGTAGACAATTTTGGGACGTTGTTGGGTTTCATAGCCTGTAGTAATGCGCTTTTGCTCTGATTTGGTGTCTGTTTGTCATGTGGTGTAGGTACTCTTAAGGGCCTTGTTAGGTTTCATAGCATGTAGTAATCTGTTGCTCGGATTTAGTTCCTGCTTATCAGTTTATCATATTTTGTAGAACTTTTAGGATTATTTTTGTGGGTTCTCTAACATGTTGTCTTATATATTCGCTCTGATTTGCTTTCTGTGAATTTGTTAAGTATTGAAGTTTCTGATAAGAAACTTCGCGATTTTCCCAGCCTGGGGTTATGTGTGTGTGTGTATATATATGTATGTCATCTTTTTTGTGATGTGTGGTTTGCCTCCTCGTCTTTGCAAATTCCTTCGATTTTGAGTTGTAGTAGGGTTTTGTCATTGACGCCTTAAGTTCATAAGCATTATGTTAGTAGTTTGATAATATAGATGGGTCAGAGAATCACTGCACTTGTGTAGTTAGAGCGTGAAGGGCAGTGGATTTGATATTGTGTCAGCCTATTTACTGTGTCTGTATGGCACAAATGGAAACCAAAATTTTACTTGTCTAATGCCTGCTTCTTCTTTTTTCCTCCCTTTCGTTTGATTAATTGACTTAAGAGAACCCATGTCCATAAGCTTTGCTCGAAGCCTAGTTTAATACTCATCGTATGTTTTGTGTCCTCATTCATAAGATTTAGTCTTAACTCAACCTTTGAAAACCCTGACGAGGGTTTTTGTTTTATTTATTTGTTTGCTGTCCCATTTTTAAAAATTTGGAGAGTTCATGCTAACCCAAATGAATCGCCCTTTTTTTCTGGGTTCTAAAATTGGAGTTTCCAACAACATTTAAAAACTTAGAGCATGTCAGAACATTAAAGTTTCTGTATTGTTTTGAAAATACAAGATTGTTATTGATTTCTATTACAACGCAATCCGCTTTAAAAAAAAATAAAAATTCTTCACATAGCAAATGAGAAGTACCACATTTTCTTCCTATATCAAGCATGAGGTAGTATTCTATCATCAGTCAAATTTTTGTTTGGTTTTATTTCGCGTCCTTCATATGTAGCCTAGAGCTTTTTTTCTTTTCTTTTCCTATAGCTGGTAATGCTTGTGTTGTGATAGTTTTCTCCCATGATAGGATTTTCTTGTATTTAATTATTTATCATTATGTTTGTACTGTTAGTCCTTGATAATGTGTTTTCTCCTCCCTTCATGCAGGATTCTCCTCTGTTTAATTACATGTGCAATCTTTCACCTATTGATCCAATCAAACCCAGAAACTGTCCTCTGATATTCAACTCACTCAATTTTTCTTCTCCTCCATCTGTTTTCGCATCCCCAAATGTAAGTTCCTTCAAAGAATCGAGATTTTTAAGAAGGTAAAATTCCTCTCTCTCTCTCTCTCCCTCTCTCCGTATTGAGTTAAAATAAAATCCATCTCAAGCTTCAAGTGTTCCCCATCTTTCCCCCTCTACTTCTTCCCCCTTCTGCTTCCAGGCATCAGTTTGGGACCCCACTAAAATCTGAGTTGGCTAGCAGTGGAAATGGAAACAAAGGAGAAGGGGTTTCAGCAGCTAAACTGTCAGATATGTGTCCATATGAAAAGAGTGGTTGTAGTCCTGGGAATTCTACTGGGGAGAGCGCTTATGATCCACCCAACGAGCACTTGGAATTCACCGCTGAGTTTCTAAGGACCTTGAAAGATAATAGCTGTAGTCCTGATGATAACGTCAATCCCAGCAATGCCAATAGAACTGATGCAATCCCCGAGAAGGAAAGTAATTTGGCATCACAAATTCAACTTGGTGAGCATGATTCGATAGAGATACCACATTCACTTCAAAGTGAAGTACATCTTCATGGAATATGTAAGCTTAATCATGAGCTGACAGAGTCCAGAGCTGGAAAATTATTTTTAGATGATTCTGATCTTTTAATCTTCAATTCACCCACCAAAGGAAAACATTCTGAGGGAAAGCCTCACAAAATAGTGGATATTGGGACAATGCCTTTTCTTTCAAGTGTATTACAGCTCTCAGAAGAAGATCCTAGTGATTTCCCTGATGGTATGTATGAATCACCCACTGTTGCTCCTTCAATTTCAAGAGAACAACATGAAGGGGAAGTGCTTGAAACTCCACCAAAAATTATTGGGAAGCTATTTGAAACAGATGAAGTAGGGACAATCATTTCTGAAAAAAGCCAGGATAGGCAAGTTGCTAGTAATTCGACTGCTGATGCAAATGATGATGGAAAAATGGTCCATTCCAGCTGTAAGGTAAATGATTCAAGATAAATATGCTGATAGTCACAAAAATTCACATATTTTTTATTCCTCTGCCCATTCCAAATTTGTTGTTATTTATTAAACATCACTTTGAAATCCTGTTGTCAACTCTACCATCTATATTGCACTGGTTATGATGTTTTCTTCACCTTATAACTACCTTTGATATACTTTTCATGTCTTCAGTTTTATGACATGCGTATCTCTTTTTATTTTTTAAATTATGTTGACCCTATTTTCACCAGAAGCATGGCAGAAGAAGGCGTTGCCTACTTTTTGAGATGACGAGAGCTGTTGAAAAGAAGTCAACGTGCTATTCTGATGATAGTTCTTCAAGCTCATTCCACTACAACGATAGATGTGACCCAAATAAAAAGGAGTTTGTCACAGCCAGGAACATAAACAGATGTTCATCATTAAAGGCATCAGGAATTGGTTTGCACTTGAATGCAATTACAAATACCTCAATAGATGAAAAAGTTAGCGGGGACAAGACTTTGACTTATGGAAGGCATCTAATAAGAACAACTTGCTCCACTTCCTCTGTCACTTCTGTAACGTGTTCTCAAAAACATCTTGTCAAATCATTGGCCAAGACAGCAATGGAAGGAGATTTATTTAACCATGACAATCAGGTTATGAAAGATGCTTCTCCGATTTCTAAGCATGGAATTGTTGAAGAGCTAAACCATAGTAGCCCCAAAAAGAAAAGGTCTGTATCAGAACCATCTGATTGAGTTATGAATTCTTCACCGTTTGAACTTGTTTGTAATCATTTACAGCACACGTTTAAAATGTATCATTTTGCAGGCGTACTTCTGAATCTGATAGTAAAGGTATGGCTTGCAAGCAATGCAACTGTAAGAAGTCAAAATGTTTGAAGCTGTAAGTTTGGCTACGTGTTGGAGGCTGTGCATATGTGTTGTTAACCATGTCTTTGAAGCTGCTTAATTGTGTTGGTTTCTCAAATCATGAACCAGTCATCTAAAATTCTACAAAATGATGGATAGTATGATATTTGAAATTGCATTACTCATGCCATATTCTCAGTTTCCATCGTTTTATTATATGCAGCATTTATGTCGTGGTTTATACCCTGAAAGCCCTATTGAACAAGAATTGAAAGTCCCCTGATTTACAGCTGCAGTAGCCATCAGTTCAAATTTACACGATAACAAATATTTTAGCCAATATCGCCTTTGATCTTTTCCATTCCCTAATCATAGCTTCAGAAGGGACGAGATAAAAGGCTGAATTTTGTGCACATGTAATAGAAAGGGACTGAAACCCTTTATTTACTGAAAATATGATTTCTGATGAGCTGGAATTGCATAATATGAGTTGGTCGTTCACTGATATACTTATTTATTTATAATTAGTTTAATCATCATTATTAATGAGATTAATAATATTGAGGATAAAAGTTAGAACAGAGTACATCTATATCACTAATTCATTCTAGATTTCTGTTGCTTACATGTTTCAGCGTAGATGTTGAAAATAATCGTCTATTGTATATTAATCAACCTTCTATCATATCTTAAGAGGCTAATAGTTTCTTGGTCATCTACCTCAATGCAGTTACTGTGACTGTTTTGCTGCTGGTCTGTATTGTTTTGACCCTTGTTCATGTCAAGATTGCTACAACAAACCTCTTCATGAACAAACTGTTCGAGATACTCGCAAACAGATCGAAATGCGTAACCCACTTGCATTCACTCCTAAAGTCATAAAAACCAACATTGTTCCTGAATTTGGGGTAGAAAAGCGTCCTTATTTTCTTTTCAATAATCAGGCATATCTAGTTGATTAGACTATGACAAGTACTCTGTATGTTTACCCATGCAGAAAGAATCCAATAGAACTCCAGCTTCAGCCCGACATAGAAGAGGCTGCAACTGTAAAAAATCGAATTGCTTAAAGAAATACTGTGAATGCCTTCAGGTTCTGTTCCTTAAAATTCATTATGTAATTATGTAAGTGTTGTATACCATTCACCATTCAACATAACGTGAAAATTGTTGTTTATGTTTGTCTTAAGGGTGGTGTCGGATGCTCTATTGGCTGCAAATGTGAAGGCTGTCAGAACATTTTTAATCAGAAGAATGGTAACTGCTGATCTGGTGTTCCTTCCATTGCCTTGAAATCTTTGTGTGTATGCCTTGCTTTATTTATCTTGCTTTTGTCATTTTCTTTTTTTGCTTCTGCAGAAACCGAAGAAACTGAGGAAATGGAACAGGACGGAAATTCTGTAAGTATTTTGGTAGATGCAGTTCTCCAAGATGCAGATGTGCAAACGGGCCTATTGGACGAGCAGTCAGATAACCATCAGGTTATCTACCATGTCAAATCTTAATTTAAAACCACATTTTTTGTTCTTCACCATGCAGAGTTGATAACATACTAATGAGTTTCTTCTATCATTTCTTGCAATTTTTCATTGCCTTCAACCTTTACCAGCAAGCCTCTGGGATCTTCGCTCCTCACTCAGGATTATCTCCTCAAGAATCGACAACCAGCAGTGAAAAATGTGACCTTGCCAAAAAAACCTCAAAAAGCGGCTTCAAACAATCACTAACGGTGAAAGAACCGGAGATTTTGAGGGATGATTTTTTACTTCATAGAAGGGTAAAATCTACTACTCCAAATAGCAAGAGGATCTCCCCTCATTCAGCAGGAAGCTGATTTTAAGATCCACTCCATGTCCTCCAACTCTCACTCCTCCCGATGAAACTAGTGACTCCGAAGAAGGCATCGAGGCTTTAACAGCAGAAAATTTAGCCCATGCGATGCTACAGCAATTATACAGCGTTTGCAGCTGCCCAACATTGATAACGCAAAATGTAAAAATACCCATGTTTGATCGAAATTGCATACAATCTTCTCTATTTTCGAGCGGGGGGGCTTTTTCACTACCATCTTTAAGGCTTCAGTGTACGTTAGTCTGGGTATGATCTTAACAGCAGACTAAAATCTTAACGTCGACTAATTTAAGCTTTTAAAAGATATAAAAAAAAAAACTAGCCGTATATAGAGCAAATATTCCCAAACATCAACTACCTTCAGATTTTATCTTTCAAGAAGAAAGAAACACAGAATGTAGGTTAGCATGCAACCCATAAAGCTTATATGCGTCCGCCTCTCTCGGCATATGGCTAGAACAACTACAAACATTTATATGTCAACGGTAGTGCAGAAATCAAGAAAAATAGCTAGATTATAGTTTTGACATAATGGAAAATCATGCAGCAGTTGAAAATTAACCCAACTTTAGCAAGAAGTAATATTAATTCTCAAGAGTGCTCACAACAGCAGCCACGAGTAATAAAAATATCAAATAACATAACTCAAAAAACTGTCTAAATGAAAGAGTGGAGTTCTCGAATCTTTTATGAATCAAAGCAAAAGCATTGAACTCTTAAGAAACAGTAGATTTTGCTTCACGCCCCAACAACTTCAGGTTCAGTCGCCTCGGTAATAAGTTCATCCGCTGGCCTGTCAACTCTCACACCTACGTCCTCGGTTGCGCCACCATGGAACTGCAAAAAGTAAAAAAAAAAAAAAAAAAACCTTAGGTTTAATGAAATAGGTTTCCAAAAAACTATTGAATTTGAGAGCCATCCATTGTCCACCAAAACACAAATTCGGAGGATAAAATAAGGTTAAAATCCAGCGCATACCTCCATCAGCTTCCCGAGATCAAATTTAGGGGCCTTCAGGATCTTCACCTTGCGAATGTAAACATTCTGCAGGGGATAGATGCCGTGTGTGGACTTCTGGATCTCCCTACCAATAGACTCCGGAATGAACCTGTTCACCAGCTCCTTCAAGTCACAGGACGAAGCCTGGTTTACCATAATCTCCCTCATTTTTCTCCGAATCTGGTATCAAAACAACTAATTAGAAAACAAAACGTCCATAAAAGGTCTTGTACAATCATTACTTCACAAAACCACGACATTAACAATCAAATCATATACAGTACCTGGCGAATCTGACTGGATTGGGCGTAACAGGTCCGCTTGACCTGATTTGCACGTTTCATTGTGAAGCCAATGCAGAACATTCTCAGGCTGTAGTTATCGGTGGTCTTCACATCCACATGGGCCTCAATAAGAGTTTGCCACTTACGGACCAAAGATCTCAACTTGTCTGTGGTGAAATCCATACCCTGTAATGTATGGTACGAGGTTAACCTCTTACATTTTCATACAACTAATTGAATGGAATTGTTATCACTTATCACTTATCACACACACACATGATTGGTTAAAATAAAACCATACCCAGAAGTTTGTAAGAACATTCCTCCCTTGTACGTCTTCTGCCCTGAGCATCATCTTCCTGTGGGACTGGTCTTCGTCATTATTGAGATCAGCCAAACTGACCTCAAAGACTCGGTGCTTAAGTCCCTCAGAAGCGATCTGAGCAAATAGTTCAAGTCAAAATGAATAAAACAAAAAAACAAATGGTCGCCATTCGTTTGTATCAATAGCATTGCGATTCGAAAAACAATATAAGCAAAAAACTGAAGATACGACCAAGGTTTGCGGCCATGCATAAAATGTGAAATCTAGTTTCACTTCTGATCAAAACAGTACCAAAAATAATAGCAAGAAGTGGGTGACAACACACAATGTACAACAAAAA
Organism: Taxillus chinensis; assembly: GCA_023512835.1. NCBI lineage: Eukaryota > Viridiplantae > Streptophyta > Magnoliopsida > Santalales > Loranthaceae > Taxillus > Taxillus chinensis. Next base: position 19,829,015 of record CM042089.1, on the reverse strand, counting down.
GTTAATTACAAAACAACCCCAACATAAAGCTGCCCTCTTTATCAATTTCAAAACCGAAGGTTTCCCATTCACCGAAGTGTACCACAGAAGATCAATGAACGTAACGGGCGTGTATAGCTTAAAAAAACACACACATGGACAACACTAACGATAGATGCGAATACCAAAGGTGAACAAAAACACAATATTCACACCAACAAACAGATCTACTTCACTTCAGCATAGATTCGTAATAACAAACATACACGAACACTCGGAAGTCTAAAACCAGTATATAAGAGATGGACCTTAGTACCCTGCGTCCTGGTAACGAGGGTCTTGCCAACGTTTCTGTCGATGAAGGGATAGGGTGCCTTCACATCGTACCAGTCCTTCTTTAGGAACGGATCAGACCTGCCGATAAAAATTTGTTAAAGACAAAACAGAAAGATCACGTAAAACTCAAATCAAACATGGGACTTGGAGAATCGAAAACGAGGGGGCATCATCGGAGACTCACGCCTTCTTCTTCCCTCCCTTCTTCCCCTTGGAGATCCTCTTGTTCTTGCTGCAAAATAAAATAAAAAGAGAAACAAATCAGACAAAGCGATCGATCGATGGCATCATCAGTGACCAGAAAACCAAAAAATAAACAAATCGAAAATGATGATGGTCGATGTACCCGACAGCCATGGCTGTTTGGCAGGGTTTGAGATGGGGGAGATAGGAAGCTGCGCAAGAGAACTCAAGGAGGGGAGTGAGTAGAACTCTAAGGCGATGCAGGGTTCCGGATTTATATATATATATATCTTTGTCTTAATCTTTAAGTTAATTAATTTAACGGTTTAAATTAAATTTTAATTTAATTTAAATCTTAATCTTTAAGGTTTATTTTTTAAAATTATTTTTTCATTCATTAGTTTTAAAAATTATAAAATATTAATATTAAATTTATTTAAACTTAAAAGAAAAAAGATATACATGTTTAAAATTTAAAAGTTAAAATATTTTTGTTTTTTAAAATATTTACAATAATTTCTTTTTGATTTACTAAATACTTGTCACTTATTTTTAGAATCTTTAGTAATTTTAAAAAGCATGATTTATTAAACACTCGTCTATTTTATTTTCATAGTAATTTTTTTAGCACAACTAAAAATAGCTTTTTTTTAAAATCATAATATTACCAAACTTGATCATTATCTTCCACAAAACAATGTATGTTACTATTATAGGGTTTAGGGTTTCTCACAAACCATAATTAGAGCTAATCAATTAATGCGGAGAATAATAACCTATTAGGGTTTAGGCTGTTTAGGGAATCATCCTATTTATCATGAACCATGCATATAGGGTTCTCCTCACTCCCCTCCTTGAGTTCTCTCGTGTAGCTATCCCTCTCTCCATCTCAAACCATACCTTATAGCTTTGTCTGTTGGGTACATCGACCATCATCATTTTTGATTTGTTTGTTCGTTTGTTTATTTTTTGATTTCCTAGTTATTATTCATGCCATTGATTGATCATTTTGTTTGATTTTTTTCTTTTAATTCATTAAGTGTAATGTTTTTATTTGAGTTTTATGTCATCTGTCTTTTTTATCTTTAACAAGTTTTTATTCGCAAGTCTAATCTGTTCTTAAAAAGGGACTAGTACGATGTGAAGGCACCCTATGACCCTATCCCTTCAATATTAGAAATGTTGGCAAAATGCTTGTTACCAGAATGTTAGGTGTTTTATCTAATTGATGTGTTTCGATATGATAAGACGTTATTTTGTAATCGTTCAATTAGAGTCACAAACGACGTCATTAGAACTGTTATAGTATAGTATGTTATTGTAATTCGGAGGGTCTATAGAATTTGTAAAAACAAAATGTTGTAGTTGGAACTTAGGGAAGGCTTGAATTCCCCTATGAATCAATAAATGTTGTCTACTTGTGTGATTGTTCTTCCTTAATTAAACCTAGGGCTTGTAATCCCTTACAATTGGTATCAAAGCCAAAAAGGGATAACAAGAAAATTCTCAGAAATAGTTGGAGCAACAACAAGGCTCAATCTTTGACTTCATAGGTAAATTTGAAGAATTACTCAAGGACTTGTCTAAAAGGTTTATTTACTCTTTCAAAAGTTTAAAAAGTTTGAAAGACAAAAGAATTACTGGATTGACTTCCTTAGAAAAAACGATACTTCTAAAAGTCGTTTTTTTGTCTCTAATAACACTTCTAAAGCATCATTAAAAGGGTAGGTACAGTTTAGAAAGGAAGGAATTATTGTAGTAACACTACCAGAATAAGAAATGTAACACGCACGACACAAGGGTCAGTGCAGTTGCTAGGGAAGGAGGAAATACACAACACGGGGTGGTGCGGCCGCTAGGGGAGAGGGAGACGCAAGACTGAAAGGAACCAAATTAAAAACTTATTTACTTTATTATACTAGCATCATATTACTATTGCTAACGGTATACCATATGCATTAAAAATAATATTTAATTAAATATTACTATTACTAAAAGATTAGAGACGGACTAACAATTCTTCAATTTTCCTGTATTATTATGCCTTAAGCTTTTTTTATGACATAGTAAAATAACCAATCATATTTTAACTATAGTCAGCATAAGCGGAATGATTAAACTAATGTGATTATTCAAAAATCATGCAGCAGCAAAAAGTAATATTAATTCTCAAGAGTGCCCACAACAGTAGCGAAGAGTAATACAAATATCAAATAACATAACTCAAAAAACTGTCTAAATTAAAGAGTGAAGTTCTCGAATCTTTCATGAATCAAAGCAAAAGCATTGAACTCCTAAGAAACAGTAGATTTTGATTCAAGCCCCAACAACTTCGGGTTCAGTCGCCTCGGTAATAAGTTCATCCGCTGGCCTGTCAACTCTCACGCCTACGTCCTCAGTTGCGCCACCATGGAACTGCGAATGAGTAAAAAAAAAACCTTAGGTTTAATGAAATAAGTTTCCAAAAAACTACTGAATTTGAGAACCATCCATTGTCCACCAAAACACAAATTCGGAGGATAAAATAGGTTAAAATCCAGCGCATACCTCCATTAGCTTCCCGAGATCAAATTTAGGGGCCTTCAGGATCTTCACCTTGCGAATGTAAACATTCTGTAGGGGATAGATGCCGTGTGTGGACTTCTGGATCTCCCTACCAATAGACTCCGGAATGAACCTGTTCACCAGCTCCTTCAAGTCACAGGACGAAGCCTGGTTTACCATAATCTCCCTCATTTTTCTCCGAATCTGGTATCAAAACAACTAATTAGAAAACAAAACGTCCACAAAAGGTCTCGTACAATTATTACCTCACAAAACCACGACATTAACAATCAAATCATATACAGTACCTGACGAATCTGACTGGATTGAGCGTAACAGGTCCGCTTGACCTGATTTGCACGTTTCATTGTGAAACCAATGCAGAACATTCTCAGGCTGTAGTTATCGGTGGTCTTCACATCCACATGGGCCTCAATAAGGGTTTGCCACTTACGGACCAAAGATCTCAACTTGTCTGTGGTGAAATCCATACCCTGTAATGTATGGTACGAGGTTAACCTCTTACATATTCATACAACTAATTGAATGGCATTGTTATCACTTATCACTTAACACACACACACACACACATGATTGGTTAAAATAAAACCATACCCAGAAGTTTGTAAGAACATTCCTCCCTTGCACGTCTTCTGCCCTGAGCATCATCTTCCTGTGGGACTGGTCTTCGTCATTATTGAGATCAGCCAAACTGACTTCAAAGACTCGGTGCTTAAGTCCCTCAGAAGCGATCTGAGCAAATAGTTCAAGTCAAAATGAATAAAACAAAAAAATAAATGGACGTCATTCGTTTGTATCAATAGCATTGCAATTCGGGAAAAAAGATAAGCAAAAAACTGAAGATACGACCAAGGCTAGTGACCATGCATAAAATGTGAAATCTAGTTCTAGTTTGACTTCTGATCAAAACAGCACCAAAAATAATGGCAAGAAGTGGGTGACAACACACAATGTACAACAAAAAGTTAATTACAAAACAACCCCAACATAAAGCTGCCCTCTTTATCAATTTCAAAACCGAAGATTTCAAATTCACCACAGAAGATTAATGAACGTAACCAGGGGTGTATAGCTTAAAAAAAACACATACATGAACAACACTACAACGATAGATGCGAATACCAAAGGCGAACAAAAACACAATATTCACACCAACAGACAGATCTACTTCACTTCAGCATAGACTCGTAACAACAAACATTCACAATCAACCGGAAGTCTAAAACGAGTATATAAGAGATGGACCTTAGTACCCTGCGTCCTGGTAACAAGGGTTTTGCCAACGTTTCTGTCAATGAAGGGATAGGGTGCCTTCACATCGTACCAGTCCTTCTTTAGGAACGGATCAGACCTGCCGATAAAATTTTTTAAAAAAACAAAACAGAAAGATCACATAAAACTCAAATCAAAACATGGGACTTGGAGAATCGAAAACGCGGGGAGCATCATAGGAGACTCACGCCTTCTTCTTCCCTCCTTTCTTCCCCTTGGAGATCCTCTTGTTCTTGCTGCAAACAAAGTCACACAAATATCAAAAAAAATCAGACAAAGCGATCGATCGATCGATCGATGGCGTGAACAGCGTCTAGAAAACCAAAACATAAACAAACGAACAAACAAATGGAAAATGATGATGGTCGACGTACCCGACAGCCATGGCAGGTAGGGTTTGCGGTGAGAGGGGCAACGGCGCAACAAAACTGGAGGGAGTGAGGACAACCCTAATGCAGTGGGTTCAGGATGTATATATAGGGCGGATTCCCTCCAATGGGTTATTCTTTTAATTTATTCCAAAATAAGAGAGCCATCGCTTCTTAAACGATATCCAATGCAAATATGACACGTCATTAATTCTCCCTGCCTGAACCACGCCACACCACAGGAGATCGATGTCCGCCTCAATTGAACATTGAAACATATAAATTAAAAATACATTATTTTTAAAATTAATTTAATTTATTTGATTTAAAATTTTTGAAAATTAATATATTAAGGTTATTTTATGATTTGATTAACCGGTGAAGTGATCGATTATAATATAACATATATTCAAATAATTCATTTATGTCTTTTTATATTTAGATCACTTACAAATGCAGTGGTATCCTTCAGAAAATCAACACTTATACATCTATACAAATACTAGTGAACAGATCCAGGAAGAGTTAATAGTAGACTAATTTACATTTGTTGATATCACATATATTTGCGACTTAATTAATGCATTCTATAAAGTTATGAACCTGTCATCTGCTACCTTTGATAGTTTTTAATCGAGCGTTAATGATTATTAAAAACTAATGAACTGAGCTTAACCAAATATCAATGACTTTTCTTTTTTATTGATCGATTTTGGTTTGTTATTACTACAAATTAAAGTCGGTTCAGTTTAAAAACAAACATAAATCGATTGAACTCTTGCGATGCAAGTCCATTGTTGAATCTTTTTAACATCTTAGGATTCGAGCATTGCTAGAGCGGTCAAGCATCTCTTCACCTTCTCTGCCCTCTTTGGCGACAATGATTACGCCGCTCTAGTCCTTAGTTCCCTTCGACAATAACAACACTACGGTTGGGCTAGTTTGATGCAGAGAGAAACACCATCATTCGATTGCTTGAGAGAGATAGAGAGAGATTTATGTAACAATTTTGTAGTTGTATTTATAAATATTATTGTGAAAAATATACATTTTTAGAGCATATCATTAATGAACATTCAACTTTATTTTTATGTTAGTATAGATGAATATATATTGGAATTAATAAATAAATCCATGTTATATTAGAAATTCATGCGTAACATAATGAAAAAAAAAAAGAACTTACGCAAGAAATTTTTTAGATCTCCACCTCTTCTTTAGGTTTCTTCTTAGAAACTTGTTAATAAATAAAGTATTTGAGGTTTGTTTGTGTGAGAATACTGAATGCTTGATTTGTTTGGTCTCAAATTCAATTTCTTCGGAAGTGTGTTCTTAAAAGTTTAGTGTCGATTTTGGGAGTTTATAGAAATATATGCTATAATTTTTTTTTAAAATTATAAAATTAAATAAATGTATACCACTTATATAGATCTGATGAGATAGTTCAGGTGAACCAAGTGACGTGGTTCCTTTCTTTTTATTTGTCTGTTATATGCCGCATGCGAAACTGGTTGTAATTTAAAGCGTTGGGCGGATTCTTTAAAATAATTTAAAATAATTTTATTTTACCAATTTATTTTCTTAAAACACACTTTTTAATTAATTTATTCTAATTATTTATCAATTAAAATATTGTTTTTAAATATTTATTTATTTGAATAAAAATATTTAAAAATAAAAACGTATTTTTATAAATAAAAAATAAATAGTATAAAATTAAATTTAAAACATTACTATTTATTTTATTAAAAAATAAATAAATACTTGAAAAATAAAAATAAGTATTTATTTAGATCAATAACCGAGTTTATCGTTAATCTAAAATGCATCCATCCTGAACATTGGCCGAAAATTTTTGTTTCACCATTTGACAGAAAGAAAATACATTACACCTTCATACTAACCAAGAAGGAAAAAATTGGAAGCAAAGTAATCGGAATGTGGGTATGAGAATCCGTTGGTGGAGAAGCTGTGGTTTAATGTCACGTGCTTCGAGTTTTACGGCGAGAGTTTCAAGCTTTTTATGAACGATGTAAGTTGAGGGAGCTTGTCAGGACAACTAAGCTTGTAGTTTTTCTCCAAAGCTGCTGCCGCCAGAGAATGCAACTCCGAGCTCTCCTTCTCTTCCTTGTTCCGCCCCCTCGAAAGTTGATTAATGGCAGATGAACACTAGAAGAAAACGATGAGACGTTCCCATTAATGCATCAGAAATGCAGAATCTGACATCATCTTACTTGGCATTAACAAAATGGAGAGAGAGAGAGAGAGAGAGAGAGAGAGAGAGCGCTCACCAAGCAAACACCAATTAATGCCTTAGTGTTCTTCGCGCCAGTCAAGTCTATGGAAGATGTGTAGTACTTTTTAGCCGTCTGTAGGTTCTCAAGACCACCCATTGTATAAAGTACCTGTGGAGTGAAATAAGCAACAAACGAGGCATTAAGACTTTTATTAATTCAGGTAAGCAGCACGAATAGACATCGAATCATCAAGAATACAAGTGAATTCCCATACAAGCAGTGTACAACAAACAAACCAGCCCCATCAATCCAACTAAATAGTCAACTATAGGTCTTTAGGTTTGTTTATATAACAATGTGTGAAAGCTCATTTGGCTGGCATTTCACAACATTAAAAAGGAAAGAAAAATATTCAAGGTATATCTTTCATGAATGATAATGAAACATGACTTATTTGTGAAAACATCTGAGTGTTGCAGGATTGTCATAAAATATATATGTTCTGGTATCCTGCAAAATTTATACCGCATGACAATAGTGAATATAGTTATGAAAGAATCCCAACTGAGTTTGTCCAATATTGAATCCAGATAGGAATGGTCTATCTGGAAAAATCTTCTAAAGGGAACTGATAAGAAAGAAGAAAAATGTAGATTTGTTGTGATGCGTTTAAAGGGTATTATGGGTTTCCTGATGCACATGAAATTTTCTATATTCTTCATGTACAATAAACTTGAAGCTATATATATACATTGATATTCATATAAATATCCAGATAAAGCCACTTACATCAGCATAGGCAAGGTGATACAGTGGAACTGTGGGTTGAGATAGTATAAGTTCTTCATAGCAAAAGGCCGCTTGCTTGTACCTAGAAAACCAGCCCGATGCAGAAGAAAAACAAAATCATGGGATGGGTGGGACAAAGAAAACATACAACCAAGTATCAAGTCGTAAAATGAAAGAATCCCAAAAAAAAAAAAAAAACTCACATTTGCAAGGAAACATAAGTTTCAGCTAATTCCCTCCAAGCATCATGATCCGCCATAAATCTGGATAAAATCAAACACCTTAGTCATGCTTGTTTTGCATAGACATTTACAGGATATAACATCTATAATTTGTGCATGTGAACTTGACTCGCATTTCTAGATATTTATTGGTCCATTCAATTGCTTCTATAAGATTGCCTTGTGCTTTAGCCATTGCTACCCTCCTTTTATGTATTACCTGAATCAGGGGAAAAGCGAAGAAAAATTGGGACACCGGGCTTTATAAAAGGAAAAATGTCACTCAATGATGTAACAGATGAGAACTTACTTGATCAAATGGATTATCTTCTAGAAGGCTTGAATAGGCCTTTTCAGCTTCGGCCCAAGAACCATTAGCTTCAAGCAACATCCCTTGCAATCTGCCTGCATTTCATTTAAGCTTGAAAACACAGGAAAATTTGCTATAAAAGTCTGCATATCCTACGAGGGATGCATATTCAACAAAAACAAACCAATACCCTGTGTTCACATGCCAGTGAGTTGAAGAAAGAAATTTATCCATGTTTGGTTTGATAACTGGAGCATTATAACTGTAGTAGAATCAGGCCATATTATCATGCCAGTGAGTTAAAGAAAGAAATTTATCCATGTTTGGTTTGATAACTGGAGCTTTATTGCTGTAGTAGAATCAGGCCATATTATCATGCCAGAGAGCAAAGAAAGAAATTTATCCATGTTTGATTTTATCACAGGAGCTTTATTGCTGTACTAGAATCAGGCAATATTATCATGCCTCCAAAATGAACACAAACCAATACCCTGTTCACCACTGTGTGAATATCTTGGTATATGGAAGTTCGTTTCCTTTTTTTTTTTTGCTACACCAACTTCTTATTAAAACTTTATTATGCTATTACAGTGGAATAGGTGGTCCATGACATATCAGGACCTCTTTTTACTGATCACAAATCATCTTTATAAAAGTTACATATAGATTTAACATTGCATACCGGTAAGCATTTGTTCATGTTGCACCATTCATTGTGTACATACTAGGTCACACAAAGGGTCAAATGTGCAAACAATAACAATATCCAAAGTGACTACATCGTTATCTGAGTTAATTAGCAAAGTCATGATACTAGGGATATATTGCTATTATTAGTCGCACAATTTAGAGCTACCAATATCTTTGGAATATCGTGTTATTATTAATTGCTTAATTTAAAGATATCCATCTCTCATTGGAGAGTATCCAATGCCAAAGTTCCCACATCATTGGGTCTGAGGAAGGAGAATATCTAAGCAGCCTTCCCTCTACTTTTTGCAGAGAGCCTGATTCAAACTTGCGACCACTAACATACAATGGAGCAATCCTACCAATGCCCAAGACCCGCCCCTTCATTTCCATATCTCTTGTATCTTCCCTATTTTCTGAAGGATTAGAGAAAATAAGAAGAAAATATTAATTTATCGTTATTCCTCTCTCTTGGGCTTGCTCATTACCTGTTAAAAGATTAAAAAAAACCTAATTCCTCTCGATCTCTAAATTTTTCACCCAATATTGGTGCTTTCATCGACCTTAGCCCCTATTGAGACTGCCCCAGATCCAGAGTAGACTCACCTTTTGGACACCAATAAATTCATCGTTCATATGGAAGTCACATTGGATTGCACCGTTGAAACCGCTCTAGCCAAATTCACCAATGCTCGTCCTACTCTATTTGCACAGATTCAAGAAGAAACTTGACAACTCAATGCCACCATGGCTGCCCATGCACAGCAACTGCCTCCACAAGAAGCCCAACTTCCCATGCCCCTAGGGGACCATAAATTACAACTCCACTTTCCACAGTTTGCCTCTAGGAACCTCATAACTTAATTTTTACTATTGAACAATACTTAGTATTATGCCACACAAACTGCAGACCGCCTCTTCATCATGACCATGCATCTCGATTCCCCAGCTTCACGTTGGTACAAGGATAGCTCACTGACCATAAGATCAAATCTTGGGCAGACCTTGTTGTAGCTCTACAACACCGTTTTGGTCCTTCTGAGCATGATGACCAAGTCAGCCTACTCATGTCGCCCAAAAAGGATCTGTCTTAAATTACCCGACAACCCTTGAAGAATTAGCCAGTGATTTTTTTTTCGCACAAACTCTTGAGCATTTTCATTGCTTGTTTGCACCCACGTCGCGAAGTTCAATTGCAATGGCCTCTGGACTTACATGATAGCCTTTCTTTGGCCTGCCTTACGAGGCGCAGCTCACTGACATTGACCGAGCCAACACTAGCTTAGGGCTTCCAACACAGCCTGCATACCCCCCTTCTGTTACTCGGCCTACCGCCCTAGCCATACCCCTTATTGCTCCAGCTCCTCCTCTCCCACCCACAACTGAAGCAATTCACCATCCTGTTAAGCGTTGAACCGTTGACAAGCTCCAACAACAGCGACTCGAGGGCTTATGCTTTAAATGCGATGAAACGTTTGTGCGTGGTCAAAAATGCAAGGGTCATGCAAGCTTAATGTACCTAGAGAGCACCGAGGAAAACCATGGCCTCGATGAGCACTCCAGTCCAAGTCCATTTTGATAGTGGGAGCACGAATAATTTCATCTTCAGGCACACAACTCACTTCCTCAACTTACCAACCCCACCCATGACACCTTTCCTCATTCGGGTGGGCATTGAGCAATGGTGCTACACATCAATGCAATACTGTGTAAGGCAGTCTCTCTCTATTCAAATACATTCCTTTCCTATTGACTTGTTTGTTGCCGAAGGGTCTGATGTTGTGCTTGGCGTGCAATGGCTTAAAACACTCAGGCCCATTTTGACAGATTGCTCCAAACTCTACATAGATTTCCATTACAAGGGCCAACAGATCCATCTTCAAGCGGTCATCTCATCAATAGGTTTGCATAAATTGATAAACAGCAAGGGTGTCGCGTCCTCTTACATGTGTTTCACCATGTAGGGCTCTGAGACGACACACTTACTCAACCTACAATTACAATACCTTTGCAGCCCGTACTGCAACAATTTGAGGTCCCTTTTCAGGTTCCCTTGAGCCTGCCCCCCTCTCGGATCATTGACCACAAAATACCATTTAAGGCTGGTAATGTTTGGCGGTATGGGTATTCTCAATTCCAAAAGAATGAAATTGAATGCTTGGTAGCTGGTGTATTACAAGCCGGCGCAATTCGCCTGAGCCAATATAGGCTTTCAGCTCTCTAGTATTATTCGTCAAGAAGAAATATGGTACATGGCGTTTGTGTCAATTATAGAGCCCTCAACGGTGTTACCATTTGTGACCCCATTCCAATTCCTAGTATGCATGAGTTATTAGATGAGTTATATGAAGCAATCATCTTCTCCAAATTGGATTTGAATTCCTACTACCATCAAATTCAGGTACTTCCAACGCAACGTCTAATGTGCTATCTTATGTCCATTACATCACCAACAACCCCAACACCGTTGTTTTCTTGTCAGTCACTCAACCCTTATTGTATGGTTCGAAAAACATGTGCACACGCAACCAGGAGAAAAGGTGCCAATACCAACCTTGATTGGTTGAGCACCTCAATATCTCTCTCAACAAAAAAAAAAGGAAATTCAAAATAAGTTTTTAGAAAAAAGAAAAAAAAGACGGTTGGTAGGGTTTTGATTGAATTCATTTGTCTCCTCTGTCTCATCTATTGTTGATCGTTGTTGTCTCCTTTGCCTTTGCTGGTTCTCGACATTGCCTTCATTGTTGTCCCCTCTCGACATCACCTTTGTCGTATCTTGATCTCTCTCCCTCTAACAGCAGTGTCAATGAGGATAGGTGATTTAGTTTAAATTTGTGGTGTGTCATGATAATGAATGATATTAGTAGAAATTAATTTGTGATGTATGTATTAGTACTAATTAATTTAAATTCATCTATGTGTGATGTAGTGTTATGATGCATAGCTACTTCTAGAAAAGGCGTGGGTTTTTTTTTCCCGTGATAGCAAGTAATCAGAAAAAGATCCTACTTGAAAATATGAGAATAAAATAAAAATAAATAATATATCTTTGATATATTTTTTTTGAAAAATGAATAAGGAAAAAATATTTAAGTTAAAAGCACAGCTTGTTAAAAGAGGATATGTTGCTATGTGTGTGAAGGTTAGGGATAATATAAAGAAATATTTTGAGAATTCAGCAAGTCAAAAAGAGTGAATCAACTAGCTAGATAAAAGAGGATCAACAAAAATACAATATAAAATAGTGGCTCTGTAATGAAATTGACTAACAATAGTATAACTCAAATAGTGAATAGGATATCTATGGATAAATTTTTGGGAACTTTGAGGAATGATGTTGAGAACCTTAATGATATAAGTAGAAGTGAAAAAAAAAAAGATTAATATGAAGGAATCACGTGATGAAATGTGTATGGAGATGGCCAATGTTTCTTTGACATTGTCTTTGCTTTTATTGTTGATAATAATCCATCATTTATTAATATGCATTAGACAATCAGCCGTTATGAAGCTTAAAGTGAGATTTAAAATATCATTGATCATAAATGAGACTTCAAGTTATATCACCATTTATACGAAATCGCTTATTTTATGATTCCTAAATTTTAATATTAAAAAAATATGTTCAACCATGCTGAGATTAAGAGTGAGCTACTGATGTGCATGGAGAAGCTTATACAAAATTATGGAGAGAAAAACATAGCTTGTATGCAAATTAAAAATTTTAGACAAAAGATAGGATTGCTTAGCTTCCAATTGTCAAGATCTATTGTGCACCAACTTTATCCTTGAAGTTCACTTAAAGTATTGTTTAATCATTTATTATTGTAGATGATTGATACGTTAATTTCAGAAATCATACCATAGAGCTTATATTTTTTGCAGTGAAAGTTATAAGTCTCACTTGTTCCTCATTCGGATGTGAACGAAACTGAAGAGCATTTAATTGGATATGTATGCGGTTAGAAACTTAAAATATATTAATAATTTAATCTAGTATTTAATATGAATTTAAATATCCATCCGTACCGATTTTATTTTAATTAATATATAGAGATTCATTCTAAAAAAATTGGTTGGGGAATAACTAAACACATTAGTGTTGTGATGTATAATCGAAAGTTGAGGAAAAAGTTCATTAAACAAAGAAGCTTCTTTACTTTCTACTTATACTTTTGGATGATGAGTGGATAGTTGGAAAAAATGATATTAACAGTGCCTCTACATGTAAGCCAAGTGAAAGTAGACAAGGATAAACAAGTAGATATTCACAAGGGCTCTCCTGCCTCCATTTGGGATCATGATGAGATGGACGCCGATGATAATTTTTTTCCTTCTTACCCTCTTGTCTCTCGTTTTGCGAGTGCGATGGTGGCGCTACGTGAGGAGAATCAGCTAGGTGGCCAGGCTATTCAGCCTCTCATAGCTATTGGTCCACTTGTTGATGCTTTCTTTGGAAAGCCTTGTTTCTTATAAATTTATATATGTTACATCAAATTTTTTATATAAGAAAGAAAAGGACATTGCTATTAAGGCGAAAAATGAACCGCTGGTGATGATAATGAATCATTTTGGAATCCTAACTTTTGTCCATCAAAAACAAACACCTTTTTTTATTGAGATCAGATTGCCTGCATTATTTTATATTATTGAATCTTTAGATTTAATGTATGACTAACTCTTTGCTTGGTTGATATGGAAATAGTGTCGGTGTATGAAAAATGGGTAGAAAATTAAGAGCGTGTTTGGTTTGCGATGTTTTCGGCCGTTTTCTCTATTTTAATACAGAAAACATGCGAAGCAAGTTGTTTGGCAACGGTATCCTTTCTTAAAATTCCACTACAACCCGATTTTAATTGCTCAAAAATGAAAACGTGTAAACGACGTTTTCATTTTTTGTTTTCTGCACTCAATTTTTTTTCTCCTCTTCTTGCCCCAGCTCCGCCCGCTGCCTCCTCCCACTGCGCCAGCTCCCCCTTCCCTCCCGGCACGAGGCCCCCTGGCGCAACGCCCCCCACCCCTGCGCAAGCTTCTCCCAGCGCGACAGCTCCCCCCAAACGACATCTCCCCCGCCTCGCAACCTCCCCCCGGCAAGATCTCCCTCCGCGCGACCTTTCCCCTGCGCGATGGCATTTTACTTTCTACATATTTTCTTTTTATACCTTTTCCATAACAAATTCTTTCACCTTTTTTCTATACTTTGCCAAGCAAATGGTAAGAGACTTAATTAAGTATTGTAATGAGTGTGTGATACTTCATTTGAAAATTTTATTATTTTATAACTAAGTTTGTAAAAATTTCATTTCATTCATTTTGTTTAATTTTTTCTTTTTCTTTTTTTGTCGTTGATGGTTGAGCCACCCAGCTCGACCATAGTGAGACAAAAGGAAAACTAAAGTTGCCACTAACTCCCATTTCATTCCAATGTTACTATTTGATTGCCATGGTTGTTTAATCCTTGTTAGAGCATTTCAGTTTCTCAAAGACGAATAATGTTCAAGCATAGGGGAGTTGATTGCAACCATTTTTACCGTAATTCTTTGACTCTATTTATGCTTAATTTTGTACTACATACTCATATAACATTGTTTAAAAAAATCAAAACTAAATAACTTCCATACTTTTCCTTAAAACTGAAGTTAAACTTTAATTTGAAAATCAAAACATAATCTGATTCCATCCCCTCACAAAAACATTCATGCACGGGTAGTCAAGCAAGCATGCTGATTTAAACAACAATAAGTTCCACATTTTTAAGTTGAATCGTTGTCTAATTAATGGCAAGATTAAAAAAAATGTTTTAAAGTAACAAGTAGACACACATGCCCATATCTTAATCAGATAATCTTTGTATTATTTGGTTCAACTCACCAACTCTTTTACTTTCTGGAAATTTTTTCTTTAGAACCTTTATGCAGTCCTGCAGCCAAAAAAAAAAAAATCAACAGTGAACCTTAAAAAATCTCATATCTAACTCTTGGTCCTTGCAAAATTATTCGGACAGTGTAGGAAAGATGAAACAAGCTGATGCAACAATATAATTCTCACAGTGAGCAAGAATATAAGACCCATTTTTTAACAATTTCCTGAAAAATCATAGGAATCTAGTAGTTCAACGCAATACAATTACAATCATACCTTATATCAGGTCTCAACAACCAATTCAAAATATAGTTCCATTAAGAAAGCTACAGTCCATTAGTATCTTTGACCATATACATATTTATTTACAATAATTTTTTGTGTACACCAAAAACAAAAACTCATGACATCAACTCACGAAAAAATGAGTTGGCAGCCTTTAATTAATTATTAAATGTTCAAAGACGAATCTGTCCTTACAGGTGAATCAAATATAGGTTGCCAACTCAACTTATATGAGTTGGCATCGCGAGATTGAGTATACTCATAGAATTATTAATATATTTATCGCGCTGCAGCGATCAGAATCTATATAACTAAATTTACCTCATCAGCAAGCTGCATCCAAATTCAAATTACATTGAACATAATTTAGATGACAATTGAATTCAGAAGTTGGTCATGTATTTCCATATCCAATAAATTAAATAACTAAATCTACCTCATCAGCATGCTGCATGCATATTACACCAAACATAATTTAAATGACAATCGAATTCAGTAGGTTATGCATTTCCATATCCGATAAATTAAACAAATATAATTTCCGAAAACCCATCTTAAGAAAATACACAACAAATGGAATTTGTGAAAAAAAATACAGATTCCAGAAACAATATAAAAGTAAAAGTTGATACCTTTGCAACATCAAGACATTGACAGTCCATTGCTGCAACTGCTACTTGCTCGTATAGGGTCCATTCTACACCCGATAGCATAACAACGACAAATTAAAAAAATTGTCAGCCTAAGGAAACAGACAAGTACTCTAACACAGACCCAGTTAAGTTGAGGAAGCAACTAATATTAATCAATTTTGAAAACAAAACAAAACAAAAAATCATAGAATCGATTAAAGCATACTGGATTCATCGAAAGAAATAAACGAGAAACGAGGCAGACCATCGGGACCCAGACGGGATCGTTTGGTGGGGTCGTTCAAGATGGACAGACCGTGCTTGAGGACCTTGTCGGAGCGGCGGAGCTTGAGCTTGGCGATCAGGGAGAGGTACTCCCACGCCCCTCCGCCGCCGTTCTCCACCTGGCTCTCTAGCCGCGAAACCTCGTCCTGTTCCGTCTTGCTCACCATCTCTGTCTCTCTCTCCCTCGCTCTGACTTCGGATCTGATTTGCACCGCGACCGACTCCGCAGTCCACCAAAGTTGCGACTGTGATCCGAAGGTTATTCTTTTATCGCGTAAGCTAAATATCATTGAAGAGTAAAACAATCTTAAATAAAATAAAATTATATAAATAATATTTAAATGTATTATTTAAAAATATAAATATATTTAAATAAAATAAAAAATAGAAAGTAACGAAAAGAACAAAATAAATAGTGTCAAGTTTTCATAATATTATTATTTTTAAAATTGATGGTTATTTTCAACTAAAAAAAATTAAAACAAAAATAACTTAAAATTATTTTGAATTGAAAAAACTCCTAAAATAAAAATAATTTTAAATTTATTTTTTTTAACTTAAAAATAGCTATTATATTTTTAAAATAAAAATACAAAATACAAATATAAAAAGCCCCATCATAAATGCACGCAAGTGAATTTGCAATGACAAAATAAAAAACACTAAAATCTATAAGTACTGAAAAACAAAAGAATTAAAAAAAAAAAGAGTAAATGGCGAGAATGTGATAGCAAAAATCCCAAGAACTCCAACTCAAACAAAAATCAAAATCTGCCCCTAAAACTTATATATGTACTGTAATCGAAATCCATTTTTTTGTTCACTAAATGCTAATTCCCCTCTTGACACACCTCTCTTCTCTTTAAGGCTTTGACATCCTTCCTCTCCATCACCCTTACAATACGAGTAACGTGTAAATCACCTATTGTATTATATATACTTATTTTCTATCAAGACATTAAAATATTATTAATTCGTTAGCCATAGACATTCATCCATAAAATTCACAACTCATAAATAGTAAGAAACTTTGTTATTTTTGTAATTATTATTGATACTGTATTTATGAAGAATTACAATTATTTGTAATTTATGACTAAGAATGAAGCTTCAATCGTTTACGACTACACATCAGAATTTACGACTACTTACGACTAATAATAAGTTTGTTAATTAATTTAATTATTTTACTTGCGATGATAATATATCTCATAATTTTTTAATTTTATATTTACAAAAATCGTTTTTCCTGCGAATTTTCAAAAGAAAAGACATGCTAAATTTAGTGCAAAATATCGCCAAAACAATAAATTCATAAATAGTGATTTTGCATTTTAACTCGCGAAAAAGGAGGATGGTATATGCATTCATGCACGATATGGCAAAAGGACAATCACTAGTTATAAATATTTGAAGAATAATTTGTGATTGTTTTTCTGAATTGCAAGGTATAACATCTTTTGATGGTATTGAGTCTGCCGTAAGCTAGTTTCTAGCTTCTTTCATAGTTATGAAATTATATGAATATCTTGATGACAACTATAGAGATGGCAACGTAACAAGTCGGAACGAATAGTGAGTAATTCGAATTTGTTCTGGATGAGTTTGGGTCGGGACGAGTAGAACTATTGAGTGCGTCGGATTGGAACGGTCACATCGGTAGGTCGAATCAGATATTTTAAGATAAAACTATTTAAAAAGCTTTTAAAATATCCGGTCATGGCAGACGATCAATATCGATAACTTGTGACTATCCCGTTATCTCATTAGAGTAAGGATGCAGGAAAAAAAGAGTCCAGTTTGAGGCAGGTCGGGACAATTTGGACCAAAATTGTTATATCTATTTAGGTAGACTAAATTTAGTTGACAAATAATTTAAGGAGTGTTTGAGTTATGACTGAAATTAGAAGTAAGCTCGCCACTAGCATTTACCATAATTACTTTCGGCTCTTCGTTTCCCATGTGCAGGGCTTGCACATTCGGCCCTAAGCGAAGCATGGCAGGTTTATTTGAATTGGGACCCAAAAGTAGGAAGAAGTTATTTGAAGCAGCCCAGATTATTAAGCCCAAACATATATATATATATATATATTCACAAGGAAAAAAAAGGAAAAAAAGGCCTAATCTGCCTAAAAAAAAGAAAAAGAGAGAGAGAACAAAGAAATAAGGTGGTCCTCCCGTCTGACCTGGACAGTGGAAGGAGCACCATAACTGCAGTGAGGTGAGCAGCAGCAGATGAGTCTTCGGCCATCACTTACCTGCACCTCAAACCCATGCCCTTAAATAATTGGAGCCTCGCAGACGCCACCACAACACAAGCCAGGAGGAGGCCACACAGCCTGCAACCCTTCACGTGTCCTGCACACTGTCGCCGTTTAATTGCGCCGTGTCCTCCTTTCACCCGCCACCCCAAGCATTGGATTCTTCGCGACAAAACTATATTTACATTATTTTTTCAGAAAAGCAAAATAAATAAATAACAACATTCTTACACTTATGTTGTTGGTATTATAATAGGATAGGACCAGGTGTCATACATGTTACGTGCCCGACTACACTCCGCCCTCACCCGCTCCTCGTGCGCGTCCGGGTGTTTACTTCCACTCCCACGCTTGTGCGCGTGGGGAGGGAGGAAGGGAGGCAGGGGACGTGGCATTCATAAAAGACAAATCATGACTCGTGTTTTCGCCACGCGAATTTTTTATTATTTTTGTACTTTATTAATATTTTTTAAAAAAAGTAATTATTAAATTAAAATTTATATATTAATAAAATATACATATAAAATTTACATCTATGCTTTCTGTATAAATTAAATTTCAAAAAAAAAATAGTGAATAAATAAAATATATAATTTTTTATTTATTAATTAATTTATTTTAATTAAATTTATATAAAAATTAACTGTTAAGTTTTTGTTATAATTTTTATAACAGTCCAACGATGAGTCTTAACTTCTTTAAATGTCTTCGATGGTTATCGGAAGTGAGTTCTTGTCATTTTAAAGATGATAAAACAATATTTGATCCTTTTATGACCTTAAAAAGATGTCATATGAACTTATGTCTACTTATGTTGCAAAGTATTAATCAAGATTTTCAAGTTGAGATAAAGCAAACATTTTATGTATAATGACATCAGCAAAACGTCTTCTTATGTCGTTAGACATGCTTGTGTCATCATCCATGTTTCATATTGACCCATTATTGCTTACAACGTTATCAGATATGCTTGTGATGTCATTAAGACTTTAGGTTTCATCATCAACAAAAGGTTGTGATGTCATCAATGTTGCTGGTTTCATTACTGCTACAAAGCGTGACTTGTATCTTCACCGGGAAAAGTCTTATCATGTCATTAGTGTTCCTAATTACATCATCAACAATGTTTATCTTCAACACTCGTTCATCGTCTTCATATTTCGTCATAAATAACACAACTCACATTATAAACAAATCTTATGACATCATCAATTATTGGCACAATGTCATTTTACTCCTCTTTCATTCACTAAAGTGCGTGCTCTTTAAAAGTTTCAAACACCGTGAAACGCTGTCATGTAAGTCTTCTAGTTCATCTCTTCATCTCGAGCCAAAGTTTACTGACTTGAGTTTCTCCTAAAGAGTTTTACTTTGAGATATAATTTATTGTTTTGGACCAAACTCCTATGTTTTCGGGACTTTAAGATATAATTTTTCGTCATTAACTTGAACTGAAATAATGAGGCCTTTTGAACTCTAAGTACCACTCCTTCCTCCTAGTGTGTATGTAGAGAAAAAATAAGCTTACATTTTTGATATCTAGTGAAAATGTAATCTAGATAATAACGTCGTATGAACCTATATGGTTATTGTCCTTAGTTTTTGTGGCCTTGAACCTCATCTTTGAAGATTGTGCTAATATTTAGATCTATAATGTCCTGTCTTATGACACTGATGACATTTGACCCTTTGTCTTGATATATATTTTTTATGTTGATGTATATATGTTATTAGCTTAGAATTTTGGTATACCGGTCTATTTAGTCTAGAATTCCAATATACTAGCATAGGCACTGGCATATAATTTGGTTTCTTAAAAATGTGAGGTTTGTGGATTACTAGTGGCTTATGAAGTACTTGGATAAACATAATGATAATAGATTTTTCATTTCTTGTTTAGCCTATTCATTTTATGTCTGATACGGGTTTTAAATCTCTTTTAATTTTCAAAAGTGAGGATCTTAAGTTTGCATATTTAGAATTGACTTCTCTTTCTTTTTTCTAATTGAGCTTGTAAAATAGGTATCTCCTTTTTCTTGATTAACTCTTAAACCTTCTATTGTGTTTTTAGTTATAAATACTAAATTCTTGAGTCTTTCATTTTCCTCAAACAAGACTTTATGTTGTTTGTGCATATCATTGGCTTCAACTATGACTTTGTGCAAGTGTTCTTCAAGTTCTTCTATTGAAAGCTCAATAATGTCTTTGGATGATACCTTTTTCAATGTTGTTGCCTCTTTTAGATCTTCTTCTTCAATTGCCATCAAACATGTATTTCTTTCATCATTGTTTTCATCATCATTTTCAGAGCCACTCCAATACTTTAAAGTATTTCTTAAACCTTTAAAGTATTCCTTAGCCACTTAGACATGATTTTTAAAGTATTGGTTAGACCTTTAAAGCAATACTTTAAAATTTATGTCTAGTAATTAAACTCTAAAGGTAATTACCTTAGGGTAATTCATATCTAAGGTAATTAAACTTTAAAGATAATTTTCAAAGGTTAACGTGAACTTTATTTTTTATTATTTAGATCATTACACTTTCATTTTTTATTTTCAAATGACATCACTGCCAAATTAAAATCCATTAATCTATTGATGTAACATTAAAAAAATAAAATATTAATTTATTGACCAAATGTTGATATGCCATCAAACTTACAATTTTATTATTTGATTTTCGTATTGATTAGATGCTAACGTGGAAAGGTAAAAATAATTAGAGAAAAAACCATACCATTATGAGGCTTCGACTTGCAACTTCAACAGAAAATCACCCAAATGACGTGCACATTTACCAATAAGTTGAAACAATATTTGCAATTTTAATGAAATAAATTACACACACACACACACACACACACACACACACACACACACACACATATATATATATATTAGTATTAATGAATTTTTTTGGGAAAAAGAATGTACCTGTGATGCAATCAAAACATCATTAATGCATTTATTACCAACAAGCTAAAATGATTTATACAAATATAATGGAATCATTTACATATATACCATATATCAAATATTTTATTTAATATTAATACAATAATATAAATATTAAGTATAAACTATTTTAAAATTTTCAAATATTTATAATATTTATTATATATTTCTAGTATATTTTTATTTGCATTTTAATTTAATAATATACAAATGTTATAAAAAGTAATAAATTTAAAATCATCAAAATATTATTTACAAATGATTTAAATAATAGAAAATGCAAACTAATAATAGTCGTATTATATAAGTATTTAATCAAAAAGCTATAAATATTTATTTAATAATAAAATGTTAAACATAAAACAGTTGCAAACAGTGTTATTTTCATAAAGGTGCAGGTGTTTTGTTTTTTAAGTTGCAAGTTCAAGCCTCCATAGTATGGTATCTAATTATTTTCAGCTTTCCATATAAACATCCAACACAAAAATCAAATAATAAAATTCTAAGTATGAGGACACTTCAACATCTAGTTAGCAAATTAATTTATTATTAAGCATGGGGATCCTTTATTGTAATAATAGAGATGCTATAAATTAAAATTGCATCGTTTTGCTATTTTTCATCTCAAAAATATGTTATATCAATATGCATGTTTTTTTTAAGTTAAAACGACATAATTTTGACATTATCTTTAACAATAATAACCTTCAAAAACAAGTGAACAAGAAATATGATTTACCTATAAGGGCACTCACGCTGACATAAGTAAAATTTAGCTAAAAATGTTATTGTTATAGCATTTAGCTAGTTTTTTACAACTCTAAATAATAGGGCTCAATAATTATTTAATTGTTTTAATAAAATATTAATATATTTCAAACGGAAGAAAGCATGGATGAAGCTGATGGGCAATGGTGTGGTTGGACGAGGATGGGTAGGGTCGAATGGAGACGGGATTGGAGGGGGACTAGCGAGGATGGAGACGAGTGGGGACTGACAGTCTAGGCTAGGGATCTAGATGAGGATGGCATGGCTAGCGTGAAAGAGTTACGACTATTGGCCAATGATGAAAAGAAAAAAAATAATCAGTGCTTTTGGCTAACTAAATATGACCAATCAATTTAAGGTTTGTTAAGCTTATAGTACAGTTGTTGAGCCCACTATAAAAGTCATTTTAAAGTTTTAGCTATTTTTTAATGAAATTTAAACTTTAACTAGTCCAATATAAATACTCTTAGGTATTACATTAGCAAGTGTGATGGTGAGCAGTGAGAGACAAATGTCTCTCATTTAAATCTTAATTATAAAAAGTGTGTATATTTATTTATGAGTCTTATACATAAGCCAAGGTCATATTTGTATTGTCTATTTTTTAATTTTTAAAATGTGATTGTTATTTTCAAGTACATAAAACATAAAATAATTAAAAATTATTTTTATTTTTAAAAACTTAAAAAATAAAAATAAACTTTTTTATTTTTTACTCAAAATATTTATCACATTTTAAACAAAATAAACATGTCTAAATCTCATAAAATTTACGGTCAATTATTTGAATGGTGGGATAGGTCGTCCCTTTTTTTTTTTTTTTTGAAATGACCAATGTACTACTCATCTCAACCCCCACGAGACATTTATCAAAATAAGTGAGCCCCATTTAATAATTATTTTAAGATAAAAAAACTCAATAAATGCGTAACAACTAATATTCATTGGTTTGGTCATCGTTCCGGATATAAAACAAAAGCTTAGGGAAAAGACACCGTACAAATTAACCAAAACTGACGCCCAGCCCGTGGGTGTTCTATTACATCGGTGAATAATGAAGTGGCTTTGGGTTATTTTCAGACGTGGCCTTTCTAGAACTATTGTTATGTTTTCGAAATAATTACTAAATCAATGAATATTCGCTGTTTCGAATTTATTGTGACTTTTGTTTAAACATTTATTGTGGCGGTCGTTTTTGTCCTATAATTCGACATGATGGAATACAATTAAGGTAATTATATTTATTTATATTATGAGGTGCATAATCGCATTCTTATCCCCACACTTTGTTGTTGTGTACATCTGAATTTTTTGTATAAAAGGGAAAAATTGTTTGGGTGCTTGCGTTTTTCTGAGTCATACATTTTAGTTTCTTAATTTACTTCTTTGAGTGATATTAGTCATCAAGTAAATACTATCCATATTTACATATTGAGGCCAGCATTTAGCTGGTTTGGTAATTTTAATTAGGAAAGTTTTTCATGGGTTTGAATTGAAACTTTGTACAATTGATTTAAAAATTTTATAATTTTTTAAAAAATATTATTGGTGATGTTTGTTTGTTTGTTTTTTTATTTTTTAAAAATCAGATAACAAATAATAGCAAAGATTGGAGATAAAAAAAACCATTATAACCATAACATTGGCTAAACATAGAGCCTTTTTTTGGGAGTTATATTGTTCTCCTCCACCAAAACTTGCAAACACTATTGTTTCATGAAGGTAAAATCAGCTACGATATACTTGATGTTTAATGAAAACAATTTATTATTATTTACTTGCCATGTCTCATACTACATTCATGATAATATGTGTTTTCATACAACCTTAATGATAATCATTTTTTCATTGTAATGTTTTATGCATTCTAGTTGTTACCTTAGTTGTTGATTAGCTTCTTAATAGCATGGTGTTGTTGGTAGTGTAATATTGCACCATAATAATGTAGTTGTGGCATGTGGGATCATTATATCTATGTGGATCATGTCTGTTAAGATTTCTTATTTCGGTGCATGGGTATGTTGAGACTTTGTTGGTCTTTATGCGACATTGTTGTTAGCTTTGTGTGGTGAGTGGATTTGTTGAGATCATTGTGTTATATTGTTACATGATGTTATCTTACACATGTTAATGTGTGGTTATTTTGATCGTTATAGTTAATATTCTTCGTAATGACATTCTTTTTGAGAAAATGAAAAGTCTTTAAGGGTGTTTATAAGGATTTGTACCTTGATGTTTTCAAAAGTAGCTCCATAACAGGTTTAGTAATACCATAGGGTTACTTAGTTAACCTTTAGATTTGACTTTTGGTACATTCATTGAATGACTTTATAAATATTTGTATAATGATGTGTTTGTCCATATATACGTTTTGAATGTGATTTTGGAGTTCTAGAGGATATTTGTGAGATTTTGGGTGTTTTCAATATTTAAAAATATAAAAACTAAAATGAGCACTCTTGATAGAACTCATGTGTGGGCATGAAAAGGGAAAACGAAAATGAGGAGATGAGAGGACGGAATAAAGAGAGACGAAAGAGAAGGAGGAGAACTTCACTAGAGTGCCCCTACCACTATTAAAGCACTACTATGGCAGTCATATAGCCACCACCTCCAACCTTTCTATGTTACGAAAGAACTAATAGGTAGGGATTCTCATTCTTAAGCTCCTTCATTGTGTTACAAGTTTGATTTCTTGAATTCCTTGCTATCCAATTGTTGGTAGATCAAACATGATGATTAATGATACATGATTAATAATGATTTTTGTAGAAAATAATGTTAAATTGAATTAATTATGGGGTTAGGGTCTATAAACTAAAAAAATTGGGAATTTTGTATGATATGCTAAAGTTGAATTATTAATTTAAATTGTTGGTTGTTTTAGGGTTTATACCTTTTTTAAATAATATAAAAGCGTTGTGGTTGATGTTTGGAGCTACTTTAAAGTCAATCAAGTATGGATGGAACAAATTTTCCAGATTGTAGGTGTAATACACAATTGTGCTCCTTATAAGGTGCATGATTGTGTGTTCAAAACATCATCTCAAGTCATGTGTGAGATGTGCACGGTCATGCTTGTGGTCATGCTTCTGATTGTACATGTTGTACACAATCTTGTTTTTAGTCGTAACGGAGCTTTTGACTTGTAATTTATTGTTTTGATTTAGACCTTTTCCTGATTGCTATAGTACATCTAGGGAGGTCTCTAAAACCTTTAAGGGTGTTTAAGGTTTCTTTTGAGGCATTGCGATGACGAGAGGTCTCTATGACTTGGGTAACATAACAGGTGATATCAAGCATGTTTCTATAATGATTTGATTATTTCTCGAGGTGGGTCGAGTTGGAATCTTTGAGAGCCCTAAAGGAATAAGTTGGAATGATTAGGGTTTGAGAACCACTCTTTAGGGCCACCTTGGTGTGAATGGTTGGTTGAATGAATATTTGTAATCTCGTGAAGCTTAAAAGTGATTATTGGGATGGTTTACAATTTTGGTGAGGCCAACACTTGGTTGTCTAGATGTAAATTGGACCACTGGTTCATGGATCATGCAGACCAGAGTGAACTGAACCAGAAAAATTATGGTCCATTTCAATCTCGGACTTAAATGGATTGGTCCACAGACCATATTTTTCTACATTATTACCCATTCTACCTAGTTTGATGGTATTTAAACCTTAAATTTATTAATTTTAAAATTAAAGTTTAGAAATATAAACTTTTAAATATGATTTTAAAATTAAATTTTTATAAAATATATAAAAAAATTAACTTATCATATTTTTTAAAAAATAAATAAATAAACAAGAACCGGTCCAGTTCACATGTGGATTGAACCAGACTAATTAATTCTTGGTCCATTAAAATTGCAGGCCAAAGCGGATCAATCCGTTTAAGCTTGCTCTGCGACGAACCGGACCGGTTCGGTTCATTTTACAGTCTTACTTGGCTAGGCATATCATTTGGGCTAGATGCCAATGACTATCATTTCATTATGAGTTATATTTATGATGCTATCGAGTTAAAGGTTATTTATATGGTCCTTTTAAATTTAACTATTTCAAAAAAAGTTATCCACTTGGTTGAGTTGGCTTTAGGTAACTGGTAACAAGTATTTTAACATTAAAGTATATGATAACTATGATATTATGGAATCCTTATTTTACAAACTATGGTAGAAGTCACAATAAGTGATTGTCATCATACAATTAGATTAGTTACAGTTAATAGGTTTTTGAATGTTAAGCGCTTAAGGTAAAAGCCATGGTTGGTCCTTTAGGTAATTGATATAGAGTTATAAGCTTGGTGCTTGAAAGAAAGACTTGTCGTAAGCCTCTTTCAAATAAAATTTAACTAGTATGACATATGACTAATTTAGGTCGTTCACTAATAAAAGGACTTATGAAATTCAATTCAACTTGTTTTTCAAAAAAACTAAAGAAAAACTAAATTAGAAATTTATGGATTTTGTTTACATAATAGAAATAAACTAAATAAATAAACTAATGAGCAATTAACTATGATGCAATTGATTCAACAATTTTACTTTAATTAATTATTTATCATTATCTCATAAAATAAACAACACATCCATGCCCTCATAATCAAGTTGAACCAAGACACCATGATTTCAATCAAATTATAAACTTATTCCAACTTAAATAATTATGACAATTATTTTAGAGGAATAATCCATTCCCTACAAATGCAGACTCCACATCCTCACTAGCTCTGGTTTTATAATATGATAAGAATGATAAAAATCCAACAACACTTTAGTACAAATTTACCTACCTCATTGTTGAATCCAACCATTAGCAAACCTATGATATTCTAATGCAAACTAAGGTAGCGATTGGATTAGATCTGACAATTGTTAATTTAGGAATAACACCTTTTACCTAATGTCATCATCATATATATCTTTCTCATCACTCGCAAGTTAAAACATATTTTTGAAAGCTTATTTCCTTGTAAATATACCAAATTCAAAATTACCACAATGAATCCTTTATTCGTAGTAGTATTTCATGACTGTTTTAGCATGTCTTTTATACTTTTGGAAGTCTATATATAAAAAAGTAATTTTGTAAGTATAAAATTATCAAATTTGAGATATGTCATTAACGTAAATAAACTAATTGAAATAACTAAAAACCTCATCAATCATAAATTTAGAAATGTAGTCAGGAATGAAGTTCAAATAATTATCTTTTAGCTTTATTGTTAGTTCAAATTTTATTGGTTACCTCTTTTGTTGGTTATTTTATTGGCTAAACACAAAATGACATCTTCTCTACGCACAAAGTTGACAACAATTTCAGCAAAGTGTTGTCGTCATGTATACCTTCCCCATCACTCACAAGTTAGAACATATTTTTGAAAGTTTATTCACTGATAAATATGCCAATTTCAAAATCATCATAATGCATCCTTTATTCTTAGTAGTATTTCAATTCAAATAATTATCTTCAATATTAGCTTTATTGTTAGCTAACCAACCCCAAAGAAATAAGTAATTATAACCCTTCATTACTATAATATCAAAAGAAGCATAAAAATAACAAGCCTCTCAATTGTTTGTCAGTTATGGAATTTTTGAATAAATGCTTATTTATAATAATGAGTTAAATTGTATTTGTAATAAACAAATTATATAAAATATAATACGCGATATAAATATTACTCTTATTTTATCATTATTATTAGTTTTTATAAATTATAATATCATCATGAAAGTGGGAAATAATGAACATTTTAATGGGAGAGAATAAAGTAAAATAAAATTTTAACGGGATAACAATTGGCAAAGTGTAAATGTCTTGGTGGAATTAGACCAACTTTAAGAAGTTATTTATTCTTTACAAATAGAGAGTCAAATTTAAAAAATTCACTCCAACAAACTCTCTGTCTCACTCTATACATATAGAATTTGCCATAGTTAATCTTAATTTGTTAAGAGTAACTATTTATTCTTTATTTATTATTATATTATTTTTTTTCTCTAGATTTTTTTTATTAGCTATTTATTAAAATATATTATTTTTTCTTTGTCTTATACCTCTTTTATTGGTTCTTCATTTAAAAAAAAATATTATTTTAATATAAATAAAATTAAAAAGAAATATATTATTGGAGTTCAGTATTAAAAAAATACTTTTCACAATAAAATATAAAAATTTATTGGAATTGCTCTTATCCTTTATTCTTCTTGCAAAATAATGTTCGCTGCAAGTGATTGAAGTGAGGTATGGACTAGAGAAAAAAACGTAACTGGCTGAAATATAATTTATATAACATATAAGTAACGCTAGAAAGTAGAAGCCATCCATCCCCAAAACCGTGGGACTTAATCTGCAATTTCTCCCTTTGTAACTGCTACAAAATATGTGTTGGTGGGGGTGGGGGTGGGGATGGACGGTCACTTGCACTTGAAGAGCGTGTGACCCTCCTCATCCTGCGCGCGTGAGGTAAGCTTATTGAAAAGAAGACAGGCAAATCCCAGCACTGAGACGGCCCTCTTATCCCTCCCTCCCTCCCTCCCTATCTATCAATGTGAGTTTGTGTTTGCCTGTGACCAGTGACCTGTGACCTGTGACGTGCCCATCTTTTATTTATTTATTTATTTATTTTACTTATGTGTGTGTGTGGGTGTGTGGGTGTGTGTGGGTGTTTTAAAAGAGAGCCTGCTGGTTTTGTCTGGATGTTATAGCATATTATAATTATGATGTGTTTATTTAAAATTTGTGGGTCACACTCTCTACTCTCTACAATGAGTGCGAGTGTGAGCAGCAAAGCGGAAAGGGGCCATAATAAGGTGAAAAAGGGCAAAAGAGGGAGCAAAGGCATCGCGAAACCCAAAAAGCCAACATGTTTGATGGGGCAGCAGAGAATAACAACACCACCACCACCACCGCCACTTCTCACCATCAAACCCCGCACGCCCACCACCACCGCCGCTTCGTCTCCTCCCACCCCCTCAACTTCCTGGGCGGCGCCGCCGCGACCTCCCCGGCCTTCCCAGGCTTTGATGCGCCCTTCCACTCCCACCACCAGCAGCTCCCCCTCCACCACCGCCCCGCCTCCAAAGATGAAAGAATAGGAGAAGCTCACGGCGGCGATGGCTTCCTTCCGGCGGCCGCTCCCAATAACTTGTTAGAGCTCGAAAGGGACGCCACGGCGGCGCATCCCTGGTCGAACGAGGAAGTGGGTGCCCTCCTGAAGATCGGATCTAGCATAGAGAATTGGTTTCCGGACTTCACTTGGGACCATGTTTCAAGGTACATGTTTATCTATGCATACGTCTTCAGTCAGTCTATATAATAAAATACATTACACCATTTTCTATTAATTAATAAACTCGATTTCCTTACGACCACTACTCACCCTTTAAAAAATTGGTATCCAGATATTAGGATTTTGAATTTTGGGCAGCCTCTGATGTCTTGCAGATTTAACAAATTAATGGGTCTCTCAAGTCTCAACCCAACCCACCCTTCTAATTCTATAGGCTTTTTCTTTTTTCTTTTTTTTTTGCCCCCCCTTTCCACCTCAGTTGTATAAAACCATTTCACGTCTTCAGATCTTTGTTAGATCAGACAAATTTTATTGTTTTTCGTGTATTTTTTTTAAAATAAAATTTTGGGTTACAGTTTTTATAATAAAGTCAATTCGCGCTGGGTGTGGTCATATACGGTGATTGATGGTGTTGAGTTTGTGTGTGTCTATTTGTGGTGGGTTGAGCTTATCAGAAAGTTGGCGGAGCTTGGGTTCAAAAGGAGTGCTGAGAAGTGCAGGGGGAAATTTGAAGAGGAAAGCAGATACTTCAACCCCATCAACACCTGTTCCGCTGTTAAAAACACCAGCAACCAGACATTCTTCATTGATGACCTTGAAGACCTTTACCATGGCCCTACGCCAACAGCTGCTCACGAGACCCAACAGAGGAGCCCACCAAAAAGCGTTCAGAATGCACGAGACTATCAGCATTATGACGGAGAAGGAGAAAAAGAACAGCAAGAAGAAGAGGAACAACAGCGGCAGCAGCAACTGCAGAACCTGAAATCCGAAAGCAACAGCAACAATAAGAACAAGAGGAAAAGGTCGACCCAGAACAGGTACGATGAGATGCTCAAGGGACTGTGTGAGAATGTGGTTAGGGTGATGATGGCGCGGCAGGAGGAGATGCACAAGAAACTCCTGGAAGACATGGTGCGGCGGGACGAGGAGAAGCTGGCGAGGGAAGAGGCTTGGAAGAAGCAGGAGATGGAGAGGCTCGATGAGGTGGTGGAGATGAGGGCCCAAGAGCAAGCCGTGGCAGGTACTAGGCAGTCCACCATCATTCAACTCTTGAACAAGTTCACCCATAGTACCCATAATAACAGCATTGTTAGTAATGATGACTATCAAGATCTCCTTCTGAACGCCACCACTTCTTCTCCTTCTTCCTCACTTGTCACCAAAGCATACTACAACAAGCCACTCGATCACGCACCCACCACTTCAAACCCCAATACCAGCACCGCCCAAAAAAGTGTTGACTTGGGCATGCCCGCTTCATCATCCTCACCAAAGCTTGCCTTGGCCCCCAGAAACCACACTACCCCCCAACCCCAAAACCCTGGTAGTGATCAGGGGGACGAGCAAGGGAAGAGATGGCCAAGAGAAGAAGTGCTCTCTCTCATCAACCTACGGTGCAGTGTGCACTCCAATGTGGGAGGAGATCAAGAGAGCAAGGAAGGAGCAGTAACAGCTAAGGTTCCTCTCTGGGAGCGAGTCTCACAAAAGATGTGGGAGCTGGGCTACAAGAGGAGTGCCAAGAGGTGCAAGGAGAAGTGGGAAAACATAAACAAATACTTCAGGAAAACCAAAGACAATATCCACAAGAAAAGGTCTCTCGACTCTAGGACATGCCCTTACTTCCACCAGCTCAGCACTCTCTATGGTGGTGGCACTAGCCAAGGCAAGGGTCCACTGGGAATAGGCGGCTCGCCGGAACAGCGTTCGACGGCAGCACCATCGGAGAATGGCCCGGAAGGATCGTTTCGGGCCGGGTCGTCTTCCAGTACTAACACTGACGATGATGTGGGTCATGTGCATGGCGGCGGCGGCAGCAGTGAGAAGGGCATGGCTCACCTATCGGTTTTTGATTTTGAATTCTAGCTTTTCTGGCTGTTTTGCGTGGGTGGGCGTGAGTGAGTGTGAGTGTGAGTGCGAGTGCGAGTGAGGGAGAGAGCGTGCGCTTTCGGAGACCGCTGATCACCATAAAAGTGGTACCCTTTTTGCTAGCTCTTCTTACTTTCTTTCACAAATTTTTCTCTCCTTAGTGAACCCGGGCCATACCATTTTGATTTTTGATTGACGAACGTATATACTATGCATTTTATTTGTATTTTTAAAAGTTGATTTTTCAATCTTGGATTGCTGTTTTACCTGAATTCGGATGGTCACAAACGTTTCACTTTCAACCTCGATGTTTAATTTAATTACATTATGATATTGAAGAGTTGGACATATCTCACATGTGGGTATAGAGACGCACGCGTAGACCCGCTCATAATGCTCATATATATATATATATACACAAACTTGGCCTATTGTAACCGATAGTATATTAGATCATTAAGGCCATGCTTGGTTCATATGGAAAAGGTATGGAAAAGAAGCTGGGGTATGAAAAACGAGTAAATAAATTTTTTTCCAGTTGAGGTGGACTTTGCACAGAAAATGCAGATAAATGCTTTGAAAACTGTGCAATCTTTTCTCTACCCATTTGCTCGGAAAACACATGAAAAACTAACAGTGAAATGAAACCAAATAAACTGCTGTCATGTGGCAAATTAACAAAATAAAATTAATAAAAAATAAAAAATATATTATTTTTCTATACACTTTCTATCCCAATCAAGTACCCTAAAAAAAATAAAATTTCACCTATTTTCTTTCTACTCATTTTCTTTTCACATCTTTTTCACCTATTTTATTTCCACCCATATTTCATCTTTAGCCAACCACCCTAAGGAAAAAAAGAAAAAAGAATATAAATAAATTATGATCATATATAATTTTGTGATAATAATACGAGTTGGTTGCGTGTTTCATTTAAGTAATAAAAATTTAAGAGTTTATATAAATAAACTCTTATTAAATTAAGAGGGATGTGTGAATAGTTTTGTATTTTTTGGCAATATTTTAATTTTCTTAAATTTTGGTATTTTAAAATTTGCCTGCCGCCACAAATCAGGTGGGCCAAATTGGACTTAGGTTTTGTTGATTTCCTTGTATACAAAGGTATCACTTCTTTTTATAATTTTCACTAGATCATCCACCCTAATAAAACAAACCGATTGAGAATAAACTTGGATTCCCGTTCCTCGAAAAAAATGAAAGAAGCAAAGTGAAGTGTGGGACGTCGGCGGTGACCGATGAGAATCACATTATGAAAAATTAGACTTAACAATCATTCTGTTTTCTTAAAATAATAATAAATAAATAAATAAATAAAAAGCTCTGATTTAATTTTCATTGTCTTGTGTATATTGCTTTTGAGTGAAACTCTTGCTGTATGAGCTTGTTAATGCCATCTCCAACGGGGAGCAACAAAAGCCCCATATATGTAAACTTCATCTCCAACTCAGCGCTATTGTGTTAAGTTTAACGCAAGATACAATATTGCACTAATGGTGTGAGAGTTCACTTAGTTTTAGAATTTCTGAAATTTAAGAAGGTGACACCAGAAAACTATATATGCACATGACTAGTTAGTGTGTAAGGTTTGTCCGGGAGAGCCACACTTTTTCTATGTTTATTTTTGTAGTGTGGTGACGAAACCTGAGTTGACCATGTTTGGACAGTGTGTGTAGGATTTGGCCATGAATTAACCTCTTTCTTTCTCTAGTTGTTTCAAGAAGTGTACGGTGACAATGTTGGCGTTGGCTTGCTTTGTGGTCTGGCGCTTAGACACTGCTCGATGTGAAGCTTTTGTGGCTTTATTGGAATAAATTAGATGTTGTTGTGTGAAAAATAAGGAAACACGGTAACACTGGAAATTGTTTGGCGGGCACTGACGACCCCTTGCTTGGTAGGCATCGATTTCCTACTACTGAAAATGGATAATAACTCTTAAAAGCTATGAAAGTTGATATTTTAACTGTTTGGCTCATAAAAAAATGCATGGTGGTAGAAAAATAATAGTGAATAAACAGTAACAAATGAGTTGTGTCTTCATCGGCAGTAACAATGAATCAGAAAAGGAATAATAGTGAATTAATCAAAAATTTTAAAAAACTATAATAATAATTTTTTACTTATTTTTTATATGACCAATCACACTAAGGAAAAAAACCAAAAGTTACCTTTTTTTTTCCTTTCTACCTAATTTTCTTTTCACCTTTTTTTATCTCTTTTTTTCTATCCATTTTTCATATTGTCTCTAGGGTTAAATTATTTTGTAGTATTATTGAATGCACATTGTAGAAAAGATACCCCAAATTATAGCAGTAAAGCTTATAATTATTTTAGAGAATATTGTCATAAGAGCATCTACACCAGCTTTATTTTTTTCATTTTTATTGTAGAGGATGTACAATAAAATTTTAGTGATATTTAAAAAAATACACATATCAGGTTTTCTATTTCTATTTCTATATAATAAAAGTTAACTTATTATTCTTTTAATGCAAAATACAAAAAAGAGGTTGATTTTTAAATAATATTGCTCACCCGTGACTACTTAAAAGTTAACATAGTGATGTTAGACTATTGATTTAAAATTTTATTTCACATTTGCAAATTAATATTTGAGGTTTAACAAGTTTTTTGAAGAATTTTTACTACCACATGTTAATTTTTTTTATCGATTCAATTATTATCATATGTTAATTTATTACAAATTTCTTTTAATATTGTTTTAATATTTAAAAAAAAAACACATGTCATTTTGCATGCAAACCGAACTAGACCGGATTGGTTCATTCATAGTATATTAAAATTGTAGACCTAAACTATCAGATCTATTTAAGTCCGCTCCATAATAAATCGGACCGGATGAAATTGATCTGTTTTACACCATACTTTTAATCTCAGGTAATAATGACAAGGCATAATATACCCTTCACTTTTTTATGGAGACTACAAGGTCAAAAATCTTATTTGTGTTTTATTTCATTTAAATAAATTATTAATTAGATTTTTATTAACTTTTTTTATACTTTTATATTAATATTAAATTTAATTAAATTAATTTGGTTATCAGAGTTTTCTATTGATTTTTCTTTCATTTTTCCTTATAACCGTAATGGATCTATAAATAGCTCAAAGGACTTGAAAATAAATTAATTATTCATATTGAATTATTTCGAATTTTCTTAAAGCTTTGCTCTATTTTATCTTGAGTCTTTTGTTTTGAAATTAGTTTCTTCTTAATTAATCAATTGTTTGTGTGTTGCTTAATTCCATGGATATGAACCCTATGCTTGGCAAAACATAAAAAATATATGAAAGAAAAATAAGTAAAAGAAATGTGAAAAGAAAAAAGGTACTAAGAAAAATGATGGAATTTTGTTTTCCCATGGAATGATTGGTTAAAGTAGAAAAGGAATGGAAAAGAAATATAAAAATAATAATAATTAAATATTTATTATTAATTTTATAATTTTATCTTTAATGTGACTAATTTGTATAGTTTTTAAGGGCAATATTGATATTTTGGTTAACCTATACTTTTCTCCCAATTTGCTATGAAAAGCATTGCATTCTTTCTCATAAACTTTTCTATATTTAATATTTAAATTCCATGCCAGCAATAAAAAAGCCATTTTTAACCCCTTTTTCATGTTTTTTCTGCATCAACCAGCACACCAGAAGTGTGTGTTAATTTTTCCTAATAGATAACTCAAACCAGTGGCAACATCCAATCCCATAAAATAGCAAAATAACTTTATCATGTACATGAACAATATCTTTAATATTAGAGGAAAGGTGGGGTAATAAAATAAAAGAAGAGTTGTTATTTCGATTTTTAGTGAAATTATTCATTTAAAAATTCGTAGTTCATCCTATATGGAAAAGAGGGGAAGACAAATTGTTGTTCTTGTTCACGAAGCGGACGGAAGGTTTTGTGGTGGAGCTCCACCACATCCACGTTTGTGTCTGTTTTTTTGTCCGCACGCACAACGGCGTCGCATGTGAATTGTGATGGGTTCCGCGAATGTCTTAGCTGTAATCGGAAGATCCAACAGTTGAAATTGGGCGGAGGCGGGGGCCTGGCTGGCTACAGTACAACAAAATACAGTCGTAAGTCGCAACGGTCGGGTGCAGATGCGGTTGCCTACAGAATAGTACACTCTCACCCAGTCGCCCGTGGGTGCCCACCTGAAATAGTGAAAGGCGTCCTAATAAATTTTTTAATAAAATTATTTTAAAAAATATTACTTCTTTTGAAATGACTGAAGTGTCAGAGGTTATGAGATTTTTTTGTTAAGATAAGAGATGCAGTGATATAACATTATCAGTGATATGATCGGCCTTTGTTAGAACGAATAAAAATAATAATTTTAATAAATAAGAGAAAAGTTTGATGCAAAATCTTTCTAACATTTTGAATCTACACAGCTAAATTATATAACTAAAGTTATTTTTAATTTAATAGTATTCTAATACTATATCATTTATATTTTTATTAACTTTTAATTTTCTAATTTACCTTTAAACATTAAACCAAAACCAAAACTGTTCTCTACAAACTCGATCGGTGATTTTTGGTTTTCACCTTCTCCTATGATAAAGTGGGTGCTCTAGCGGCGATAAGGCCTGATCTATAGGTTTCGAATGCTATCTGCAACAGAATCAATTGCACACAAGGGGACAGGGGAAAGCAGGGCTGCATTTCAATGTTGCGTGAGTCGGTACCCTCAGATTACAGTGGCCTTATTGGCGGCCAATCCAGACAACTAGAGACACCTACAAGTCACCAGACCCAAAAACACTAGAAGATCTTGAGCCAAGCTAGAAGAGTGGTTCGTTCCTGCAAGGTCAGATGAAACTGCCTTGTTGGTCATAGAGTCAACAAACGAACAGAGCAAAGAGTCAAGAAAGGTGATTCGAATAGGAGATTAAACATGTGGTCTAATCCCGAACAAGACACCAAGGGTTGCGATACTGCCTCCCTCAAATTGCTAGCCATTCGTAGTCACTAAAGGAGGCACTGGAGACAGGTTTAGGGTTTCGAGGCTACACAATGAGGGGGCAGAGGAGAGGTAGGCAACAATGCAAGGGAAGATCGAAAGGGTAGGAATAATATTAGCTGACATGACATCTCTTAATTTAACTTTTGTTTTTATTTTTGCTAATGGTTTATTTAAACTATTGAAGAATAGTAAAAATTAATTTTTGTTATAATTTTTACTATAACTAATGGGTTAGAGCATCTCCAATCCTTTAACAAAAGTCAAAGCAAAAGTTATATTTACCTAAAATCCTTCTCCAATGCATTAGTTATATCACTAGCCAAAGTAAAAAAAAGAGCCAAATAAGGCTTTAGCTGGAGATGCCACCTCAGCAATGTTGGTAAGTTTCCTACCCAGCCCCATTCCAATCTTGCACCACCTCCCCCCCCCCCCCCCCCCCCCCCCCCCCCCCCCCCCCCCCCCCCCCCCCCCCCCCCCCCCCCCCCCCCCCCCCCCCCCCCCCCCCCCCCCCCCCCCCCCCCCCCCCCCCCCCCCCCCCCCCCCCCCCCCCCCCCCCCCCCCCCCCCCCCCCCCCCCCCCCCCCCCCCCCCCCCCCCCCCACAAAAAAAGGGTGACCCCCCACCCCCCCAAATTAAAAATTTGGAGCTAATATAGATAAGGGTAGATTGAGAAAAAAATAGTTAAACAAAAATATATATGGTATAAGATTGAAGCACCACTAGCCAAAAACAAGCACTGTAGCAAGCTAAAATTAGCTTTAACTACTCAATTTAGCTAGTCACCTGGAGATGCTCTTAAAAATGCACTTATACATGCTTCTTCATGCATACCTAACATGATAATATTTTATTTGATTAGAACCAATAATATTATTACACTAAAGTGTACATTAGAAAAACCTACATAAAAAGCTTGTATATAACATTGTTATTTTTACGAATTGGTCTTAAATAAATAAACATGTCATTAAATAAAAATTTACCTTTAAAACCATTTCATTCTAATTAATAACTTTGATAAATAAATAAAAAGTTTAACAACATTCCATTGTTTTAAAACCAAACATTATCGATCTACAATCCTCAACAAAGTATACCCTTTACAACTTTGATGCATTTGTTGTTAAGTTTCAACAAGTAACTTTGTTAACTTTGTAACAACTTTGATACATTGTTATAGAACTCGTAAATAATTAATCAAAAATATATATCATCCGTTATTTATTACCTATAACATAAATCAAAAATATATAAATACAATTATTTATTACCTATAACATAAATAATAATTAAGCCATATAATTTTATAGTATATTAATATAAATTAATATATTACTTATAACATAAATAATATAATAAATTATATTATATTAAACAATTAACCATAAACAATAATTATTGTTTAATGTACTTACTAATTAGGTAAGCATATTAAACAATAATCTGATTTATTTGTTAAATCATTATTATGATTAAAAAGAGGTATTGGATTTGAGTTTCCTGACAGCATTTTGTCAAAAAATTTCCAAATGAGACAAAGACGAGACGCATAATTTTTAAAGGGAATAGGAACGGGACATGAGAATCCCTCACCCCGTTCCCTAACCCTTTGTTTGGTAAGCTGTATAAATAGGGTGAAAAAATTTGATATGAAAAATGGGTGGAAAAAAATAGGTGAAAAGAAAAGATATGAAAAATATAGTTGTTTGGTTGGGATAGAAAAGATATGAAAAATATATTTTATAAAATTTAATTAAGATAAAATTAAATTATTAAATAAATCAAATGAGATAAAATCACCTTTATACCCTTTTATTTATCAACGCAGGACTCGTTCGTTCGTGAATGTAGAATCGCGCAGAGATGGGGATTACGATGGCAATCCGAAACAGAGGGGGGATGACGGCAAGGGGGAAGCGGCGGTGGCAACGGGCGACGAAAGATGGCAACGCAGACTGGGCGAGAGGACAACGGTGAGGGGTGAGGGCAGCAGAAGATGATGGCAAGGGCTGAAGGGACGACGGAAGATGACAACGGCAGATCTGGGCGAGAGGGCGACTGCAGGGGGCAGCGATAGATGCGATGCGATGCAGATCTGGGCGAGGGGCAGTGGCAAGGGATGGCAGCAGCAGCGGACTCATTTTCAGATCTGGGCGAGGGCAGTTTTGGCAAATACGGATGATTGTAACTTTTCTGCAGCAAATTCCGTCGTTTTCATGGTCAACAAAAAACATCCGTTACCCAGTTCGTTTTCCACCTATTTTCTTTGCACGGTACATTTTCTACATCTTTCAAACAAGAGAAAAGTACAAATTAATCCATTTTCTCCACCGACTTTGTTTTCTATGTTTTTTCTACATCAGCCAAATACAGGGTAAAGGCTTTCAAATTCAATTTCAAATAGAAAATAAATACTTCAAAAAAAAAAAGCATAATCTAACACACTATTTCAATGGATTTATGCTCACTAGGAATAATTAATTAATTAATTTTCAATATTTTGATGCAAGAAGACTCCATATGACAAAATTTTATGAAAGTTTTTCCAAGTCTGTTTGAACTTTGCTTTCATCCATACGGCATTCAATATTTAAAAATTTTTCCTAGCGTGACACCTTTGGTTCATTTATCCATAGATACCTGGTGTCTCTTTTTGAAAGATAACACAAGGTTAAATATCCCTCTCCCTAAATAGCATGCGATGTAGATTTATTTTTAAAACCTAAAGTTGTAAAACATTTTATGTGATCCGAATGCATTCTATTTTCTAATATATGATTTCTAATAATTGGTAGATTGGAGACTTGGATTGCTCATATGAAAAGCTATCAGATTAAATTCTAATAGTTTCTAATATATACATATTATATTATTACGGGAAACAGATAGTTCCAAACTTAAGGAGATGGATTCCCCTGAAGAAATAATGCATGTTGTTGAGATGGGCCTCTTCCAGTTCTTCAGCAGGCAGGTGACTGTAGCGCACACAACCACTTTTCAGGTTGCTGCTCAAGTTAGAGCGCACACAGCCGCTTTTCAGGTTGCTGCTCAGGTTGCTTAGACCTGTTTGACGCTAAAGCAACAAAAAAAAAAACACTCAGGCCAAGCCAGGTGTGTTTGTTTGGAGCCTTTTGAGTACGAAATCTAACTACGGTCAGAATATGTGGTTACCCGACAGAAGAGTAGTTTTTAAAAAAAAATCAAAGAAATAAACTAAAATTATTAGTTTATGGGTCGATCCATGGGCTTGTGTCAGTTGACATACCTGGAGTAGAAGCAGGATCCTTGCCTAATATACCAGGGATAGTTTCCTCCTCCATGGTTATTTTCATTTCACACCAAATCAATCCTAATTTTATTTACAGACCCAATTTTCGTTTAATGCCTACTCACCTAATTTTCCTAAACTGGGCATATTCAATAGTTTTTAGATTTTTTCTCCCTCGCCCGTGGTCCCTCCAATCAATTTTAAAAGTTATGAAACTAGATATGGAAATCCCCGAGTATGTTTCTTTTTCTTGAAGAACTGGCATCAACTTATCCAAATATTTTGTTTCTAAATGTAGATGTAGATGTGTTACAGGTAATTTATCTATTTTAAATATCAATTTTGACGCCTGAGTGTAAAATTGAACAATTGCACTCAATCTGGCATTAATAAGACATTACAATCGAACAGTGAAGCCCTTCAGGTTTCAATATGCACCTCGTACAAACAAACACCACCCTAATTACTGTCTGTGATGAAAGTGAACGGGAAAGCTGTTACGAATTATGATGACACAAGATAGCCAAACTCATTAAGAGGGTGCTCAAGCAAGTTACAGTTTTCAACTGGGTTAAACGCTACCAGCCAGCAGGGCCGCCTGTGTGAGGGAAAATGAACAGATTTCAACTGGTAAGATCGCCAAACCCATTGGGAGGATGCACAAGCAGGGTTGTCTAGGTGTCTGTGAGGGAAAGTAGACTGTAAAACTGTTATGACTCGGGATGATTGGATAGTAAGATAGCCAAACTCACTTGGAGGGTGCACAAGCAAGTTATAGTTTACAACTTGATTCAAAGCTGCCAGCCAGCAGGGCTGTCTGCGAGGTAAAGTGGACAGGAAAAATGTTAGACGCGGGATGATTGATCATGGATGGTAAAATAACCAGAAGTAAATCGGAGGGTGCACAAGCAAGTTAATAGTTTTCAGCTTGCTTCAAAGCTTCCAGCCAGCAGGGCTGGCAAATGGCAGCCTTTTTGCCATCTATCAAGAGAATAGGTCGGCCCAATTATCTTTGTTGCTTTCCAATTATATTATGCTGACAACACGGGTGTGGATAGAACTTCCCAAAATTTTCACAATACACGTGTTCAACTTCAACATTCAATCTTCTAGGTGGCAACAAAATGCATACAATATATTTTAAGGGTCTAATATATCCCGATTCTATTTTTACAGCTTGATCTTTTATTACTTAAAAAAATAATTTTGGTTCGTTGTTCTTCTTCAAACATAATCAAGTCGTCACAAAACACACCTACATGTTTCTCTGGTCTAGGCAATGGAATCCTTGTTGAGCCCCCATGTTTAGCAGTGATCGATTAAGACCAAATTAAGGATCCATACAAATATTCCTGGCCCTTTCCCTATGGTAGCTAGGAAGTATCATAGAACCAAAAAAGTAGCATTGAGACAAGGTCACAAGGACAACTGATATCATAATTCTATGTGCCTCAAAGCATATAGGAATTTTAGACTCAATGAATAGTGGTCAAGGTATGAGGAAAAATGAATTGCTCCACGGGTTTTTTTTTCTTTGGAAACACATTGTATGTTACTCGTAAGTTCTACTTCTGCAGATTCAGTAAGGTGGTGACAAATAAACAGTTTAGGGAATTATGGAGCTACACCATATTCCAACATAGAAGAAAGGAATACCCTCAGTCAAATCCATACATAACAAAAGAGCATGTGACCATGCAACAATTTTACATATCTTTTCAACTGGAAACCACTTTTTTATTGTAGTGATGGAATTCAACACTCCCAGTAAACCACGTTGGAATTAAAAACAAGATATTTTCAAAAAAATAACCTATGTAAATGTTGCAACAATAATTCGAGATGATCTAATAGAACGTCAATGCACGACCACTTACAACTATAGCATAAAAGCCCATGCCTAGTCCAATGCCCACAAAGGAATTTGTTTTATATTTTGTTGCTTTCAAATTATACCGCATTCAATCTCCTAGTTAGCAAAATCATCCCTGGAACATGTCTAAAAGGTCTAGTTACTGTAATATACAATCGTCTTCTTACATATTAATATTCAATTGTCTCAAATCCTTCTATGATTTACTGATCATCTTAAAGCATAACAAAGTGTTCGGATGAAGAACTCCTGAACCAGTCTAGGAGTACTACACTTTTCAAATACATAAGGTCTCCATGTATTTTTTTTTTTTTTAAATCTTCAAGACCTCAATCTTTACTGTAAAAGAAAGTAATTATAGAATTAAAGTTGACACTATCCTGATTTGTCACTTAAGACCACAGGCACCTTAGCTAGGACTCCGAGACACTATACCTGGGGCCATCCCTGTAGCAGCATCCAGGGAGTATTTTAAGAAAAAAAACTAGTCTCGAGGACAACCAAGATCATAGTTCCATCTTAGACAGAGCATTAAGGCTCTCTAATCTCAATGGAAAGCAGTCCAATGCTAGGCAAAGGAAAGCGCACTTCTCCACAACTTTTTCGTCTTTCGCTTTGTTTTTTGGTAAGCAGTTTTATACTCTATTAGCTTCGCTTCTGTAGAAGATTCAGTGGGTTGAACAACAACAATTCAAGACGCCACACAGCTTAAAGCAAGTGTTTCCACATTTAAACCCCTAGTTACACCAACGGCATATGGAAATGAAACAATTTATTTCCAATAATTTCACAAAACTATCCCAGAGGTTTCTACATTTTTATGCTAATGTTGGAATTCAGCATTCCCAGCAACCCGCGTTGGTATGTTAAAAGAAGTACAAAACTTATAATTCAAAATCACCAATGAACACAGACTGCCAACTATGATAATGTAAATGAGACAAATCTTTTCTTACCGACTGTGATCAGTGGAAGACATGAGATGAGGAATCACTTGGTCTGCACACTCACTCCTTCCTTCCCAGCAATGATCACAGCGGTGGCCATGTCCAGGAACAGCCCATGTTCCACAACCCCTTCCAACCCCGAAATCTCAGCCCCGGCAGCTCCGGCGTCCCGGATAGGAGTCTTGAAGAACAAGTCAACAATGTAATTCGAATTGTCAGTGACATAGGGTTTCCCATCTCCATCCAACCTAAGCTTAGCCTCACACCCCTCTTCATTAAACAGTTCCTGCAACCTCAGCAAGTTGTACTTCCAGCAGAACTGAACAACCTCGACCGGCATGGCGAGTCCGCTGCCGCCGAGGCCGTCGACGAGCTTGGACTCGTCGGCGACGACGACGAACTTGCGGGACGCGGCCTCCACCATCTTCTCGCGGAGGAGGGCGCCTCCGCGGCCCTTGACGAGGTTGAGACTGGGGTCGACCTCGTCGGCGCCGTCAATGGCGAGATCGAGGGACGGGTGGCGATCGAGGACGGAGAGGGGGATGCCAAGGGAGCGGGCCTGTTCTTCCGTCCGTCTGGAGGTGGGGACACCGACGATGTCGGTTAGGCGGCCGGATTTGAGGAGAGCGCCGATCTTGGCAACGACGAAGGCGGCAGTGGAGCCAGTGCCGAGGCCCAAAACCATGCCGCTGCGGACGTAGTCCACGGCCTTGTCGGCGGCGAGCTTCTTGAGGTCGTCCTGGGCGAGCGGCGGTGGTGGAGACGGAGAGGGGACGGAGAGGGCCTTGACAGAGAGGGCGGCTCGGCGGAAGTGGAAGGCGGATGGAGGGCGGAGGAGGGGCAGGGGGTGGTGGTGGCGGTGGAGTGAGGAGAGAGAGTGAGGGGAGAGGGATGATAAGGTGGCCATTGGAGTAAGGGTGAGGAATGGGAGGTGGGTTTTCTGAGTTCTAAGTTTCCTATGAACTCTTTCTTATCCAGCAAACATCAATCATCATCGTCACTTTCAGTTTCAGTCGAACAACAACATTATGTTTTGCTCTTTTTCTATTTTCCTTTTATTTATTTAATGTTATTTTGGTATTGACATTGAATTCGCCAAAAACCTTTTTAGATGGTATTTATATGATCAGATATCAATCATTGTTAATCAAAAACTTTTTAAATTGTTAGTTTATACTATTAGTTTTCCAAATTTAAATTTAAAGATGAAGGATATAAAGTATTCACATTTAGCTGTAGTGTTTAATTATTTTAGTAAAAAAACGTTTGTCTATTTTATCTTTTTAAAACACACACATTTTATTTCGCATTTTAAATTTATATTCATTTAAATATTATTTTTTATTATTAAAATATTAATATAACTCTACTCATTTAAAGTATACACATTTAATGATTTCTTTATTAATATTTTGATCTGCTTAGTGCTAAGCAAATTTGATTAGTACTGTAACTCATCAATAATTTATAAGAACATCTCCAATAAGTTATCAGATGAAAAATCGCTTCAATATATTAGCTATATCATCAACAATAGCAAAAAAAAAAAATAAGTAAATTTATTTACTAAAATGTCACATCACCCAGATGTTTACCAAAACCTAAAATATCTATGTCTTCTCCACCCTCAAGCCTCTCCCTCTACCGACGTCCTCTCCCTCTCTCCCCTTGTCGCAGCCTGCCCTTTCCCTCTCTTCCCCCATCGCCACTCACCCTCTCCCTCCCTCCCTT
Source organism: Taxillus chinensis (assembly GCA_023512835.1). Lineage (NCBI taxonomy): Eukaryota > Viridiplantae > Streptophyta > Magnoliopsida > Santalales > Loranthaceae > Taxillus > Taxillus chinensis. The sequence goes on along the minus strand of CM042089.1, from coordinate 19,785,010 downwards.
TTTCGATTGTTGCCCCTCGCGTGTAGACGAATTTGGGTTTCCAAAGAGAGAGAGAGAGAGAGTGGGAAAGGATGGATTAGGGATTTGGGAATTAACTTAAGAATAAATTGAAAAAAATTATAGTTAAGAAAAAAAACATGATATTATGTTGAAGTAATGTTAGCTAAAATAGTATTGTACCAATTTAAATATAACTTTAACTAACCATTTTAGCTGGTTACTATTTTTGAAGATGCTCTAAAGACTTTTGTTGAGTCATATGAAAGTAATTTTTTTAGTATTTTGCTCAATAATTTGACCAAAATACTTAATAGCTAAGTTGGATGTGAATACTCTAAGGGCACTATATTAGATTCATCAAATATTTTTTAAAATTATATAAGCTAAGTCGGATATGCAAATATCAATCACATGTGATTATAAATTTTTTTGGATATCTAATTCAAAATTTTGACTAAAAGTTCACTAGCTAAGTTGGATATTTATAAGAGTAATGTATGTTATAATGGCTACCCTTATTGCTATTAAATTAATATATTTTTTATATTAATCAACGATAAAAAGTATTTATATGTTGCAAGAATTATTATTGTTGTCATTAAATTAATATTAGTGTATCTACTAGGGGTGATACCCGCCATAGCGGGGGCGGGGTTTACCTATTACCGTACCCCGCCCTCGCCTAAGCGGATAATTTTTTTTTTAAACCGTACCCCACCCAATGTGTAGGCGGGGTGGGGTAGCCCGTCCTATGGTGGGGTAAGCGGGAGAGGCTTCATCCGCCGTATCCCGCTACCGACTTTTATTGATTTATCTCTTAAGACAATCTTGACTTTTAGAGGCTCCACGAAGCAGTTGATAGGGGTAATTCGGGTCCTATCGGAGGCGGAATCAACTTATTACCGCATCCTATCTTCACTTAGGCAGTAGATTAAATTTTAAGATTGTATCTCGTTCCATATATAGGCGTGATAGGATATACCGTTCTTTAATGTGTTTGCGAATGAGGTTCGATTTGCCCATATCTTGTTATCGCTTTTTATTAGATCTGTCCATATCAATAATTTTGGCTTAAATCAAATTTCTACATCATTTTTAATCAAAAAATTATTAAAAATAACTTAATTTTATAATAATAAATATCATTCAAAAATATCAAAAATCATAAATAATAGTTAAATAATAATATTTAAAATATTATAAAATTATAAATAAATATTATTAAAATTATGCGGGGCGGGGGTGAGGCGGAGTACCCCGCTATCTATTATTGTTCTCCGTGCCCGTCTGAGGCGGGGTGTCAAGTTTAAAAATCACACCCCGCTTTTGCTTGGGCGGGATAACTTGTCCCGCATAATGGGGACAGAATAAATAACAGGCGGAGTAGTGTGAGCGGGTATCCATTGCGCACCCTCTACACTAATTATCTATATAATCCTGTGAATTTTTCATATTATAACCCTGCCAAACAACCGTGATCGTAACACCGTTTTAAAAATAAAAAATAAAAAATTCCCCATAGTTATACCGTGTCAATCGTTTCATTAAATTTCTGTTCCCGACACCAGCCTTACCCCGCCCTCTGCCCCTACCCGATCGCTTTCCCTGATCTCTCTCATCCTCGAAGCAATGTCTGGCAGTGCAAGTCAAAGAAACCAAGTACTCTCTCTCTCTCTCTCTCTCTCTCCGTCTGCATATTTCCATCAATTTTTTTTCCAATTTCCGTAATATTCTCGACACACGTCGTAGGTCGATCTAGTAAGCTTTGTGAACTGGGCCGGCGTCGAATGCCTCAATCACAACACCGCTCACCCCCTCGCCAACGCCCTCAAAGAGGTATCGATTTCTTCGTCACCCACGTCTTCTTCTTCTTCTGTTTTTGTTACTGCGTTTTTATTTCCTTAACATAAATTTAAGGGTTTTGGTGATTCATGCTATATATATATATATATATATATATATATATATATATATATATATATATCAATTATAGGACGACAGCGCCTTTTCTTTTGGGTGTGTGTGTTTTGTTTTCCTGCTTTGATTGATTTACATGGTTAAAAAAACAATTTTAGGATGAAAGAGACACAGTTGACTCAATTCTCGAGAGCGATGCGGACGAGCAGCTTTTGATTTATATACCTTTCACCCAAGTTGTCAAGCTGCACTCTATTGTCATCAAAGCCCCTGAAGAAGAAGGTATTGACCTCGCTCTGCGTGTTCCTTATATGTGTCTGTCAGTCAGTGTATGTGCTTCTGTTTTTATTAGTTGATGAATTTAGTTGCTATTGCCATAGATATTTACCTTTTAAAAAAACCCTTCAACACGTTGGTAGAAATCTATGCTAAGTTGAGACTTGAGAGCTGTATGTGCTGCAATCAGGGTTTTATTATTGTTGTTAAATGTTAATAATGTGAATGTGAACTTCAAAGGCCAAACCCTTGTTGTCATTGTTGTTATTAATAATGTGAACTACAGAGTGCAAACCCTTGGCTTGGAGTTCTTAATATGCTTCTGTTTTATGAGAAGCTTGGGTTTTGTTTCATATACTTTGCATTGTTGTAGATTAACTGGTTCTATTTTTTAGTTGCTAGTTGCTGATTTTACATTTTGGTTCAAGAATGGATAATTGAGATTAATTTCTTGTTTTCTAATAATGCAGACTGCAAAGTGCAAACCCTTGGGCTGTCGTTCTTAATATGCTGCTGTTTTATGAATAGCTAAAATTTTTGTCGTATAGTTCCCACTATTTTAGATTATGACCGGTTCTAATTTTTGAATGTCTAAAATTATTGTTTCTAAATTATTCTTTCTATAGTTTTGAATTTCTAAATTATTTTTTCTGTCTTTTGAATGTCTTAATTCTTCAAAATGGGAGACTACTTTTCTTAATATGCTGCTCTTTTATCTGGTTCTATTTTTCAAATGTCTAAAATGTTGTTGTTCTTCTTATTTCTATCTTTTGAATGTCTTAATTCTTTAAAATAAGAGACTCCTTTTGTAACTTCAAAATGGGATATTTATGTGCGGCTTCCTACTTTTTTTAATCAATAGCTTTCTGTCGTTGTGTGCTGTATAAATCTTTATTTGGTGTATCATATTAGAGTTCTAATGCTACTTTCATATTCCAGGCCTAAAATTCTGAAACCATTTTCAAACAGGGTTGGCACTGAGTATTATTATTTGTTGTCAATCTCAAACTACGTCTGTATGTCAAAATGAGATATTCATGTGCATCTCTCTGCCTTTATGTGCTTTACAAATCCTTTTCAGGTATATCTTGTTAAGTTTCTAATAGTTGTCATTTTCCAGGTCCTAAGACACTGAAGCTTTTCATAAACCGGGAGAACATGGGATTTAGGTATTATTTCTGGAATGATAACACTTGCAGATTTATTTATTTTTCAGATTTTAAAAGAAATAGTTTTCATTCCTGAAGGTGTTATTTGCAGTAATGCGAATGATTTTCCTCCAAGCGATACACTTGTTTTATTGCCAGATAATTTAAAGGTAGGATCTTGTACCTACATTTGCTTATAATTTGTCATTTTTATTTGTTCAAGGAAAGAGAATTTGTCTAGGCTTTTGAGGTTTTTGGACTATCTTTTACTCGTGTGTTTTTTTTGCAGGGAAAACCTGTTATTGTTAAGTATGTGAAGTTTCAAAATGTTCGTAGGTGTGTTCATTCCCTCCTGTCTGATGTTTCTATTTATTATTTATAAATAGAGTTTTTTTTTTTTTTTTGCTTCAAGTGATTGTTAGTAGTTATTTTCTTTCATAATTGTGAGTCAGCTTGACAATATTTATTGAAGACAATCAATCTGGCTCAGACGTTACCAAAGTTGAAAAGATTGCATTACATGGAACAACGTGAGTTTCCCTTTTTGTATGGTATTCGCATCTTACATAAACTTTTGGTCATTCTTCTTATTTTAGACGGATACTTGTATTTTCAATATCAAGACATTTAAATCTACTGGTAAGGTAAAAGTAAAAGCGTAAGTGCTTAATGTAGTGGTGCTGAGCAGATGCAAAACACATACCACAGCTTTTGATTCAGCCATGACTCACCTAGTGGATTAACAGGAGTTTGACAACTTTTTCATCTGAATCTCTTAAATCTTGAAGGAGAGGTGCATGTGTGAAAGACCTTTCTTCATTATATTACTTAGTGGAAGGCGAGGGCTTTAGTAATGAAAAATCCTTTCAACTCTCGCAACATTGTCTATGCTTTTGTCAAGATCCTATAGCTTATTCACGATATTGTACATTTCCTTCACACCCTCTTCAGGTTATGTGTGTGTTCATTCTTCTCCACTTCATGTGATATGGTACCCGGCGAATATTTATGTAGAATGTAGAGTGGGCTAGACTTGTAAAATCAAGTTAATTATTCCCTTTAGTTTAAATGTTGAAATGGCACTCTTATGGGTGTGTTTGGATTAGAGATAGGATGGGTATTAATATTTCTCGGCACTAATAGTATTATCTCTAAAAAAATTAATAAAATGTTTGATTTGAATCGGAAAAACATTTGAAATTTGACTAATATTTCTATTTTTTAATATAATAACGTGTTTAATTTGCATATTTAGTAGGGATAGAGATAAGAGTAGAAATATTTTTTTTTTTAAAAAATAAAGGATAATTAAGTGAATTAATGTAATAAGTATAGTTTTTCTTAGGGGGTATTAATACTCGGTGAGATTATTAATATCCTATAAAAGAGTACTATTTTACCACTGAGTATTAATATCTTCGTAAAAAGCAACCTAAACGTGGGATTACTTTTAAACAGTGAAATTATTAGTCCAATTTCAAGAGTTATTATGCAAATGAATACACCTCTCTTTTAACTGTGCCATAAAGAAACAAAGAATGTAACTTTGCACGGGCTAGTTGCACCACTATGCAGATATTCCCTTATCTCAATAAAATTTTATGCCTTTATTTCCATTGCAATGATGGTTTGTGGTTGCACCTTTTTTTCCATTTATGAAAAACAATCATTCCTTGTAATACAGGGTCGAAACAACGGATATGAAGGGCTTGAAGAAGATTGAGGAGCACTGATCTTGTGGCCACTGAAAATTGCCAAACAGCTAAAGGGCATTTGAATAGTTAGAAGTTTTAGTAATTTTAAGTTGTTTCTCAATGATTGCTGAAGCTCTTCCTAGTTTCTTCTAATTTGTCTCCGCAGTTCTGATCCTCATATATCCTTGTTTGGTCAATTGAAATTGGGTTGTGTCCTTTGAGGGTTCATATGTTTTTTTTTTTTTGCAAATTTTTCGAATGATGTCCCTTATTACAACACTTTGAGATACTCATCTAGCATGCAAGATTGGGATGAAACCCAGAAAACTGAAATGCCGAGGATCTTCCTTGGGAGTCTGATAGCTCTTCTGGCGCCTGACTTCTCTCTTGAATTCCCTCTTCCATCAATTGTGTAACGTTATATATACCACGATCCACGTATTGGATTGCAGTTCTTTGCTTCTATAAAGAAACAAGCAGTGCACGACACAATAACAGAGGTGTTGCGTAAACAAGCAGTGTGACTTAAGGCTAGGTTGCATACCTGGTGCTTCAAAACCACGTATTTTGGGTTCATCAAACTTATCACGTTGCTCCTGGAGCAGCCACAAAGAGCAATGCAAGGAAGTGTGATCGTTTGTCTCTGCCCTTGATTGCATTAGCCAAAATCCACCCTACCCTTGGAGATTGCAATTTGCAACCCGCCCCCTGTTAGTTTGTTCTCTTGGGGTAGCCGTCCACATATGGAAATCAATATTGCAGGGAATTGTAGTCCTTCCTCCGAACAGTCTTTGCTGGGACTCATGTACCCACCTGTCCACTAACAATAGGATGAAGGCTAATATATCATTGGGGAGGCCTGCAAGGGCCGCTGCGGAATCAGTCATTCTGTCATGCAGCTCTGCCCAGTAAGATAAGGCATTAAAAAGTGATGCATTAAATAATTATGAATATTTACCATAATTCACCATTAATTTCTCCATTAAAAAAACTCACCTGGCCAGTAAAATAATTCACCATTAATTTTTAACTCGTATCCTTTTCGTGTACATCTGTTTATACGCGTAGAGCATTATATAATAGTAAGTATGGGTTTGAATTTCCTGAGTTAATTTGTATGGAACAGCAGGTTATGCAGAGAAAAAAAAAAGAGAGTATGCTCTTTTATATATCTATAAACTACTTTTGAAATGTTTTGATGTTGATTTAAAAAATAACCAATTTTAACTTTTGAATTCAGAATGTTTAAATGTTGAATTAAACTCAGAAATCTTGTAATTTATTGATGATATCTAAATCTGTAAGGCAAACACGTTTTCCAGAAACTTCTTTCCGCCTATGTTCAACTACTCTCGACAGTCAAACTCTTCTCAATTTCCTTACTCTAATGAACATCTAATCTGGTCTCCACTAATTCTAGGAGGTTCTCATGAGGGTTCACTTAAGCCAAAGGTCATAAATATGATCTAATCCTTATATATATATATATATATATATCTTGCGGTTATGGGTTGTTGTAAAGGCAAGAGGCAAATGCAGCAGACAGAGAAGAGAAGGAGCAGAGATAAACATATAGCATACAATGGGTTTCTTCATTATTCATTTTTGTTGTTTTGATTTTAGAAAAAGGTTCTTGGAAAGAGTTCTTTTATTATGTCTTTTAAAATTAGCATTTTTTTTCAAATAATGACTATCATTTAGCCCCTACTTGATTGCTATTGATTTTGGCATGAAATATAGAAAGTGGGGAGAATTTTTTTTTTTTTTTTGCTTGGTAGATATAGAAGTGCTATAGAAAGTGTATGGGTAAAGGTAAAAATTGTATTGGTATGCGTGTATCATTTTTCTCACTTAAAAGTCGTGAATTGTAATGAAAAAGAGATTGTTCATGTATTTGTTCATATCATATTACTTTTTTATATTTTTTTTTAAATTTTATTTATATTATAAAAATACATCTTTCACCTCTTTTACACATTAATAAAACAACTATTTTTTCACCTATTTTTTTTTATATTTTTTCCATATCAAATTCTTTCACCTCTTTTTCATACTTCGCCAAGAAAAGGTTAGTTTTTTTTCACATTTTTTTAAGAAATAATATGTTCCTTATAAATTGAAAAGGTTTCCATTTCACTTTAAACACAATTTTAACTCATACAAGAAAATATTGTCCTGCAAATGCAAGTTCATTTCATGCCACCACCAATTCTTATGGATTTGCTTGACTGGTGGAGTGCCATTCTTGAAATTAGTCCACATTGGCATGACCTTGGCCTAAAATATTGATGGAGTATGATCAGTATGACAACTACAATCAGCCGTAGGATCAACCTGTACGATTAAACCTTAGATAAGCAATCAAGTCAGTGACGAGCCATGCGATTAGGGATGCATGTCGATATTACTAAATTTTCTTTTAGTTGCTAAATTAATTTAATTAAGTACTACCTTAGTTGCTTTCCTTCTATTTTTCATTCATTAATTGTTAAGTTAGACTTTCTTCTTCTTTATTCTAATTAATTAATAGTTACCTAAATTTTTTATTTAGCTATTAGTTCCTAATTACCTTTGTTCCTAAATTTCAAATATGTGCAATTAGGTTTGTATATTGTGGCGTCATTGAGGTATAGAAGAACAAATATGGAAGAAGTAGAAATAAATGTGAGTCCTTCATCCTGTGCGCTATTTGATGAATATAATTTATATAAATAAATTTTACATATATATATATATATATTTATGTGTATTTGTTTCTCATAGTATTTGTATTATGATTGAATGTTAAATCATATTATTAGTCATGTTTTAGTGTTTTTATTATATCTTTCTAATGCTAATGCTCTAACACAATAAGTTATAAGTTAGTGATATATATATATATATATAGAAGTTATATTAAGAAAATAATACTACAGAAGAATGACCTCATCAAGTAAACTGTAGGACTTAAAGGGAAAATTGAAACTGCCGAAAAAATGAGGTTCAAACAATCAAGAAAAAAAATTGAGTAATGAATTTGCTTGTTAATTGTGGTATATGTGACGTTATCAATCAAGGGGAGTTCACCTCATTAGCAGATATGTAACCATTGTGATATTTATCAAACACCCTAAATGCCTCTTCCAACTCTTCCTCTGCTTCGGTTTCCTATAAATTTGCCCCATTTTTGACAGTTTCCCATCATTCCCAAAGTCAAAACAAGTGATAGTACAATGAAAACAAAACTCAGAGAGAATTTATCATAATAGTCACGAGCCATATGTTAAGTTTTTCTTTCTTATTACATTGCCAGATATTTATCATAAGAGCACATTCACTCCTCCATGGGCTGTCAACCATTATTATTATTATTATTATTATTATTATTGAAAAACATGTAGAATTAAGTCAAGCTTGGTAAAACCTATAAAACTCGTCGCATCGTGTGAACCCAAATTGTAAAAATCGAAAATATTGCAAGAATCATTGAAAATGATCGCCTGTTTCCTGAATTGAAGACTCGAGATTCAATCTCAATCCATAATTTCTAGTTTCAGCGTTAAATTAGTCAACCAATAATAGAATTTCAACCTATTACAACTGCCATTATTATTATTACTCTTAATTAAATAATTAAAAGCATATCCAATAGTGCAACTTTGTTATCTGTCACACAAGACAGTGATAATTAATGACATACCAACTGATTTCCTCCCTATAAATATCCTCTCTTCCCTCTCATTAGCTGCACACTGGAAGCAACAAATGGAGAGAGAGAGAGAGAGAGAGAGAGAGAGAGAGAGAGAGAGAGAGAGAGAGAGAGAGAGAGAGAGAGAGATGCTGCTCTCTAACATCTAATTACGTTCCAGGAGGGTGCGCATCATCCTATCGTGCACCACCAGCAGTTGAAGCTGCCAGCTTGATCTGTGTTCTCTTCTTTCCTTCACATAGATCATGCTGGTAGTTTCACCTGTCGATGGTGGCACGCAAATCCCAAACAGCCGCATTATATCCTAACTCCATAACCTGATGATCCTGTTTCTGTACTACCCTACCCTGCTCATCATGGGTTTGGTTTATTGTCATGTTCGATATTGGTTTCTTTTAGAGAAACGTCCACAATTATTTTGGCTTTATTGTCTCAGTTATTTAAGCTTTTTAAAACTCCATATATGACATACATTTTTGAATCTATTTCACTCATAAGTCATAAGATAACCCAACTTCCCCATGGACCTACCTAATAACATTTCAATTGAGCATTGCCTCGAGTAAATTTGAATTGATAAAGTGATAATTACGCGCTTTTTGAAAAAAAAAACATAATGCTTGCATAGGAAAAAGAAAAAACAGGAATAAATTAAGAAACTGGTTGATAAAACTGCCTCTTGCGTGGGTTAACGGTCACGGGGGAGGGTTACCTACTATATAACGGGTAGTGTTTCTTGTCTGTATATTCATGTTATAACGGTTCTTAAGTTTGGTTGCATGTGCCATTAATGTGCAGACATGTTCGTTTGCTGTCGAGCCTTGATGACTCCATGACTTCTCTTTTTCGCGCCCGGGTTTGATCCTTATAACTTGCATCACCGTCGTTGATCAGACCCTACCAATCGTATCCGTTTGTTTCTTTACTAGTCGCATACCGTCACTGCCTAAAGTTGTTGCACCCCATCTGATATCAAAATGTGCTGCTACTTCAGTCGTGGCCTGAACCATTTGCTTCCAAATGTTGCCATCTTCGCAGTCTCGGCCGCATATGGTCAGCCACTACCTTGTCACTGTCAACACTTGCGGCTGGTCCACCTCACCGTCCAAAAGAAAGAAAGAAAGAAAGAAGAAAAAGAAAAAAGGGTTACGGCAAACCAAATTGTCAACCATGGTGTGCCAACGCGGAGGAAAACACGGTGCAGCAAGCCTATAAATAGGCACCTCATGGGCTGTGTAATCCCATCCCAGCAACAAGTCCCAATACGGGAGAGAGAAAATAGAGAGAAAAGAAATAGAGAGAGGAGAAAAATAGAGAGAGAGAAAATTATCAATTTGATAATTTCTCGGGTGTATTTGGGTATTGGGATCGAGTGTTTGTAAACACAGTGTATTTTTCTCCCCATAGTAAAATACTGCAGTAGCTCCGTGGACGTAGGGAATTTCCCGAACCACGTAAAATTCTCGGTGTGCCATTTTTATTTCCTTCATTCCCGTATTTCCTCCCAACAACCGGTATCAGAGCTCGGGTCCGAATTGTCTTGACAAATTCCGAGTATGCTCGTGGTCGCACATGTCCGATCTGTCACATCAGAAAAGATTTGTTCTTGAGTATTTCGGTGTTGTGTATACGTACCACTCGCGTATACGGTACTATTCACGCAGACGGTGAAACAGTAAGTTCGAGTTCAAGAAGGTGCCATGGCGTCCGAGAAGGATTCATACAAGATCGAGAAATTCGACGGGACGAATTTCAGTTTCTGGCGAATGCAGATGGAGGACTATCTGTACCAGAAAGACTTGTACCTGCCGATGGGAGAAAAGCCGGCGGAAATAAAAGACGACGATTGGAAGGTGCTAGATCGCAAAGCCTTGGGGGCGGTCCGTCTAAGCTTGACGAGATCTGTGGCCTTCAACGTCAAAGACCAGGATACAACTCAGGGTCGATAAAAGCTCTCTCGAATATGTACGAGCGACCCTCTCGCTCACAAGGTATTTTTAATTAAGAAACTGTTTAATTTAAAAATGCCAGAAAATGGGAATTTTAGAGAGCATCTAAATTCCTTCAATGAGGCCAAAGACCAATTGAAATCGGTAGAAATTATTTTCACCGACGAAGTAAATGCCAGTGCCTTGCTTAGTACTATGCCAGAAGGTTGGCAGTCAACGGTACAATCTATTTCTGCTTCTTTTGGGAAAAATAAAATGGTATTCTCAGAAGTAGTAGATATGATCATGACGGAGGAGATCAGAAGGAAGGAAGAAGGCCCTCCCACATCGGCATCAGCATTAAATCTGGAGAGCAGAGGTAGAGGCAGAAACAGAGGCACTCAATAGTGGAGATCTACATCGAGGAATGGTAGATCTAAATCCAGAGGTCGCCAATTCCAAACCAACAAAGGTAAACATAAAATTGAATGTTGGAATTGTGGAAAATTGGGACATTTTAAGTCTGAGTGCAGGGGTCTGAAAAAGGAAGACGACGTGCATGGAAGTGCAAATGTCGCATCAGATGATGCTCTCATATACTCTATGGAGAGCAAGACGGAATCTTGGGTGCTAGATTCAGGAGCTTCATTCCACGCTACCTCAAACAAAGAAGTGTTCGAGGATTATGTTACGGGCAATCGAGAAAAGGTGTATCTCGGTAATGATCAGGCATGCGACGTCGTTGGTCAAGGAACAGTACAGATCAAGCTCAATGGATCCGTATGGAGGTGAAAGATGTGAGACATGTACCTAGTCTCAGGAAGAATTTAATTTCCATCGGACAATTGGCAAAAGATGGCTACGTGTCCACTTTTGCAGGAGACACATGGAGGATTTCTAAAGGAGCTATGACTATTGCACGGGGTAAGAAACATGGAACTCTTTACACAACTATGAATGGAAATTGTTTTATTACGGTTGCGAGTGTAAAGATGACCCAAATCGTGGCACCAAAGACTTGGCCACATGAGTGCAAAGGGAATAGAAGTCATGCATTCAAAAGGGAAGTGCGCAGGAGTAAAATCAATAGATATTGATTTGTGTGAAAGCTGTATTTTTGGAAAGCGAAACGGTCGGCTTAAAAAGGGAAGGCGAACCCCAAAGGAATCAAAGCTCGAATTGATTCACACAGATGTTTGGGGACCAGCTCCGGTTTCATCAATTGGAGGTAAACATTATTTTGTTACCTTTATTGATGATCATTCCAAAAAGTATGGGTATACTTCATCGACGTAGTCGAAGTATTTGAAACATTCAAAAGTTGGAAAGCGATGGTCGAGAATGAAACCGATTTGAAGGTCAAAAGGCTACGTTCAGATAATGGTGGAGAATATGAAGACACCAGATTTAAACGGTTCGTTATGAGAGCGGAATCAAGCTCGAGAGAACGTGCCAGGGACACCACAACAGAATGGCATAGCGAACGGATGAACCGGACGTTGGTCGAAAGAGCGTAAGTATGCGCATACATGCGGGGTTGCCCAAGCGATTTTGGGCGAGGCGATCAACACAACGACTTACCTCATCAATCGTGGACCATCAACACCTCTAGAGTTCAAAATACCGGAAGAAGTTTGGACGGGAAAAGAGGTTAGACTTTCACATTTGAAAGTATTTGGTTGTGTCTCTTATGTGCATATTAGTGATAATGCTAGAAGTAAACTTGATGCTAAATCACTAAAATGCACATTTGTTGGTTATGGTGGTGATGAATTTGGTTATAGATGTTGGGATAACCAAAATAAGAAAATCATTAGAAGTAGAGATGTTGTGTTTAATGAAAAAGTCCTGTATAAAGATAGAGACACGACCGAATCCACTAGTCAAGTGGATCATGAGCCTGTTTACTTTGAGCCCGATGATGTCCCAGATAGTGCAGCTATCAAAACAGGCCAGAAACCTCAAGAGGAGGAAGTTACAGGACAAGCCATTAAGAGCCACAGGATCAAGTTTCTACATTGAGGAGATCCAGTCGACCTCATGTACCAAACAGGAAGTACTTAAATTATTTGTCACGACGGATGGAGGAGAGCCTGAATGCTATCATGAAGCATGTCAGGTAGAGGATGCGAGCAAGTGGGAGCTTGCAATGGAAGATGAAATGAAGTCTCTTATATCCAACCAGACTTGGGAATTAGCAAAGCTACCGGCCGGCAAGAAAGCTTTGCAAAACAAATGGGTGTACCGAGTTAAGGAGGAGCATGATGGCTCCAAGCGATATAAAGCAAGACTGGTGGTTAAAGGCTTCCAACGAAGGAAGGTATTGACTACACTTGAAATATTCTCTCCAGTTGTTAAACTAACTACCATTCGGTCATTTTTAAGCATTAGAAGAAGAATGGATCTACATCTAGAGCAATTAGATGTAAAGACGACTTTTCTCCATGGAGATTTGGAGGAAGAGATATACATGCAAAGAACCGAAGGATTCACAAATGAGGGCAATGAAGATCTGGTATGCGGGTTGACCAAAAGCTTGTATGGTTTAAAACAAGCACCCCGACAAGTGGTACAAGAAATTTGATGGTTTCATGCAAGATAATGGCTATCCGAGATGCAATGCGACCCTTCTTGTTATTTCAAGAAGGTTGATTCCGGTTTTATTATCTTGCTACTTTATGTTGATGACATGTTAATAGCAAGGAGCAAATTTAGATGAAATCAACAAGTTGAAAAGCAATTGTCCAGGTGAATTCGAGATGAAGGACTTGGGTGCGGAAAGCAGATACTTGGAATGAGGATTAGCAGAGACAGAAAGAAAGGTACCTTACAATTATCTCAAGCAGAATATATTTGTAAGATTTTACAAAGGTTTAGTATGGGAGATGCTAAACCAGTGAGGACACCTCTTGCTAATCATTTCAAGTTGTCAAAGGAACAATGTCCAAAGACAGATGAAGAGAAGGACTACATGGCTAAGGTTCCATATGCCTCAGCCATTGGAAGCTTGATGTATGCCATGGTGTGCACGAGACCAGATATTGCTCATGCGAGGGGAGCAAGTGAGCGATTTATGTCTAATCCAGGAAAGCAAGATTGGGAAGCAACAAAATGGATACTTAGATACCTGCGATATACTACTAACAAATGTCTATGTTTCGGAAAAGGTGATCTAAAGTTGCAAGGCTATGTTGATGCTGATTTCTTGGAGAAATAGACCACATGAGGAGCACTACAAGGTTATGTGTTCACGTTGGGGACTACGAGTGGCTGGAATTCTCAATTGCCGAAAAATTGTGGCTCTATCTACAACTGAGGCGAGTATGTGGCGGATGAGGCCAACAAAGAGTTTATTTGGTTACAAGGATTATTAGCGAAATGGGTTTCAAGCAAGAGACGGATGTATTGTACGGTGATAGTCGAGTGCAATACACTTGGCCAAGAATTCAACGATTTCATTCAAGGACCAAGCATATTGGACTACGTTATCATTTCATTCGATCATTATTGGAGGATGAAGTGTTAACACTTGTGAAGATACAAGGGAGTAAGAACCCAGTTGATATGTTAACCAAATCGGTCACTACGGACAAATTAGAGTTGTGCGCAACTCTAATTTGTCTGTAGTGTCTGTAGTGTCTCCAAGAATAGTTGCATCGGAAAGAGCTATCGCGGTGTGAAGACGATTGAAATCGGTCTTCAAGTGGGAGATTGTCAACACTTGCGGCTGGTCCACCTCACCGTCCAAAAGAAAGAAAGAAAGAAAGAAGAAGAAAAAAAAAAGGGTTACGGCAAACCAAATTGTCAACCATGGTGTGCCAACGCGGAGGAAAACACGGTGCGGCAAGCCTATAAATAGGCACCTCATGGGTGTGTAATCCCATCCCAAGAACAAGTCCCAATACGGGAGAGAGAAAATAGAGAGAAAAGAAATAGAGAGAGGAGAAAAATAGAGAGAGAGAAAATTATCAATTTGATAATTTCTCGGGTGTATTTGGGTATTGGGATCGAGTGTTTGTAAACACAGTGTATTTTTCTCCCCATAGTAAAATACTGCAGTAGCTCCGTGGACGTAGGGAATTTCCCGAACCACGTAAAATTCTCGGTGTGCCATTTTTATTTCCTTCTATTTCCGTATTTCCTCCTAACAGTCACGGCTGGCCGCCGGTTTTGCTCGGCGAGCAGCGGCCATACAAAATTGAGGAGCTCACGGAACTCGTGAAAAGAAAAGAAAAAAGGTATTAGAAGTCGTGATATAACCATGATTTGCAGTACTCTTGTACTTTAATTCCATGCATTTTAGGAATGTTTTCATCCTGTACTTGTTGAATTACAGTGTAATTGTTTTATCATATTATTTCTTGATTTCACATATTTCGCAAGTGGTTGAGTGCTAGAAGGTGTAATTTATAGCAAAAAAGGTTCATGGCATCAATTTGGTCAACTCAAATGATGCAGTGTTAGTTGAAACAAAATGAAGCAGTGTTAGTGTTAGAGTTGAAACAAAATGATGCAGTGTTAGAGTTATGCAGTGCTAAAGACCTCCCGGAATAATTATGCAGTGTTAGAGTTGAAACAAAATGAAAATGAAGCTAAAAACTAGCTGATCGACCCATTTACACAATTTGGTCAACTAAAATGAGTCGACACCATTAAGAAACGTTATCGGGTGAAGGAGGAAAATCATGTGTTGGTAGGTCATTAGTTCCACTGGTTTGAGTCGACCAACAGGTGGTCTAGAATTGGCAATGAAGAAGGCAGAAAACGAGTATTTGGTAGACCAATTTAGATACCAAACAAGTTTGATTGACCTTGAAATTATAGAAGACGTACAATAACCTCTTAAAAATGGACATAGTTGACCCATTTAATGGTCGACTCAATACCGACTTTTAAAATGTATCGATCAAGTTCATTTTTAATTCTTTTTGTGCTACCGCAACATCAAGTAAATCATATCTTCATCTCACCTCCTTCTTATCACTTAGAAATACAAGCAGGACACCTAAAAATTATAATATTCATTTTTGATTAAGGTTTTTGTCCCCATTGAGTCACTCTCCATTTACTCCCAAATTATTTTGACTTGAATTGTCATCTTCAGCTCCATGTTGAACAATGCCTTACTTCAAGATGACAAGCAATACTTTGAGATATCAAAATAAATACCAGAATAATAAAACTTATATATCAACAAACTTCCTCTATATGTTCACTCAACTAATAAATATCACCCTACGATAGGCCATCTCTAAAGAGACTTTTTATACTATTTGTCATCTAAATAATTTGTTGGTAACAATTATAAATATTTAATTTGGAGAATAATAATACATTATGTCATCGACCTCAAAGTAATTCTATTGAATAAGTATACTTGTAAGGACCAATATTTGAGTGGCTATGAAAGTTAATCATTATTTGATGATGATAATATGAGGACACTGGTGTAGTTGTCAATATAAAAGTTTTGATAATATTTGAGCCCGATAAGCGAAATATTCTCTTAAAACGAATACCAAACTGAGCCTCTGAGTTAAATTATTTTTGGATTTTCAATTTCAATTTGAATAGATTTTAAAATAGAATTTTGTTTTCGAAAACAAATTTTAACTGACAAATCCTATTTAGTATACTTCGTTTTCTAAATAAAGTGATTTTTTTTATTGAAATTCTGATTTGAATAAAAAAGATATTTTTGAAAATATCTTTTTATTATTTTCTGTTTTTAAATTTAAAGTTAATTTTCTTGTGAGATTTTAACTTTTTTTAAAATTATTTTTCTATTTTCTCTACTTTATTATTTGAATCCATCATAATTTTTTGTTTTTTAATTTTTTGAAATCCAAATTTTAAAATATGAACTTTTAAAAAACATATTCTATATCCTATTAAACAGAATTTATTTTTTCAAATTTAAAATTTAAATTCCGAAAAATAACGATAATGTGTATCAAAAACACCTATGTACCATTTTTAGGTTTTCGATTCTCTATGAGCGACCCCAGTATCCACACCCTACATTTATACTCTAGCAAGCACTGGGCTAATTGTAAACCACGCTTAAACAACAACATTGCCTTTGAGATTGTCGGTGATGTCGATACATCTGGCACGACTCTTAAATTATGAAAATTTTATTTGCAGGCACACATGACAAATCACCGCTTCCCAAGCAAAACTATAAATTATATACCGGCAATATTTACTAGTTTTAACAAATTAAAGTAGCTAGCACAAGGTTTCAACCGTTTGAAAGCTTGGTGCTTGGTTTGATAAAAGCTCAACTTTACTCAATAACTATAATTCAACTTATCTAGGATTTCAGGAGGAGACATTCATTTCCTGAACTCATCTAATTGATTCAAATAAGGAGTTGGATTCACTACCGATTCGGATTTGATCGGATTCGGATTTAATCACTACTGTGTTAATCTTATAATTTTGGCATTTTATTCAAATTTGTTTTAAAAATTAATACTTAAATTAAATAATATAAAATTTTATGGTAATTTAATTATTAATATTTACTTAAATTAAATTAAAAGATAAATAAATTAAAATTAAGTAATTTATCTGTTGATTTTTTATTTTAATTTTGTCAAAAAATTAATTATTAGATGAAATTTTACAGAAATGAATGACTATTTAATTTAATGATTAATTTTTAAAATAAATATGAATAAATGTAAAAATTATTAGATAAATAGTAAATTTAGACTTTTCAAATATAAGCCGCCAAGCCAGAAAGAATTAAAAGAATATTACTAAAGTAAAAAATACACACTTAAATATACATATGCAAAGTTATGTGAACATTACAATGCAAACTTTCCCTTTATATAAACATATATTAAATTGAATGTATTTAAAATAATTAAGTAAAAAATACTGCTATTATAGATACTTGCTAATTGCTATAGTATTATATGCCTTCAAGTACATGAAATACATGAACGCAAGAACTTCTATGCCATGAGCCTACCATGAGCCAAAAAATTAATTTGGCCAACTAATCTTCTCAGCAATTTTTTGCCAAACATACGCCATCAAATTAAAATTTAAAACACAAATTGATATGATCAAATTATTTATGGATGAGCGAGATATGTATAAAGAACAAAGGGAAGGGGGGAATGGCATTACAGCAAGCATAGACTACTAGTAAAGTCAGAGCATAGGCTACAACAACATTTTTGAATACCAAGTCTCTTGTAATTTATACGTGTAATTTAGACTACAACAATATGCTTGATTTCACATAATAAACAAATTAAGAAGCAAGCATGATTTTAACAAATTCTTCATAATTTACGAGTCCGTCACCGTCTAGATCAGCTACTCTAATCATTTGCTCTGCCTCTTCATTTGTCAGCCTCTCTCCTAAGTTTAGCATCACATGCTTCAACTGCAAAGTAACACACAACAAGTTATTGATATATATATGTGTGTGTGTGTGTGTGTGTGTGTGTGTGTGTGTGTGTGTGTGTGTGTATAATAAACTAGAGAAGTTATATTAAGAAAATAATATGTCCTCATCAAGTAAATTGTAGGATTAAAAGGGACAATTTGAAGTGCCGAAAAATGAGGTTCAAACAATCAAGGAAAAAAAAAGGTGGCCTGAATATGTAATATATGATACTGTATAAAATGTGCCAGAGAAGTTCACCTCATTAGCAGATATGTAACCATTGTGATCTTTATCAAACACCTTAAATGCCTCTTTCAACTCATCCTCTGCTTCGGTTTCCTACAAATTTGCCATATTTTTGCCAGTTTCCCATCATTGCCAAACGCAACACTAATGATATTGTTACAATAAAAACAAAACTCAGAGAGAATGGTTACTGAATAATAGTAACCATCCGCTAGCTTATTTATTTCACACCTTGATTTTTCTAGCCATGAGATTCATAAACTCCCCAAACTCTATGGTTCCTTTCCCATCAGAATCAGCTTCTTGCATCATTCCCTGCAACTCGGCTTTTGTCGGACTCTGACCCAGAGCTTTGATTGCCGTCGCCAATTCTTCAAGGGTTATGCATCCTAGCAAGTCAAACAACTCAACCAGTGTCAGTCGTCAACAGCCCAAACAAAACACACACACACACACACACACACACACAAAACGAGTTTGTTTACATGGATTGAACAGAGTTTTCAGATAACAATTATTTTCTGGGCATGCAAAATTAAATGGGCTTTTTGATGTTATATTAAATTAAGTGCATAGTTAGTTACATGCAGAAGACAAAACCATACCATCTCCATCCTTATCAAACAGGCAAAAAGCTTCTTGAAACTCTGCAATATGTTCTTCAGTCAGAATATCCCCTTTGATGGGTCTCATCTATGCCTTCGTGTGTGTTTGTGTTCGTGTGGGTTAGAGAGAGAGAGAGAGAGAGAGAGAGAGAGGCGCTAAGGTAGTAAATGTATTTCCTGCTATATAAGCAAGAATGAGACACTGCAGAATTTTGTTGTGTGGGGTTGGTAAATGTGGGGCCTTTTCTAAATATATATTGAATTAGTAGCAAAGACCAGACAAAGTCAAATGAGGAGAATTGGACTAACAGACTGCAATGAATGGCTAGTTTTAAGGAAGCTTGAAATTGTACGGAGCATTCATGAATGTGGGGGGGTGGGGCAAAGAATTCATTACCTACGAAGCAAGGAGGGTGCTGTTCAGAGTCATCGGACCCAGTTGACACTTCATTTCGATTAGCCTTCCGCCAAGACTGTTTGGTAGTGACCAAATTAGTTCTTCTCCATTTTGTTTTTTTTTTATGTAAAATAATATATATATGCTTGACCTTGTAAAAATCACCATGAAATTCTGCAAGAGAGAGAAACAAAGGCAACACGTTAATTGAATTGCAATTTAAACTCCAAATGGTTTCAATGCAACCACTATTAGAATCTGCAGTAAATGGAGGAAACCTTACCCGGCAGTCAGGCTCGAAACTTACAACTAAACAGTCTTAAAAGAACAGAACAGAACATTTTTTGTCATGACATCTTTCTACTCAAGTTCCAAGAGGACCTCTTTCTCGCAGCAGTAGTCCAGAACGAATCTGTCATTGCAGAAATAGCATAACATTTTCTCACCACATTTTAGTATTTCACGGGTTTCCATGCATGACAGGAATTTAGTAAGAAGGGGAGGAAGGACGGAAAAGAGAGAAATAGAGAGATCCAAGTATTGGATATTAATTTTCTTGGCATCTTTATTGAATTAAAAAAAAAAAGGTTTTTAATAGGCTTAATTACATTAAAACTGTCATCAAATAAAAAACTATCAATTATATAAAAGCTACACGTTATATAAAAACTACCCACGCCACGATATCCCACTCTGATGACTTTGATGAGATCATGACCCCATGATCTTTGTTCACATCAAAGACTTTTTGACGTATGCTGCTCATTTTTCTTCCACGCGCGGTGAGTGATATTGTTTTTTTTTTTTAAATGAAAGGTATTGCCATTGATCATGAGTTGGGAAGGTAAAATAATTTACCAACTAATTAAACACAACAATTTGTCTAGATCTTTGAGTGATAAATGTACCAATCTATTATTCAATATATGAGAATTTTAATGCTAAGAATACTCAACAATATCTAGTAAGCATGCATTAATAATATATATATATATATATAGTCAAATGATATAACAGCAACACCCATAATTGCATCATCATCATCAACTATTCAAACCAAGCAGACAGTTGGGGTGGGGCAGCTGCGCTGATCGACCAGACAGACATTAGTCTGCAGAGAGCATGGAAAAGTAACTAAAGTCCTTGCGCTTTTTGCACGTATATGCATATTAATCTATTCATAGAGACAAGTCGATCTAAAGGAGTTGTAAGGTCGATCCTATCTGAAACCCCCTGAGTTAGCTGGAAGACGTACGTATACGGACAACAAAAACACAAGTGTCGGTGGTTTTCATGTTCTTTTGAATTCAGCGAGGAAAGAATGACCCTGCAGCATGTGCAGGTACAATAATTATTATAACAGAAAGGAATGTCACGAAAACAAAATAATTTTGTTATTTACCAAAAACCAAAACAACAAAATTTTAAATTATAATTAACCATACAAGAATATTAATGTCACAACAAAATTAAAAAAAAAAACATTTAATTTCGCCTCACAAGTCACAACAAAATTAAATCCAAGTTATGGAGCTAAGTCGGCCTACTAAATATCAGATTAGGGATCAACATGCAGTTGGATTGTTGAATTGACATTAAATTTTTGAAAAAAACAATTAATCACTGTTTCTCTAGCTACTATTTAATTGCACAGTTTACCTGCAGTATAATTTTTTATTAGACTAAGTGAGAACATATAAAATAAAAATAATAGTAATAATACATGACAATATTTTCTCCTGTTATATTTAAAATGTTGAATCTAAAAAAATTCTTGCGTAAGTTTTTATTTTTTTCATTACGCATGAATTTCTAATATAACATGGATTTATAAATTGTTACATAAAACTCTCTCTCTCTCTCTGTTGTTTTATAAACATTAAAATAGAATAAAAAAAATTAAAAAAATATAGCACCCTCAATATATGGGATGCCCCAATATAGTCAAGCGTGAATACTTACTTTCATTAGAATGTAATTAATATGAAAATTAATGTTACTAGAGGGAGTTGGTACATTGAGGCTTGTTTGGATGGTTTAAAGCATGAGGCCGAGGTTTAATTCTTATCCTCAAGAGGGTAAGAGTGGGATATAATGGGGATTTGTTTTCTAAAAAAATGATGAAATTGACAACAAATGTTGAATTTTATAATAATATGTAAGAAATTTGTGAAAAATTAGTTTTAAAAGTTATTGCATATAAAGAAGAGCTATATATACATATCTATCTACATGAAGACTTAAGAGAAGTCTGAAAATTAACTCTCGGTATCTATGTTGGTTCATTTATGTATCATATTCTGTTTCTTCTTTTGAACATTCTTTGGACTTTCAATATGTTATATGGAACCACCCACATGCAAAAGATCTTAACGGATTAGTTGATAGTATTAATTGTATTATCTTTGAAATTTTAAAAATAATAAATTTTAAATTATTTATGAATAATATTATTCATAAACCATCCACATTCATTTAGGAATGTTAATATTTAATTTTTGCTCATGATCACTATTTGATATGTTAATATATAATGTTTGCTCTAAAGAGGTGTCACTCTACCTCACATTCTGGTGCAGCCTTGATTGATTATTGCATAGTACCTACCCAAATAGAGCCCCGAAAAGTCCAACACACAACTGGCCCAGATATTTGGGCTTTACGAGACCAGACCACCATATCTGTTTATACGACTTGAACGTTGTCCTTTAAAAACATGATATAAAAGATTGGGCTTACCATACTATTTTCTTTTTTATTTCTTTTTTCTTCTTCTTATTTAAAAGTAACATCTTCAGCTGATTTGATTGGAAAACAAAATGCTATTCATACGAGTGAAGTGTCTCGTTGCAGCAGGGATGGTGATAGAGTCGGTATAAGACGGGTGAGAGAGATAGAAAAAAATTAAAATATTATTTTAATAAAAATAAAAATAATTTATACATTAATATTCGAGTAAAAAATAAAAAATAATTCTCGTAAAAAATTATTTAAAGAATAGAGTATTAAAAATACTGTCTCAATTGGATCATTACCCCCTCACTTTTTGACAAGATTGGATGCCTAGTATACGAGTACGTGGGGTCTTAAAATAACATCCTACTATGTAAATTTTCTTATTAGACCGTAATTGCGTGAGCAAGTCAATTGACTTCATGGGGTCTACCTAGGATTTTATTGCTGACATGATGTTTATAGACAACAGTTTGAAACATTTAAATTGTTTAAAGTATTTTTTATGAATGGTTAATACATTAGAAAAAAAAACATAGAAAAACAATGCCTGTTAGAAGTATATTTTGACAATTTTGAACTATTTATAAACGTATTTCTCCAAGTAAACATAATCCTCTTTTTTTTTTTGACAATTATATATCCGGGACACCTTGGCAATTCATTTATTTAACTATGGTATTCCTCATAACAAAATTTTAAATTTTAAAAAAAATTGCTATATTTGACAACATTTAATCAGATGATTTCACCCATGGAAACCAACTTCACCCTCATATGGCAACTCAGTTGGCAAAACAGATGTCATGGCTTGAGTGAGTTGAGTTCCTTAAAACATACTCAAATTTGGCTTCTGCCAGAGGCCATAATATGGTGATGGTGATCGATGTTCTTCTCTTAAGCTAAACGGCTAGAATATATTATCACGGTTATTTAATATTTTTTATTTTAAAATTAATATTACGGTATTCCCTGGGGAGAACAAATTTAGCCGTTCTTAAATTATTCTTGTACCCTCTTTCCTATTCTTTCTCTTGTAATAAAATAATTATTATTTTACTACTCTGAATATAAAATAAATACATATAAATAAAATATATTATCCAAAATCTTTCCGGTCACTGACTTTGGTCTAAGCTCGGACCTGGCCCACTTATTCGGATCCAGGACGATTAATGTAAACTCGATAATTACTCAATAATCGTTTATATAATTAAAATTTAATTATTTGAGTGCTTTTTATAATAAATTTATTAGATTTTAATTAAATTTATAGTCATTTGCATACCCGAACACAAATCTAATACTCGATAATTCTTAGCCATTCGAGTCTCGGTCATGCTTGTTTTTATCCGAACCCAACCTATATTCACAGGCCTAACCAACACTAACAATATTGAATATAAACTGATTATTTTTATTTTTTTTATAAAGTTTAACCTTCCACTATACGATCTATATATTTAAACACTAAAATTTTAAATAATCATTTTATATTCAATATTGATTTTTTTGGGTAGCTCTTGATTAGCATATTTCAAAAATATGATTTGTTTTGTATTTAGTACAATAAAATAATAGGCTATAATAATCATTATATTATTTATGTTATTATTTTAATTTAAAGAGAGAGAAAAAAGAAAATCAAGACAATATTTTTGTGGGAAAAAAATTAGAGCCCTAGCCATAGATTTTTATTTATATATTTAAATTCAAATTTGTATCATTTTTAAAAATATGATTATAAACTTAGATAAATTTTTATAGTATTAAATATATCAAATTTATTATTTTAAAGAATAATTTTATTTAAAAAAATAATACTATTCTATCAATTTTTTTCTTAACTTTTTTTTCTTTTACCAAACTGAATAATTAGCTATAAAAAAATTCTTTCCTTTTTGTGAGGTGACCTGTATTTATTATATTTATCGGACGCGTACACAATAAAATGTATGATTTAGGATAGAATGGCCTACGCTACACCATTCATTGGGCTTGGCATATTATATGTATATATATATATATATATATATATATATATATATATATATATATATATATATATATATAAGATTCCATGTATATCGAGGTGCATCATGTGCATGTTATCTTTGTTCGGTTGCTCCTCCCAAGGGGAGGAGAAGGAAGGCCGATTGGGGCCCATGTGGCAATGAAACCACTCTCTCACTCGCACAGTCACATGCACACCTTTTGGGCTTTCCCATGAGTGGGTCCATCATGCCGTCAACCAATCACATGGACATGGGTGTTCTTTGGGTTTTGTTTAGTTAATTGAAAGAGACGACGAAAACAGTGTTAGCCAAGTGATCTTTTATGTGTGTGTATATATAATAGGAGGCCCAATGATTATCGCATCAACGCTTATCATAAATTAATTGCACTGCCTCTTTTTAAATAATATTATATTATTTTAAAAAAAAACTTTTTATATAATATTATAAATTTTAATTTTTCATCCTTCGTTATTCTGAAGTATTAATAAAAGAATTTTTAAAAATTAAAATTAAAATTAAAAAATCATTTCAGTAAAAAAATAAAATAGAGAGAAATATTAGAACTGAAATTATAAAATAAATAAAAATATTTTAGATATAAAAATAAAATAAAAAGTCCCTTCAAGATAAATAGCCGCTTTGAAGCACAGCAATTTACTCTCTTCCTCTCCCTCCCAACAATTCAAGATAAATAAAAAATTTATTTCCATAAAAAAAAGGTTACATAATTTTACCTTTTTGACAGTTTATAATCGTCACAAAATTATGAATTATTTTAAATAAATAGTTTAAAGTTGTGGTGGTTTAGAAATATGACAAAGATATTTGATTTTTTAAAAATAAATATATTTTTTAAAGCATGATATTGTATTTTCATTGTTGAGACGGATATATATATAGGGTCTGCTGAATGACAAAATGTGATATACACGTGAAAATTTTGATCAAATACAAATCTCATTGCATCCTTTTTTTGTTTTGTTTTTTTTTGAATATTATGCCTAGTGTTTTTTTTCTTTGTCGCTGTCAGCAATTTCACGACAACGTTATGGATATATGATTTAAATAGGTTCATATGTTTATACTTAATTTAAATATGCTTACTATTTAAGTTGTTTATTTGATATAATTTTATATTTTATAACAACAAAACAGTTAAAAAAATTATATGAAAAAAATTATTAACAGATTGTGCATATTGAAGTTATTTTAATAATTTTTTATACTTGAATGTAAATTTAGTCACTTTCAATATAATATAAATTATTATATTATTTTAAAAAAATAAAAAAAATTATATAATATTATGAATTTTTATCCTTCATCCTTCTTTATTCTAAAGTATTAATAAAAAATAATTTTAAAAAATTTAAATTACAATTTAAAAAACATTTCAGTAAAAAAATAAAATAGAGAGAAATATTGGAACTGAATATATAAAATAAATTTAAAAAATTAGATATAAAAATAAAATAAAAAGTCCCTTCAAGATAAATAGCCACTTTGAAGCCCAGCAATTCTCTCTCTCTCCCTCCCTCCCAACAATTCAAGATTAAAAAAAATATTTCCATAAAAAAAAACCCACTTAATCCTCTAAATCTTCATTCTTCCAAAGATCTCATTCGGGTTCCACCCTAGTTATTTGTATTACATTAATTTGTGACAAGATCATAAGATAATAAGATATGAATCCACACGATCGAACAACTTGACAACTATGAGGTTGGGATTCTTTTTGGGTTTGTTCATCTTTTTTATGCTTATAATTTTTTTTACCTGTTTTCAAAATAAATAAAGATAAATAAAATATACAATAATATACATACTTTGTTCAACAACGTACTTGATGACTACGCTCATGACTAAAAATTCTATCATCTAAATTAAGCCACCTGGGTCCTTACTTCTCCTAACTTATGCATGCAATAATTTATATAAATTATATTATAATTCAATATAATATAAATTATTACTCAAAAACTTTTAAAATGACCAATATGCAAACTAGTCTGGTCTGTGTGCATGCAGACGGATTTAGAATGTTTTATACATGGTCCATAAAAATTGTGTGGACAATAATGGGCCATTTTACACTTAAGATTATTAACACCAAACACTCAATTATTTGATCTAAATTTATAAAGTTAAACTTTTTTTTACTTTTATATATAAATATATATCACAATAGATTTTTAAAATCACTTTCTATATCATTAAAACAATATTTTATATTATTTTTTATTTATTAATATTTTTATTATAATTTAATATGAAATAAAAGTGAGTATTATGAAAAACATGAAAGAGAAATGTGAGAGAAAATTTTAACATATCATTTAAAATAGATGAAAATATACTCATTTTACAAACTTACTCATCAACGTCTTGTTCATTGTCTAGCAAATAGGATTAAATTGATATTTAAAAAAAATTATTTTTTTATGTTTTCTACTCCAAAGAAGTTTTGAAAAAGTTTTTTTTTCGTCTTTCTTTCTACTTCAACCAAATAATTATTTTTTTATCATTTTTCATTCAACATATTTTGTTTCCGTTTCCCATCAAACTCTTTTACCTTTTCTTTCCATGAAATGTAACACCTCAACTAAAAATAAAGTTAGGTTATACAGCTGGCCTCTACAATATTTTCTTTGTATATTACGCTAAACTTTAGCATAATAGTGTATGGAGATAGCGCTTTCGTTGGAGCAAAAATTTTATACTTTTACGTCATATTTGGTGTTTTAGCTGTTAGAGATGGCCTAAGGCCTTCAAAGATCTAATTGTCAAAAATGATGTGCTTCTAGAGGTCGGGACACATGCACATGAACTATTTCACCAACGAAACAATGGTGTTGGCAATGGAAAGGTGGTGGATGTTCTTGAATCACTTGAGGAAGCTTGGGCGGAGGGAGGTGTACGTCCGTGGAGGCACTACACAGTGGAGGGGGTGAAACGAAAAAATGCATAGCTCTATCTCTATCAAATTAAGTTTGAATAACACTAACCGTTTGCTTGTCAAATATGAGTATGGAAAAAAAAATTTCACTCACTTGATAGGTACACAAAAACTTGTAGGACCATGAAAATTTTATCTTAATTTCCGTATATTTTTTCCCATCAAACTCTTTTACCTTTTCTTTCCATGAAATGTAACACCTCAACTAAAAATAAAGTTAGGTTATACAGCTGGCCTCTACAATATTGGAGGAGGAGGACCTACTAATTTATTAGTATGCTTGCAGGCTTAGGCAAACGAAGAGGCTCGGCCGGCATAATCGGAGTGTGTTATACCCAATGATGCACATGCACCCCGACCCACATGCAACGCAACAAGTATCATTTTTCAAAATTTTAATTCTTTGCTTTATCACCCAAACCACACACACATAAATAAATAAATAAATAAATAAATAAATAAATAATACACAATCCAATCCACTGCAATGGCGCCTAATGGTTATGGTGCTGACTATCAGGGGACTTTGTTTTTTGGGTCGTTGCTTGATGCTGCCGTCTCCTAAATAATTAAATAAATTGCACCGATACAACGTTTGATGTGGAATCAAAGGTGGTCGATGCATATATGACAGGGTCCGTGAATCCAAGATGGTACCGCAGACAAAGGAAGAAAGAAAGAAGGAAGGAAGCGTGGTGGGTGGGTTGAAAAATATGGGGTGGGGGGGTGGGGCATGATTGGGACCATCCATCCGTACGGCCGGCGTGCACGGAACCGAGTACTGATCAAATACGGGGTTGGGAACTACTTTTGATGTGTTGTTGACTTAGTGTTTTCACGTGTATCGCTTTCGTGTCAACACATGCTTTTGAAAGTTAAAGGACACACACAGTTAAAAGTAAACCTCCAACAAGAGCCGGTTGCTAAAACTTGTTTAAAATTTGTTTTATTTTGGGTGTGGTTTGGTCAAAAGTTGTGGGCAGGCGCCATGTTACGAGGATATGGGTCCTTGAAACCCGCATGTTTTCACTCGATGGCTGTCCACGCGCCTTGTTCAAATTTCCGGAGAATGCAGCAAATCTTATCAAATGAGCATTTACAACTAGCTTACTTATCGAATTTTAAAGGATAAGAGTATCTAGTTAAATATTGAATTATAATTAATTTAATTTAATATAATATAATAACAGACTCATCAAATTTTTAATATTTTAATTAAAATATTAATTTATTTTTTAAAATAAGCTAAATAATGTCTTTTAATTCACAACTTGATTGAGCTCTTTCAATCCGCCGACTCTCATACCCTCCCTAGTGTCACGATCCGAGCAGCGTGGTGCTGGCGAGACGTTTCTTAGTGGCACGATTCAGGAATGTATTCGTGCTACGTAAAGGAGAGAGGTTGGTTGAAAGCGTAGATGGTGCGCAGTGGAAGGTTCCAGGCAGTTCGTGGAGGAAAACGGATGGAATCCCTTCGGATTTCAGACGTGCCGACCCGGTTGAATGCGGGGAGCACGCCGCTAGTCGAGGACTTGACGTTGAATAAGGGATTTGGCTATCCTTACACAAACTGGTCGGGAACTGGAGCCGTTCTCCTGATGAGCCCAATGGCATGGCGAAATCAGTCTACATGCGTTTCAACCCTCAAAGGCTAAACTTAGCGGACTGTGGATAGAGAAGCTAAGTGCCGCAATGGGTTGAGAGACGCAAAAAACCTGACCCTGTGACACTAGTCCCTCCTCACACCCACTCCCTTTGCCGCCCCGCTCCCCCCTCCGTTCCCCATCAGTCGCGCCTATCCTTCTCCTGCACCTTACAACCAGCCCCCCCCCCCCCCTCCCATCCCCTCCTAGAGATTGGCCCCGCCTCCCCTCTCTTTGCACAAATTTTCCCTTTGTCGCCCCCGCTTCGTTCTCTCTATATGGATACGATGAAATAAGAAATTTATTAGTTTATTTTAAAATAAAATTTAGCTAATGAAATTAGCTAATCAAATTTGACCATTCATTTAGTCAAATGTTAAATCCATCAATTAGGGGTGGGCAATGGATACCTGTCTGTCCTTGCTATCCCACCCGCTATCCGCTCTGCCCATGCTATGCGAGGCGGGTTACCCCGCCTGGGCAAGAGCGAGATGCGGCTTTTAAACTTGACCTCCCGCCCCAGGCGGGAAGGGAG
This sequence comes from Taxillus chinensis, assembly GCA_023512835.1. Lineage (NCBI taxonomy): Eukaryota > Viridiplantae > Streptophyta > Magnoliopsida > Santalales > Loranthaceae > Taxillus > Taxillus chinensis. The sequence goes on along the minus strand of CM042089.1, from coordinate 19,755,812 downwards.
AGCGATAATAGCTAGCAGGGTACCCCGCTCCGCCTAATTTTAATAATATTTATTTATAATTTTATAATATTTTAAATATTATTATTTAACTATTATTTATGATTTTTGATTTTTTGAATGATATTGATTATTGTAAAATTAAATTATTTTTAATAATTTTTTGGTTTAAAATGATGTAGAAATTTAATTTAAGCCAGAATTATTGATATGGACAGATCCAATAAAAAGCGATAACAAGATGCAGACAAATCGAACCTCATTCACAGACACATTAAAGAACGGTATATCGTGTCACGCCTATATATGGAATGTGATACAATCTTAAAATTTAATCTATTGCCAAAGCGAGAACATGAGGCGGTAATAGGTTGATTTCGCCTCCAATAGGACTCGAATTACTCCTATCAACTACTTCGTGGAGCCTCTAAAAGGCAAGATTGTCTTAAGAGAGAAATCAATAAAAGCCGGTAGCAAGGTGCGGGCGGATGAAGTCTCCCCCTGCTCACCCGCTATAGGACGGGATACCCCGCCCCACCTATACATGGGGCAGGGTACGATTTTAAAATTTTATTACCCGCTTATGGCGGGGGCGGGGTACGGTAATAGGTAGACACTGCCCCCGTTATAGCAGGTAGCACCCCTACCATCAATAGAGAGCCTACTGTGAAAATAGTTTTCAACATTTTGTTATTATTTAACTAAATATAACTAATTGAATGCTTGATTTATGACCTGAACAACGTAGAATTGGCGGGTGTCTCCTAAGTGACGCAAGTGCGCGCTACTTGCAGAGGGACAAAACGAAAAGCATAGTTAATATGGACAAGATAAACTCCCCGATAGTTGGTGCGGGACATCAATCAAGTCCTTTCTTCGGAGTTCAAACGTACCGACCTGGTTAAATGTGGAGAGTATGCCGTTAGTCGAGAATTTCATAATAAAAAAGAACTTGACCATTAATATTTTAAAATATAAATTATTAAATATAATATTAAAATTTAAATTATTTTTAATAAAATTAATTTTTAATAAATTTTTAAATAAATAAATAAATATAAATTAGTCCCCATATATATGATACTACGTCATATATATGATACAGCACTATTGCTACGCTATTTATAGCGCCGAACGCTGAACGCCCCCACCACGTTTTTCTAGCGCCGAATGCGCTCCCCCGAATCCTTTCTCCTCCTCTTCCCCTGCACCGAAATCACCCCCACCATGCTTTCCCGTGCTGAACCCCCTCCCTCCTCTCCTCACCGGTGCGGCGGTGCAGAATGCCCCATCTCCACTCTTCCCGAGAGCTGGACTAAATGTATATACATGAAAAGATTTTATTGTATAGCCTTAGATTTAACACAATGGATCGAAAATTACTATATTTTAATTCGGGTTGTTTTTTATTTTTATTTTTCAAATAGTTATTTTTAGGTAAATATAAAAGAAATTGAAATAATTTTTTAAAAAATATTTGTATTTTAGCTATTTAAAAATATTATTATTATTATTATTTATTTTCCGACTTTTTTTTTTGCTCAAAAATAATTATGAAAATGAAACTAAAACAAATATGCCTTAATTAAATTTATTACACCCATTCACTATTGTATTGAAATATATATAGATGGTACTAATAATTAATAATGACCAAGAGTCCATCTATTACGAGTGGACAATCCTCTCCCATCTGATTTTGTGAATGCAAATGGGATTTGATTGTATTGGCGGTGGTCCAAAGGCACGCGTGTTTTTCTTCGCCATGCCCTGCTTTTTCTTGAAGCCTAATGAACCTCAACCGCTAGACATTTCTTTGTCCTCACAACCAAACAACAATTTGCAATTTTTTTGTGGGTTTGCTTTTTTTTTTTTTGGTCATCAGCAAAGGGAAGTTTTCTCCCCGGAATATTAGGCCAAGGCAAATTAGTCAATATGAGTTGTCCTATTACTATTTATGGCCGCATGCAAATTAATTAATGTGGCGCTAGAATTTGTGAGCTTAATGACAGCAATTAACACCCACTAGCATGGTGGTGGTTGAGTTTGTGTGTTGTGTGTCTCTCTCTCTCTCCCAATATATATACACTTCTGAGTCGCTGACCAATGATCATTAGTCTTAGACATATATACATGGGGGCTACTATCAATCGAATGATAATACAGTACTCCTACAGTATGCTCACTCCGATTTAGCGCCCGTGGCAGGAATGATCCGGCTAAGGTTGTCCCGTTTTGTTTTGCTCGTGTTTAATGATGTTGCGAGTGCCGCGGTTGGCGAGCTTAGCTCTAACTTTATGGCACAACAAGCCTTATCAGAACAAATATAACGAGTATAAAACCAGCCAAACATGTAAAAATAAAATAAGATGTGATACGAGGAGGGGAAGAAACTTCCCCGAAACTCCTTCAACGCATACTCGTTAAACTTTTAGAAAACAAAAACCTTTAAAAAGTATTGGGATGTGAAATCTCACCAAATTTATTATATAATTAATTAATGATGTAATCACCCCTTAAAGCATTCACTATAGTCTCTTTAAATTTGGCTCTTCAAAAAAACCAAAATTATATCTTTTCTATTTTAACAATCTAAGCACACTTTTCGATCTCTTTATTTTAACTATCTATCAATTAAAATATTACTTTTTAAATATTTATTTATTCTTTTAAATAGAAAAGTAAATGTGGGAAGAGAAAAAAGAACTAGAAAAGTAAATATGGTGAGAGAAAATATAATATTTTAATAAATAGAGAGTGAATAGTATTTGGTTAAATTTAAAGAGTTACTATTCATTTTGTTAAATTTTTTGTTAGAATAGAGAGTTTGAAAAGTATAGTTTTAAGGTATTTTTATTAAACTAGCTATTCAAACTAAAAAAAAAAACACAAATAGAGAGTCTATAGTGGATGCTCTTATATTTTATGTGACCCTAATTAATTGTGAAAAGATATATAATGGCTTGATAAGTTGAAAAACTTTGTTAACGGTCTTTATCTTGATTTCGCATTTGAACTTGTATAATAATATTAATCGTGACATATTAAATAGACGTAGACATAGACATAGAATAATAAGTGAAAATCGTGAAATATGGCTTTTTAATCATATAATGAATAATGTAAGGACACATAAATTCCGTGTCTATCGGTGGCTTTTGTCATCAATTTCACATGAAATTCAGCATTGTTTGTCATCTCTATCTTTATTTGGATCCCTTTGGTGATAACATAAATAAACCCTCCTGTTGTCTCAATGGTCACTAACACTGTCAAATAATAAAATATTATTATCAGCATTTTTGTTTGTGCTGTCATTACATTATATCCATTTAAGAGTATTTATATTAGACTAATCATTGTTATCTTTAAATACATATTCTCTCTCTTTCTCCCTTTTCTCTTTCCTCTCTCTTCATCCTTTCTCCTTCTTTTTCTTATTTTATTATTATTTTGATGAATAAAATGGTTAGTTGAAATTATGAATAAAAATATTTTAAAGTTATAAAAAAAAATATAAATTTTATCAAAATTTGAAGATGACAATGGTTAATCCAGTATCAATGATCTAAATTTGTGAGAACAATAGCATTGGATTAGCCATTGATATTTTTAAATTTTGATACAAATTATGACTTTTTCATATATAACTTTAATATCTTTTTGTGCATAATCTCACATTGGCTTAGTTATTGATTTATCAAAATAATAATATAATATGAAAAGGGTAGAAATAGGAAAGAGAAAAGAAAGACAAAGAAATAGTAAAATATTAAAATAATATTTATTGAATGTAAAATAATTCTTTAAATTTGAAAAATCTAATAAAATTACTGTAGCTTATAGTTATAACTTGTGACCATTATTGAGTTAGATATAGTTATATTTCTCATACATTTATCAAATTATATATTTAAATATAATAATAATTACTCAAATGAGAATGCTCCATATATATATATATACCAACCTCATATTTTTGGGGATTTAACAATTATGTTAAGATATACAAAACTAGAAGTAATGTTCACAATATTGTCAATTCTTGTAAAATGAACGATATACGTGAGTAGGACATTTTATAATACAATGTAATCCACTAAAATTTTTTAAGCACTATAAGAAAAAATTATAAGTTTTGGTTGGGTTTGATAATTCATGGTAGCGTTTAGCAATACATTTCACAACCCAATATAAGTCTAGCAACAAACAAAAATAAGATCAAATATGTGGCTAGTTGTGTTACAATATTATATGATTTTAATTTACAAATTCTAAACTAAAACCTTTTTGCATAAGTTTTGTAAAATTGACGTCACTAAAAATTGAAATGTAGACCTTTTTTTCCCTTGTCTACTATGAAACTTTCATGATTAGCACAAATATTTTATCAAATCAAAATTCAGGCTTTAAAAAATAACCGAAAATATTTATTATTGAACGTGTTCAATTCATTAAAATGGATATGATTTATATTCAAATAAAATGCATATTATTCTTATTCAGATTTGATTTAAAATGAATAAATATGGATATTAACATATTTCATTCAATAAAATATGAACACCTATTTCAATGTGTGTGTGTGTGTGTATATATATATATATATATATTACAGGTATACATAGGTTTTGTGAGATCGGATGAAATGTTAATTTTTTTACCTTTCAATTGATTTGTCAAAGTTGATTTGTGAAATTTTTGATAAGTGTCACTTGGCAAATATGGTGGATTGAGTGGGTATAAATTGTCATTTATTAGTTTATAATTAAATGAAATATACTTGAAAAATTAATGTATAAAATATAAAATAATTATAATCAACTTTTACTAGCCATTTACAATTACACTTTTTTGCATTTAAATTTTACAAAGTGAAATGATAAATAAATAGGAAAAAAATATTGTATCAACTTTTATCTGGACTAACAGTATATTGCTCTCGATGTCATTATTAAACATATATGAACTAATGACTTGGATTAATGATACCCAAATTCAATTAAAATTCTAGGTAATTACAGCTATGATCATTTGCATTTCAAAGGTAATATATGAGTCATGATAGATACAAGTTATTTTTGCGTAGCCTCCACATACACCCGATGTAACAATATAAGTATGCCAAATTGCCAATGAAATGCTTTCACATATTGTGTGCACAGAAAGGGCTATATAGACTTTTCCCTTTTATATTTACAAGCCTATCAAAATTTAACTCACAGGATGCCGCAAATGCTTAATGGGCTCCACCGTAATAATAATAATGACAATAATAATAAATTCATCAATGAAAAAATCATATATATAAGCTTTTTAGATGAAACACTTTTACAAAAACATATTATTCCTTCAACAAATCCTTTAACCGCATTTTCAAACATATGAAACAAAGTCAACATTTGTCATGATTTAAAAATAGTATATACCCGTGATATATATATATATATATATATATCAAAAATTTGTCTCACAATATTAAAATTATTAAGAAGAATAAGGAGTTGGTGCGTAATACAAATATTAAAACAAATAACATCAACACATCTCAAAAACAAATAAATGCATTGAAGACTGTTTTAATCCTTCATAAAAGAAATGACATAAAATAACTTACTAAAACTTATACTTTGTGATGAAAAAAATTGAAAGCTAAAAGTAGTTTGTAAATATTTAGGTCAAGTTTTAACTCCATGAGAACGTGATAGAAGTACATGGTCTCCATACAGTTAATTACAATTTGTATTTTGTTTTACTTTCTACTTCAAACTTTATGCATTAAATTTCTAACAATAATATAATTGTTATTATCATTATCAAAACTTGTTTATATAATTGAGGGCTTGAAGCTTCAAGTCAAACTTATATATATATATATATATATATGGTATGTCTATTTTTATTAAGTTTTTGTTTTTTTATTGAATTAAATTTGACAAGCCTTAAACCATACTTTTGTGTACTTTAAAGGGTTTTCTAATTTGGTTAGTGTGTACAGAATTTCACTAAGTGTTTAATCCAAAATCTAGATCAACTAATACACTATCGAATAAGGAATGTGAAGTCCCCAAGTTCCAAAAATCCCACAATTGAGCAAAGGATTTATCATGTCTACACCCAAAAAAATTTCAAATGATTGGTAACTAACACCTAAAGAGACAAATGCAAGTATTGTATCGCATGCAACTTGTATTGTAAAGACTCGTATTTGGGTAGTCTTGAGAGATAGTCATTCTATGGGAATGTAACTATCTGGACGGTAGTGTAGCCGTCAATGTGAGCATTTTGACTGTACTTGAGCCCGATTCCGAGTCGGAGTCCCATTTGACCCGATTGTTGACTTTTTGGGGTTTATTGGTTGACTTTGCATTTGAGCGGTCATTTGAGTGTAATAATATCTGTTTAGTGTTGTGCTCGTCATTTCGAGCGTTTTGACAGTAATTGGGCTCAATTTGGAGTTCGTGACCTCGGGAGGTCAATTATTGCTGGAAGGCCAATGATTGGTAACAGTATATATATAATTAAGAACTGCCTTATCTCTTTAATTGCCAATTATTGGTGCGTGCATGTTTGAGCAAGAGAGAGAAGGTGAAGAGCGTGAAGAGCTTTCTTGGCGATTTTGGGGCGATTAGAGCTCGTGGATCGCAATAAACCTTTCCAGGTAGGTGTCCTTAACTGTCTTATCTTGATCCTATCTTTGAATATGTGATCTGTGGTTATATGAGTGTGTATTTTATGAGGGTTGAGATGTCAACCATGGAAGTCTAGATTTAGATCTAGATGAATATATGATTTGTGTGTATTTCTGCTGTTGTTGTGCGAATTAGAGGCGTTTAGGACGCGTTTTGAGGTAAATATCGCAGTTTATTGCGTAAAACATGTGTTTATGAGTGTCTGGGGGTCACTGGGTTGCTTCCAGACGAAGAACAGGCCAAAAACGACGATGAACAGTACCCTGGGCGAGTTTTAGAGTCGACGGACTAGTCAGCAGCTGTGGAGTCAGCAGCTTCGTAGTCAGCAGCTATGGAGTCAGCAGCTGTGGAGTCATCAGCTATGGAGGAGTTAGTCCGGATCAGTAGTCCGGAGGAGTTAGTCCGGATCAGTAGTCCGGAGTAGTTAGTCCGGATCAATAGTCCGGAGGAGTTAGTCCGTAGCATCAATCCGTAGCATCAGTCGGGAGCATCAAGTCCGTAGCATCAATCCGTAGCATCAGTCCGGAGCATCAAGTCCGTAGCATCAGTCCGGAGCATCAATCCGTAGCATCAAATCCGTAGTAGTAAAACAGTGTTCTGCAGCAGTGTAACTGCACTGCACTGCACTGGACATTTACATTGTAAACCATTATGCCTATACACATGTAAGTATATACTTAAGTTACAATGTAAATAACGAAATACCCCCCATTTGGATTTAAAGAAAAATACTAGAAAAATTAATTCCCACTATTTCAAAATGTGAAAATTGGGTTTTAGTGTAAAATCTCGGAAAACCCCAAAAGTTCGTAGTGGTGAATTTTTGGAAAGTGGGGTTAGACGTATCAGAAAAATCCTCAAAAATCAGATTATCTTAGTTATGCTATGGGAATCCAATGCCGGGACTTTTGATTTCAAGAAAATAGCTACTATGGGTAATTCCTTCATAAATCAAGGATTGAGGATTTACTTGTGAAGACTGACTACAGTTCTAAAGGGAAGGTTGAGAATGACATGCCATACTCATGTTAGTATGTAGGTGTGAGGTATTGGGGCATGGACTCCGTGACTTGTTTGGGTTCTCACCGTGATGCACTGATGGTGATATGTGGGTGACGTGGCAGGCATATGCACCGATGGCAGGTCTGTGTGGCGACTGTGGCCGGGCATATTGCGCTGTGGACAGGCTAAGGTCTGAGTTGAGCCGTTGAGCTCGTGGAGCTAGGGCTAAGTGCCATGAGCTAGGATCCCATGGAGGATCATGGACAAGTTGTCCTGTATAGGCAGGCTGAGTCCTGATGTTTGTTTGCAGGCTGAGTCCTGTTGATTGTGCACACTACACAGTGCACGAGTACACAGAGCATGTAGTATAGACTTGTATATCTGCATGATGTGGAGTGTTGGGGTCACCTACTGAGCTTGTCGCTCACTCCTACTTGTTGTTTATCTTTTTTAGGTGTGACCCGAGACTAGTGGAGGACTTTCTTCCAGGAGGACGCCCACTACTCTGATGTATGATACAGTTATATTCTGTATTATTTTATGTTTGTATCCCGGACATGAGTCCGTGGACAGTTGTATTTGCATACTGTTTGTGATGTGATGTCTGTATGACTGTTTGACTTATTGTATGCATGATGATGTATGGGAAAGTACAAGATTACCCTTGATGTATGACTGTACAAGGTTGCATATTTGAGGCAGCACCCGCGGTGTAGTTTCCATTGGTGCTAGTCACCAACCCCTTGACCTTTCGAGTGTGGGCAAGGGGAAGTCATGTTCCCAATTCCGGGTTCCCTGGAATTGGGGGCGTGACATGTATAATTATTCATCACGGTTAATTTCATACTTTTTCCGATGAGTGAGAAATAAATGACACGCATCACATCACTATCTCCACCAAATAAAACATTGAATCATTAATTGCTTATTTAGCAATGTATACAACTTTTCATGGACCCATATCTTATATAATAAATAAAAAAATAAAATACAAGTCACATTGAAAAACCATACATAAGTATGCAACTCCCTCATTCGTAACGGTGTCCCTACTAGTCCTTAGTAGTACCTAAAAAACAATCAACAATGTTAGAGAGGCAATAACCTCAATAGATAACTTACAACTCCACGCTACTGTATGACCTAGCCACACCTAAATTTTACATGCTCAGTATAGAAATGTCAATGTAGTGCTCACTACCCATGGATCAACTAACAATAGTGTATATAAACATACCATATAACAAATATTCATGAGACATTGCCACTTGTCTCAAGCCAACCATCAATTCCATTGAAAAATAGAAAAATATTTTTTTCCTTATTTATTGAGAGACTATAGTACTCATACATACACATACACAAAAACTTAAAAGGGAACTAAATATGCATAAAAAAATTACAATATTTGACAACTTGGATAATTACAAACCTATTCTAACTTTTGTTATCAAGTTGATGTATAAATATCATACATGCCAAACTTAGACAAGAACGTGTGGAAAGAAACACTAGAAACCGTATGTATCAACATATCAGCAAGTTAATTCGCTTTTTTAATATAGGAAACTTCCATTACACCATAATTTATATTATCCCTAATGTAATTTATATTGAGTTCAACATGTTTGGTCCAATCATATTGCACTAGATTATTAGCTATCTCAATAGAAGTTGTGTTATCACAAAAAAAAAAACATCTTCTAAAAGTCATAACCAAGATCACATAAAAATACGTGGTTATATGAATTATATAGTAACACGATAAAGAACCTAATATTTAGCTTCTACACTATATAATGAAACTAACATCATGTTTCTTACTTTTCCAACTTACCAAATCACCACATGTAAATGACAACATTGGAAATAGTAAAACATAATAATAAAAATTGAAAAGTAAAATTAAATATCAATTTATTACGAAGTATAATTAAAGTTGAGTTATGACATATTTTTGAGCACACGACTTTCCCATACCACATCCAAAGTGTTGTGATCGGGGGCGCGACTATTTAGTAGGGCTATTCAACAGTGACAAGAAGTATTTATTTCTTTTTGTGCTTGTTTCTCTATCCCACATTTGATGTTGTTAAGAATTTTCCTTCTTTGATGTTAATGGATAGAATAGTGGTGTTGTAAAACTAATTAATAATCTGATGATTTTTACTATCCTAATCTTTAAGGCGATTAACAATTTTGGTATTAGTTTCAGCTTGTTGTTTGGTTAACTTAACAATATCCCTAGTATTAATACACAAAAGTTTGTGGCCGATTAATACACTTTCCATTTCTTGGATCCATGAATTATAGTTTTAGCCGGTTAAAATCGTCGCAATAGTTTTGCAATATTAAAAATGTTCATTTATAGGTGGATGAGACAAAAAGTTAAGAAATTTCATACAATAAGTGTAGCAAAAATAAAAAAAACAAAAAATAGAAAATCATGCAAAAAATATTAGAAAAAACATACTAGGAATTTCATATGTTTTTTATAATGATTTTACAGTGAAGAATAATATTTATACAAGATTTGAAAGATTATAAAAAGAACGAAAAACTATCGTTTGTAATATAAATTTGTGATACACATTTAAAAATACATCATGTAAAATCTATCAATTTACATTATAGAATCAAGGCTATTGATTCATATATATAATTTCATTATAAAAACAAGACTATGCTATAATTAGGCTAACTATATCCATTAGGAGTTGACTCTAAGCATGTTTAGAGTAACTCCAAAATACTTTTTATTTTTTAGAAATAAATAGTCAAATAATATTATATTATTTTATTATTCTTTACATGTGAAGAATAAAAAGTTTATTATTTATTTGTGAAGAGTAATAAAATAACTCTTTATTTAATATTATAATATTTTTTTTATCTCTTTTCACTCTTTATTTTTTTACATAATTTTAAAAAGTTATTATTATTTTAGTTAAAATAAAAATAAAATAGAGATAAGTATTAAAATTAAGATTATAAATTAAATAAAAATATTATTTAAATACATAAATAAAATAAAGAGTTTTTACGAGTTGCTCTTAGATTTAAAAAGATGCCTCATAGGCCAATGAAAATGAAATGAAAAACATTTCACCAGTGACATTACTTCACGAAAATGCACGTCTAAAATGTAATTGAAAAAAAAAATTATAATACCTTCTAATCCTAACACAAATTTAATTTAACTTATAATTAAAAATATTTGTTGCGTTTACCCCTTTGTCCAGGTATTATCAAGGGGAAATCGTTCCCCAAATTTTATTAAATTAAATCCAATTAAGCTGATATTTATATATTATTTAAAAATATAAATGAATATTTTTTAATTCTCACTCAAGAAAGTTTTCATATTTTTATTTATTTATCGTCTTCCATAGGATATTACTATTATGTCCGAGAACCTACTTTCCAACCTAATATATTCCATGTAATCCGTATATCTCTCTCTCTCTATTTGGCCCCCATATGATTACCTCCTGATTTCACTAACAGGAGGGTCTGCACGTGTCATCAATGGTAATGACTTTTAAAATCCCATTATTATAGTTAGGTCTGTTTGTCTGTGGTAAAACTTTTCACCTTATATATATATATATATATATATATTAACTTTTACAATTCACATATATATATATATATATATTAACTTTTACCCAAAAATTGCAGTTCCAAATGAAGGAAGATTTACAGTCAAGAGGAGAGAGAAAAACGCTTTATTTTCTCTCTCTACTTCTCATGATCGACGCGGGGTGGGTGGGTCAGGGTGTGGGGGTGCATGGCTTTCAATGTTGGAAAAACATTGTAACTTTTGATCAATCAATCCCCACCCTCTCCCTCTCCCTCTCTCTCATTGGTTTCGGTAAAGTGAATAATTTTCCTCTCCCTCCCTCCCTAAAAAAGTAAGTCGTTTTTGGCAATCTTTGTGTGTTCAATTCTGCTTAAAAGCGGTCCAATTGAGAAAGCCCTGAGGGGTGTCAAGAAATTGGTCCATCGCAGCAGTGAAGAGAAGAGGAAAACCGCATTTTAGAGAATGAATGGTGTCTACCCAGATCTTGAACCAGATGATTCAGATTTCGTTGAAGTTGATCCCACGGGAAGATATGGCAGAGTATACGTCTCTCCATCTCTCTCTCTGAAGTTCTGTTTGGCTACTGAGAGTTGGCATTATTTTTAAAATTGTTTCTGTCACATATTTGGATGCAGTATAATGAAATTCTAGGCAAAGGGTCTTCAAAAACAGTGTACGACGAGTTCGAACTCAATTTTCATTGATTCTGCGTCTGTCGTGATTCATTTTTGGCATACCCAGTTCAGATTTCTCGTCAATTGCGGGTTTCAGGGACTTTGTGGAAATGGGTAGCTGAATTTATTTATTTATTTGGTTTCTTTGTGGGGTTTTGTGATTCCTGCAGGTACAGAGCATTTGATGAGTATGAAGGGATTGAGGTTGCCTGGAACCAAGTCGAGCTCTACTATTTCCTCCAAAGTCCCGAAGATCTTGAGAGACTCTACTGTGAAATCCATCTCCTTAAGACCCTCAAGCACAAGAACATAATGAAGTTCTACACGTCCTGGGTGGACAGTGCCAATAGGAACATCAACTTTGTCACCGAGATGTTCACTTCTGGGACTTTGAGACAGTGAGTACTTAGGAGACACCGCGAGTTCTTGATATTTCTTCCCTCTCATGTGGTCATGCTTTCTGGGTCCTCCATAGTATTCATAAAATTTTGATTTGGATCCCCCTCTCCTTTGGGGATGAGAGTTTGTTTGGATACGGTTAAACTCCCGATGGCTTATTGATTCCCTTCCCTGTGTTATGCTGTTTTTTTTTCTTAGTGGTCTTTCCACTATCAGAAAAGTTCAATTTGGGTTCTTCAGTTCATAGTATTTTCGTCCATTTCTCCGTCTTATGGTGTTGGTGTTTGACAGGTACCGGCAGAGGCATAAGAAGGTTAACATTAGGGTGGTGAAGCATTGGTGCAGGCAAATCTTGAGTGGGCTACTCTATCTCCATAACCATGAACCCCCTGTGATCCACAGGGATCTCAAATGTGACAACATTTTTGTCAATGGCAACACGGGGGAAGTTAAGATCGGTGATCTCGGTCTGGCTGCTATCCTCCGCAAATCGCATGCTGCCCATTGTGTTGGTATGTCTAACCGATTTGAATCCCATATTGATTTTTTTTGAATGTTGCTACCCATTGTTTTGGTATGTTATTGAGCATACCTTGCAGCTTGCAAAACTACTTCTATTTTAACACGTGTTTTGTACTTAAGAAGTTTTGTACTTACGATTAAAACATAAGATGCTGTCAAAGTTCAGTAGTTTCTATGCACGATTGAAAACGCTAGAGAAGTGTCTAGTTCAAGTTCAACTGGAAAGTAGAAAATGTGAATTTACTATAATGAAACAGACATGGAATATCTTATTTGTTTTGACATGCCCTTGACATATTCGGTTTGTAAGAAGAATGAATGAATTGATATAGTGTTCATTGTTGTTATATTTTATTTTTTGAAATTTGTGTCCATCAGGAACACCAGAATTCATGGCACCAGAAGTGTACGAAGAGGAATACAATGAATTAGTTGACATATACTCTTTCGGTATGTGCATCTTGGAGATGGTTACCTTTGAATATCCATACAGTGAATGTACCCATCCTGCTGAAATCTACAAGAAAGTTATCTCTGTTAGTTTCCTCTTCTTCTCCCTCTCTCTCTTCCCTTACATATGTTTCTTCTGCTCGCTTCATTGGCAAGTTTTATGTCCAGGGGAAAAAACCAGAAGCTTTGCATAAAGTAAAGGATCCAGAGGTGCGACAGTTCGTCGAGAAATGTCTGGCAACTGTGTCATTGAGGCTCTCTGCAAGTGAGCTATTGCAAGACCCATTTCTCCAAATTGATGATTTCGAATCTGATTTAATCCCAAAAGACACCCGGAGAGAGTTCAGTGCCACAACCCCTTTATTAAGGCAACCCAGCATGAAACACAGTGATGGTTGCTCTGTAAATAACGATCATTACTCTAATGGCATTGGTATTGAAACTCAAAACGGCTTTGGGTATCATCTCGCTGAGGTTGAGCCATGTGGGATTGAGCTTTTTGAGTATTATGATGATGAGTATTCACAAAATGTTGACGTAAGCATCAAAGGAAAGAGGAGAGAAGATGATTCAATATTTTTACGGCTCAGAATTGCGGACCAAGAAGGTTCTGCAGTTAGAGGGATAAAAATCTCAATAATTTTTTTTTGTTTTTAATTCCTGCTGGTTTTCATTTTATCAGTAATAACTTGAAGATTCCTTTTGCAGATCGAATAAGAAATATTTATTTCCCATTTGACATTGAAATGGACACAGCATTGAGTGTCGCAACCGAAATGGTTGGGGAGCTCGACATTACCGACCAAGATGTGACCAAAATAGCTGATATGATTGATGGGGAGATTTCGTCCTTAGTGCCCGAGTGGAAGCCAGGGCCTGGAATAGAAGAAACCCCTCGCTTTGCAAATTCAAAATTGTGTCAAAGTTGTTCTTCTGACCGCACCTCCAATAGCTCCTTGGAGAATTTGGTTCCAAGTAATCCTCCTTGTTCGGCCATGCATGGCCGCTTTGAGGAGATCATGTACCAAGTTGATGGGCCTGACCAACAACCTGAGAATATAGATGATATGCACCGTAATGAAATTTGGGATCCGCATGCTGGCTGTGAGTTCAGTTCAGTGGGCTCTAGACAAAGTCATTTCAACCCAGAACACCTACACCTGGATCAAGAAACATTTGAAGAAACAAGCGCAGGAACGGAAAATAAGGTTGCATCACATTGCCTGAATTGTTTCACTCCATTACACGATTCAAATTCTTTCACAAAACGTTGTTTGTTCTCCGATGAGCCTTCAGATGATCATGAGAACGAAACTCAGCAAGAGACAAGGTGGATGAAAGCAGAGAATCAGATGAAGACGAGGGAGCTAATGGATCTCCAGTTGGAACATATGGGAAACCCTTCAGGCCTTTGTTCAACTCAGTCGGAGGCTGGCAATAATAGAAATTTACTAAGATCTTGTGCATCTGATAGTGAGTTTGGTTCAAGTTTGTATCGGGATAGACAAAATAGTTACCTCAGAAACCACAAGTCGACAAGGGAAGCTCCAAATGCAAGGGAACTACTGGTTTTTAACGGTTTCTACAATAGTGCATTATTGTCCCACTCTCTTCATAGAACTACTTCTTTACCGGTTGATGCTGTGGAGATATAGTAAATAATGTTATTGCATACTCTTGATTCTTCATGGTTTGTATTGATATTTGCTGCTTGCCCCCTCTTTGGTTCCCAACACAATTCCATTACCTACCCGATGATAATAATAATAATGATAATAATAATAATAATAACAATAAAGGAAAAGACCCATCTGACAATAAGTACGGTTTTTGTCTTTTAAAAAAACATTTGGTGGGTTATTCACACTAGTTATTGTAGCCATAGTACGTGTTGTAATGAATTCCCCACTATGGGATTGGTGGTGGTAACATGGGAGTTCTAATCAATTTACTTGGAGAGTGGCCTGAGAATAACCTCCCTCCAAGTTTGGTTTCACCTGAGGCCTATGAGGGTGCCTTGCAAAGTTGAAGTTTCGAGTCATCAGAAAATGACTCCGTACTGCTGAACTAATCACTTGGGCAAGACTGTTAACTTGTTTTTCACCTTTTAACGCATAGAGACAGAGGGCCAATCATAAGTTCACTCTCTGTGGACATATTCGGCCACTATGCCGTGATGACATGCAGAGTTTTGATATACATAACAGGTAAGAACAAAAAGAAGGGAGCTCCTTGCTGCTGAACTAATCACTTGGGGATGACAGGTAACTTGTATTGCACCTGCATATGCAGAGAGGCTGAGGGCCAATCATAAGTTCACCTACTGTGGGCATATTCGGCCACCAATGCCGTGATGATATTATCTTATCTTATCTTTGGCAACGAATAGCTCAGAATTGGGCATGGTTTGGCAGATTTTTGACCCACTTGTGACTGCACTAGTAATCTGTTGGCCACTATGTTGAATAAAAAATGCCAATGTTAATGAATTTTAAAAAAACAATTCGGAGGAGTACATTATTATATTATTGAAGTTGGATGCTGTTTGCTCTGAAGTCAATGTTGGGTGCTTTTTTTAAAACGTGAAAAGTTGGCAGTGGCCAGCTACGTCGGTCCATGGGAGCTCAAGTCACTTGACTCAGGGTGAGTTGTATCACTCAGCTACAGAATTTCAGAGGCGATGCAAGCGATGAGGTCATTATTTTAGAGTAGGAAGAGAATCCAGACGCAAGTTTAACGTGCATCTTAATAAATGATGAATACTATTATTGTTGTGAATTTGCATGTCTTCATTAAATGATTGGAATCGGAGCAAACCCGCGTTTCATGTTGCGAGTTTTAGTCAGAGATGGTAGTGTGCCTTATTGGCATCATCAGATTAATTGAGCATGTTTCAGATATTCCTCATATATTTTATTTTATTTTCTATGGGATCATAAAACAGAACAAAACAAAGTAGATACCCTCATCATAATCTCTACTAAAAATTTTGGGCTTTAGTTCCTACAAATCATCTAAATTGTATGAAGAATTATTCAGCTTAAAAAACCATATAAATAAATAGAATAGACTAAAAATCATAAAGCCAGCCGTATTGGAACTCTTTTCTATCATATTTTAAAAATGGATAAAACACATCCTTCACCAGCGTATCCCCAGATTGAATCCAAAGCCAAGAAACATAATGTGAAGTCATGGATCTCTACCATTACTTTAAACGCAGACAAAGTTAGATCACCATCGGTGCATAGTTTTGGGGTTCCACCAAGAAAAGAAGTGATTCTTGAACATTCAAGTATGCCTTCTCCACCTTAGATGAGAGCCCCAACATTGAAGAGCACCCACCTACGAACATTTTAACCATTATATTTTCCTTCGCTAGTAATATTTATCTCCTGTCGGGAAGAAATAAAAATGCTGTTCTGAAATTCAACGAATTAAAAACCTTTTAGCCCCTAGACCTGATATTGCAACTTTTCTCATTTACCAGGACTAAGATGAAAGGCACATGGCATGTCACATTAAAAAGAAATTTTGCATTTAAGTTTAGCTAGACGTATGTTTTACTATTGACTGGAAGTAAGATATTCAATCTATCTATTGATTCTGATTTCTGACTTGCACAGTCCAGTACAATGTACAAAATTGCATCACAAGCCTCACTTCCGCACTTGCAATCACTTTCAATATTGTTGTCAAAGACATTTTGTGGAACAAGAGATTTGCTCTGAACATATGAGTTCACAGGTTCAGTACAGTTAATATACAGTTCACAGAAACAATGATTTCGTGATCCTAAATGTAGTTTGTTTGTTTCTTCTACTGCAAAATATACAGGCGGCAGAGTGAGCATACATGAACTTATAAAGGCCTCAAAAGTGAATAGTCTTTAAGTAGTTCCCTCTCTGAAAGTGTGTCATTTTCATTTTGAGGAGTCCACAACACCTCGACAGCCTGAATTGAAAATTTTGAAATATTAGATAGAAATATCGTTATCATGATGTAATATAAGTAGGAGAATTCATCTTACTAGTGTTTTGCCGGAAGGGATGGAACCAAGTTTCTGCAGGGCTTCTTTCAAGTCTCCACTGCCATTTATGGTGGGCAATCTATGGACTCCTTGGGCAGCCACTATAATTGTTATCTGAAAATGGACGATTTCTTATTAATAAATTGTGAGAGAAAGAGATGAATACATAATTCAATAGCATTACCAAACCCTATAATGAATTGTTGGAACTTTCATGCATATGGAAATGAGAGGGCAACTACATGAATATCATGTCAGATATCCTGTTGGCTATTGTTTTAGGCCGTCATTGTTGTGTGATGAACCCACAGAATCCTTTGCCTGTGGTTAGTTCTTGACAGTTTTAAGGATTGTGATATAGCGGTGAAAGATAAATCAAAGAGTATAAGATTTTGTGCAATGTTCCATTGTTCCAATAACTTTAAAGATCAGCCTAAAGGAACTAACAGTTGAAAGTGCCAGGTTAAAGTTCATGGAGAGTGATATGTGATGCTGTCTATCTAGTTGAAGTGTTGCGTGCTAGTAATAGTGAACGGCTAAATAATTTAGTATCAAAATTCAAAAGGGTTGACGTAGAGTTGCCTACATATATGTTTTGCTCTTCCTATTTGTCTATATTTCATCTAACAAAGTTTAGAATTATAATGCATAAAAGATTACTAATTTACTCTACATGCAAGACGCATTTGTAACATCCTGTCATATTTTGGAAATATAGAAATGCATGCATATTTTATATACACATAAATTTAGAATTTGATATATGATATGCAAAACATAATAGACAAAACATATCAAAGTTCAGCTCATTACATCAAGCTTATCAAAATGCCAAGGTGACCAAAGCAATGAAAGATACCACAAGGCAAGGCGATACCTGAGCGCCGCCTGGTTGCCACTTAGGCAACAAAGGTGTTTGTATTATAAATTTTTTATAAGAATACTAAATATCATAATATTTTGTGATAGCTAATTTCTATAAATTATTTATATATGTTTTTGAGTAATTAAGTATGTATATTAAGAAATAAAGGACTAAATATTGTACTTCAAGAACATTAATATATAATCAATTAAATCAAACATACATTATATTTAAAATATTCAAATATTAATCATTTTATAAATCAAATTAAGAAATAGAAATATTTTAATTTTTATGATAAATATTAATCATTTTATAAATAATTAATATTTATCTTAATTTAATAAGCATTGTTCTCCACGGGCGACGCTAGGTTATGCTGAGGGTGTGCAGCTACACACCCTGGCCTGCTATAATTTTTTTTTAAGTAATAATATTTAATTAAAATATTATGTCAAAACAAGTCTGCACACCCTAACCTAGTCATTGCACACCCTATCCCGTCTGCATAAAAGCTGCAAGGCACAGCTGCCCAACCCCAACGCCCGCCGGCAGCAGCTTGCGGCCTGCCAACGCCCAACGTCCGCTGCGCGCTGTGCTGCGCTGCTTGCCAGCAACCATCGCCCAATGTTGTGGCACCCATTGCCTGCTACTTGTTGCCCGCTAGCAACCATTGCCTGCCAGCAGTCCAGCGCCTTCCTACATCGACCGAGATCTAGACCCAGCCGGACACCGTCCGACCCGTCCCAAGGAATCAGGTGGGTCTGCCTCTGACTACTATCCTTTTTAATAATTTGGAAATGTATTGTGAAATTTTAAATATCTAGTAGTAAAAATCTCATCTATGTAGGAAAATAAATATAGCTACTGCATCATCATTCTCTTTTTTGTAAGAGGAATAAGCAACATATTTTTCATATTTTGGACAAAAGTGTTGTCTTCTAATTTACTGAAATAAACAGACCCACTCGTATATGGTTTCCTATGTAATGTGATCAAAAACCAACGAACAGTAATTAATATATATTACGCACACATATACAATAACTCTTTTGGTCTGATTTGTTTGTTGACCCTTTTATTCGTATTGTGTTATTCAATAATTTTAATTGAGCTTTGATTTAGAAAATTTTTTAATGTATAAATAGCTACTGTTTGATGTTTGTAGTTTTTAAGTATTGTCTTTTTTTGTGGTTATACTAGTGTTTGATATAATGAATTTTGTAGTGCTTGATTACGTACTATAATAAATTTAATATTTGTAGTTTTTAAGTATTTTCAATTGTTGTTGCTAGTAATAGATAAATTTGTAATAAGGAAATCAAAATTTTTTCTACTTCTGCCTTTTTTTCTAAGCGAATTTGCGTTGACTTAAATAATTTTCCTTCAGAACCTGAACTACGAGAACTGATGTTATCATGTAAGAATATCAAGCCATGAAGACTACATGAGAATTTTATGAAATTTCTTGAATTTTTTTAGTAATGTTATATTTTAAAATTTATATAACTATCTTAATTTAATAATATTTTATGTAATACTTTTTTATAGTGTTACATTTAAGATTTATAATAAAAATTGAACACCCTGAATAAAATTCCTAAAGCCACCCTGTTGTTCTCCATCTACTTCCATAACCAACAAAGAAAAATGAAATAAAAAAATAGAGAATAAAATAAAGGCACTTCTTCCAGCCTTTGCCGACAACTACCACACTCCAGCCAATGATCTAGCAAAACTACAATTAACACTCATTGAGGATGTAAGTTATTGGAATTAAGATTAGTTGGTTTGGTTTGATTTTTTTTATTATTATTGTAGGCTCCTATTTTTTTTTTGGATGATTTCAACAAACTTAAATATTTTTTTTTTCAAAATTGAATTTTATACGAAATTAATTTTAAAATAATAAAATCATATTTTTTTTATAAGTAAGAGAAGCTATATTAGAAAAAATAATAAATTCATACTAAAAACTTTAAACATAGATATCCAAATCCAAATATTCAATAATAATAAAACCACACCCATCATCATCCTAAAACACGTAAGTAGAAACTAATAATAATATATAATAACAAATTTTAATAACAACACTTATTAATAATATCCTATTTGTTAAACTTATTTTTTAAGTTAATATTTTTTTTCTTTCTAAAATCAACAAGTATTAATAATAAAATAAAATAAAAACATAACAAAAAATAATAACATACAAAAAAATACCAAAAAAATTCTTTAAAAAGAACATTACATATATACATAAAAACATCAATCATAACTAGGTGCAATAATGAGCAATGATCATCAAAGCTTGATTGACAACAACAATTGAGGCAATCTCGGCAAAGACTTCAAGAGAGGAGAGAGAGGAGGCAGAAGGTAGGTGAAGGAGAAAGGAGGCTAATCGACAACATTGACGCAAAGAAGGTAGATCAATGAGAGAGAAGAGGCTTTGAGAGAGTGAGAAGGAGACGATGTTGTGATCATGGATCAAATTTGCAGTTATAGCCATCATCGTGATGCGGTTGTGGATGTCGAGAACAACTTGCTGGGCAAAATATAACTTTAGGCATTAAATAATATTATTTTTTTCAAGAAATCAAAAAAAGAGGCTCTTATTAAAACTATTCAACAAGCAAAATAAATTTTAAAGTACATTATATAACTTATAATATTTATAATAAAAAAATGATAGCACACTATTGTGATATTAAAATAAATATATTATTAACTTTAAACTAATAAAATCATATAAAAAATTAAATGAAGTCTTTAAAAAAATTAACTCTTAGTTCTTTGATTTTTAAGTTTTCTAATATTTAACATTTTATTTTATTTGAATTAAAAAACTAATAAACTTAATTTTATTTATTTTATTCAATTTAATTACTATTAAAAACCTAATTATCCTACAAACATTAACCTATTTGAATGAACACCCAAAAAAGGTAAATTAATCACTTTATTTTACCTATTATTTTTTAAAATATTAATTAAAATTTTAATAAACATAATAAAACCAAATAAAAAGATATAAAATAAAAATATATATTTTATATATGGGTTATTTTACATACAAGCCTCTTCACACACATGTGATATATTAGGTCTAATCAAATCATGAATGGGCCTGATTGAATCATTGGGACCAATAGAATGTTGACACGTCACAAATACATAGGAAGCTTGCACAAGGAAACAAGTCATGATGTGGGCACCAACATCAGTGCAGCAGAGTTGACACAAGTAAGACTGGTGCAAGCTTCATTGACATCAATCGATGAGGTAGGGATAAGGATGACAATAGTTGATTGATCGATAGTGGGGTTGTTGATTGATCGTTAAAGCCAATCGTACAAGTGGGCTAGGACGATGGCAATCTTTCACCGAAGATGATGATCCAAGGACTAGCATGACTCAGCCTATCAGCAACAACTGTGTCAAATGGCAGCGACGGAACTCAAAAATCTTGGTTGAGATCTCAGTCGAGACGAGAAGAAAATCCCTTGATTTTAGTGACTCAACACGTCTCAACCGAGATTCCCGAGAAACATCCTAATCAAGGAGTTTGTTGTATTATCCTAACTTCTCATATTGGTGACCTCCGATACCTGATCGGATTATTCGATATGTGGTCGGATCGTCCGATACTTTAAACCATTGATAAGATAGGTTCTCTTTTTAACTTTTTTTTTGTTGAGGGAGATAGAGGCGCCACCTCATCCCATACTCTGTATGAGGCAGCGAAATGGGGTGCCTCAGCTAATCTCACCAAATCGAGACGAGTGTCAGCAGATCGGTGTTCGGGGGAGCTCGTTCTAGGGGAGCTAAGCTTTGAGGCGATGATACAAACGCGACATCTTAGTCTGTATTTTTGAACCTTGTCATGAACATTGAATAATCCGAACACTAGCATATTTATGTTTGGTTGTTTATTTTCATGAACATAAAAATAATTTTCGTGAACAATTAACTTCCTTGACGAACGAATGTAAATGAATTTTTAAGTCAATCCCAAAAATATTTATGAATATTTTGTTCACCTTCCTCCTAATTGTCGCTACTCAAATGTTTCCAAAGCTCACCAGCAACCCAGCACCAACCACCATGAAGGTTGCTGCCATCACTAGATCAAACTGACTCCCTCGTCAGAGCTTTCTGCTGCCATCAATGAAACCTGCAGGAGCCACCCCCAATATTGAAACTGCGTTGTGAAATCTGATCACTAGGGAAAAGAGAGAAATCCCATGTTTTTTTTTTCGTTTTTTTTCTTTAATAAAACCTAAGTCTCCTGGAACTCACCTAGCATTCAAGGCTTCCATGGTGTGCACTTTGGACTACAATGGGGTCCAAGGTGCACGCCTTTCTTGTAACATGGCACCAAAATGCCATAACCCGACAGGAGTGCCATATCGCTTAGGTGTTGCTTTAATAACCTTGCATTACATTAGCATAATGCAACTAAATTGAGACACCCTATATTAAATGCCATCCCAATTACCATATTATATAAAACAAAATATTTAGCACATTAAACTAGTATCTTAGGAAACTGAGGTAGGTTGAACCGTGTAATAATTAAAAAAAAAAAACAATACTTAAATGGAATCTTGGACAACCATTGCAACATGCCATCCCAAGGGCAATATTATACATGCATCAAAGGTAAAGCCTCCATTAATGCGCCAATAATCATTAGGCATGCAACAACAAAAGAACATTATTTTCTAAAAATTTAAGCAGTAAAGTACATTCTATAAAGAATCCATTAAAACATTTACTTACCACTATGTATTCATTGCTGAAACCACTAGATCTTTGGCTGCTTGTGCTTTTCTTTCTTATATTGTTTACATTGACAAGAGTTTCCTCATCAAATTTACCTCGCTCTTCAATGGAAAGCTTATTGAATCGCCTTTCACCCTCTTCATCACTCTGCTTCACATCCACCTGGAAGAAATATTTCAAGCACAGGCACGCGTTTAATACTCTGACAACTCTTTGAAGATAGAAGAATCCAAAACGAAAAATAGAAGCTTCAACTGTAAAACATTTAACAGAAATTGAAGGCATAATAAAAAATTGTAGGACCAAAAAAAACCCCAAGATGGTGTCTGTTTGTGATCATCAAAAAGGTTATCAAGTTTTCAAGAGATAAGATTGAAACACTTGTTCCTTGACCTTTTTTAGATGCCTACCAAAAAAAAAACTGTCCTCGATAGAATCCAACCTACAGTAAGGGATTTTGAAAGTTTGAAAAATGTGCAAGAAATAGTAACGGCTGCTTCAAATAAGCATTCGTGACATAATTTAATCACAAACATCATCTACAGGTTACATTTATTATTTATTTTGAATAAAAAGCAAAAGAAAAAAAGAAAAAAGATCCAGAGTGAGCTAGGGAGCAAAGAAAAGAGGAAAGGCAGAAAACAAGAAAAGCAACAAAAAACACTTCTATGCAATAAAATATCAACTTTAATTTTTTGTAATTATATTTCAACTATATAATCATGATACTGCAGTGGAACTATCTTAATCAAATGCTTGAGGAGATGATATGTAGCTTTTGAGAATTTTTGTTTCGTTTACACATCATTTAAAATTACTTTCTAAGGTAACCACAACTTCACCATCGTATATGAGAGGATAGAGGCCATTCCTGGCAAGTTATAACAATGGTAAACTAGGCCATACAGTCCACAAAACAGGGAAGGGTACAAAGAATCAGTGTGCAATCATATCAGGCTATGATACCCTTATCCTTGCATTACTTGCAACCAATTATACTTGTGGTCTGACATTGGCATTCCTAACCTTTCTGAAATTGCACATCTTGCTCTTCTTAATTGAGGAACACAAAGAACTTCATTACACATGCCCAGATCAACTTAATCAGCATCCACTCATGGTGTTGCCCACATATCCATTGAGGTTGTGCAGTTTTGCTGCACCCAATCTATGCCCATGTTGTTTCTTACAACACTCCACCAAACATCAGAACACTACAGCAGTTCTAAAGAACTTCCCTTATCCATGTTTATGATGGCACAAGGCTTCTATCACACTTATTCAATTCATTCGGATATACAAAATTAACCACTCTTTCATATTAATTGGTCATTCACACTCTTCACTCATCTAATATGCATTTGCATTCCATATATTTCACCTGGACGGACTCAACCTAAAGCCCATAAACGTAAATGCATGCATGTCTTCATAATTCTAATTTAGCCTCCAACCATATGATCTCCTAGTAATATGCACAGCAAAACTTCCTCTTGGGTACACCTAGTAAGCTCGTCCATCACTAATGGTGAAATCAATATTAAAGTGAATACTGTCTTCCTATAGCTGGTTTATAACATATTGTGCACCAATGAGATTCAAAGTACAAGGTGATTAACTTACAGATGTATAAGCAGAGATACAGTAATCAGGATGGCGAAGCAATGCTAGGGTTGTCTCTGCAACCAAAATATAATTTAACGTCATATTAGTTTATTACAGAACAAAATTTAAAATTGAGAAAACCATCTAAGCACATTGGAAAGGGCACAAACTTGAAGATAAATATTGGGATAGGACTAAATCACTAGCCACTACAAAACACCATCCACAAGCTTGTAAATTTATAAACACTACAATGATATTGTACTACATAAATGAAACAGTGGAAAAGCCTGAAAAAAATTGATAACAGTAGAATGGGGGAGCATAACAAGGGACTGAATTTTGAAACAAAACCCATCCTGTTCCTTATATCATCCACAGGAGAACTAACAGGATAATTGAAGAAGTACATAGTCATTGATTTGTTTGCATAGCTACTATCATCTCTGTTTTTAAATATATAAAAGGAAAACAGTTTAAATTTGGTGAAAAGAAAATCCTTACTAAGAAGCTGAAGCTCTTTACCTGTCAAGACATAGCTTAAACCATCTGAAGTGGATGTATCTGCAGTTTCAGCAATCCGATTAAGATCCCATTGAAGTGACCGTCCCATGCCCAATAATCCAACCTGCAAAGACAATGAATAAACTCACGATTAACATTTTTCATTTTAATAGAATTATGTAACTATGCTATTCAAACCATACAGGGAAAAATTGCAAATTACAGGCATCAGCATTTTCTTAAACCCAATTAACATCCTAGCACAATAAATAAATAAAAATAGTATCCTTCATTTGACATTATGAAGGACAGATGGGTACAAAACTAATACATTCCATGATTAAAAGCTGGCTGATATAAAAAAGTCTGGAATATACCATGGAAAATCTATCAATTATGCTTATAAATCCAAGCCATGCATCGGCTCAATTTGCATAGTGAAGAGCAAATACGTCAACACTCTCCACAGGGTTCCACTCCTGATAAACGAGGAAGGAGTAATACTAATGAATGTTCAAAGAACCCTTCACAATTTGATGTCCAAGAAAGAGAGTGTTGTAATATTAATGATTAGAAAAACAGAAAGGTAATCGGCATGCTGTCACACCATTATCCTGTTGCATATACACAAAGCACTGATACCAGTGATTAAGCTCAAATTAAGTGCTGCTTGTGTCAGTTCAGTATAATCCTATTCATTGTATCACAGCAATTAACCACAGAGATAACAAGTTCCATTATTCTCTTTCCTAGCCTCTCTTATGTATGAATGTCAAAAGTCCTTTTTCAACTTGCGAGATTGAGCAATTTTCTGGAGAGCAATTCTGGGTACAACCTGCGGATAAAACCACCAGGTGATGCCAACATGGTTGCATGGCGGTTGTATCCGCCAGTTGTCTTTAGCTTTTTTCTTTTCTGAATACCTATCATTTTGCTTCCACCGGGCCAGTGGAGTGGACCACATTTTGTTTAAACCCTTTGATATCTTAAGAAGTTCCAAGCATAAAAATACTCTTGAGAAGCCTTTTCCACGCTAACCTTTGTCTTCTTCAGACTGCCATACTATTCAAACTTCAGCATCTCTTGTCCAGCACAACATATCCTAAATATTTCGAACAAATTGAATTTGTATACAAATTCTAGTACTCAATGACAACGTGGGAACTTTTTTCTACTTGAAAAAAATCATGATAATAAAGGACAACAGCGAGATTTGCACGTAATTTGTGAAACAAAATGACAAATGTCACTTAAACTACAAAACGAAACAAAAATATATCATTAAGCCAACCTGAAGCTTAAGAACGCTTGTTTTCTCAGTAGCAGTAAGAACCCCTCCTTCTGACCGATCAGAAATGAACCCCCACACCAAAATAAACACCATCACACCCATCACGAACGAAAAGAACGTCGTCCCCGCGCCCACTCCGATCCCGAATGCCGGTCCGAAATAAAACCCGCCGCCTCCGCTGCCGAACCCGAGCGGAGACGCGTAGTACGGCGCCGAATACGAGAAGCTCGGACTCGGCCTCTGTGCCGAGTAACTCCTGGACGACGACGAGGAAGAGGAAGAGAAGGCCCGTCCTCCCATCCTACCCCCCGACGCCGCTAATGCCGAATTGGGGTCGTACAGCAGCAAAATCCCCAATAAAACCGCCGCAATCACCGGCTTCCGCAATGCGTCCAGTGATTTCAATAACCCATCGGCGATTTCCTCAAAAGGGCCGTTCCTGCTCCCTAAGACCTGTCTGCAGGCACGATCAGAACTCGAACTCTTCGATTTTATCGCCTCGCGGACACAACTAACCTTTAAAGTAACAAAATTTGGTGACCTGGCGAACCCACCAGCCAAATTTCTGGGTTTTCGGAGCGGGAGTCGAAACGGGTAGGCTGGTAGCAGAGGGTTATTGAATATGAATTTGGGTTCCAGCAGAGAAGCGATGGCCATGGAATCAGCTGGCGATGGTCGTTGTGGTTGAAGGAGGTGTGAGTGAGTTCTGGAGATATATGTGCGTGTGCGTGTGCGCGTGGGCGGGGTTGATAAGGTCTGTCGGATACGCTCGCGGAAGCAGCGAGATTGGAGCTCCACGAATGGGATTATGGGAGATGGACATCTGGGCCGCGATTGGCGCGAGGCGCAGAGAGCCTCATCTCCTTCTCATCTGCACCAACCACGGAGAAGGGGATGTCTCTTTCACAAAAGGTTAATTTTAGTTTAAAAAAGATGCAGATCTCTTTAAAAACAATTGTACGGAATATTATTCCTTTCAATATTATTACTTGCTAATTTTTTTTTTAATTTTTTTTTAGGTAATAAGAAACTTTATTAAAAATAAAGTGCACTAAGAGAGAAGTAACAAAAGAATAAGAAACAACAAACGAGCAACACTTAGCTCAAAAGAAACATTCATTAACAACATCCACAATACAAGAAAAACATAAACTCGAGACAGAGAGCCACCCAAGAAGAGAACGCAAGACACAGGCTTTAAGCTCCACCACGCAAATGTCACGGACCGAGGCTTATCCTAGCACACTTAGGCTATTTTGGGGTATTTCCCTCTTGTAAAGTGTTATACTTAGCTTATATAGTAAGTTGTAGAGATTTTAGATTTCGATCATATATGATGTCTCCTGGCGACATAGCCAGAAAAGTGTTAACATCTATATGTAGGGGAGTGATGTTGTAAAGCTTTCAAGCAATCAATACAATCGTTTGTTGCCTTCGTTTAAATCGATCTTCCGCTAAGCGCTTCCCTACACAATTGCTTTACAACGGATCGATGGGTTCCGATCCAAATGCGACGAGTTAGGTTGACCTAGCGTTCCTTCGTACGGGTGGGAACTAGGTGCCACACGGGTTAAGCTGCTATAAACGCTGACCCCATGACAAGTGGTATCAGAGCCAGGTTGGTGCTAAGTTCGGTGGAACAATCAAAAACTTCGAGACGGTGCAAAATGACAAATGAAGGATCTGTTGTCATTAGTGGTGGCGACCATGAAGGCCGCGACAAGGAGCACCATGCTAAGGAACGGAGGAGAGACAAGTCCGTTTTGAGGGAAACATGTCCGCTGGAGAGTCGACTAGCCAAATTGGAGTTGGCGTTAGCCGAACAGATGGAGGTGGTCGAGGAGCACACTGAAAGCATCGAAAAGCTGGACTCAGAGGGTGAGGAAAGCTTTGGGAGGATGCAAGGGCTTCTCAACTCCGTCATGGATGACATGAACTCTCGGTTCGATGGCCTGAAGGATACTCTCACGTCCCAAATCCTAGCGATGCAGGAGGAAATCAAAGAGATCAAGGCAGATTGGTCTCTCTGCAAGATGGCGGTCACCCAAGGTGGCGTTGGTGGCCATTCCAGCTCCAAAATCGATGTGCCGAAACCTAAGACCTATGCCGGGTCAAGGAATGCGAGGGAGTTAGACAACTTCCTCTGGACCATGGAGCAGTACTTCGATGCCTTGAACATTGTCAACGAGGCAAAGAAGGTAAAGACCGCTCCACTATACTTAGTCGATTCGGCTATGGTGTGGTGGAGGCGATGATATGCCGACAAGGAGTGCGGCCTATGTATTATCGACAATTGGGCGGATTTCAAGCGGGAGATCAAGGCCCAGTTCTATCCCCAGAACGCGGAGGACGAGTCCCGGGCAAAACTTCGGCGCCTTACCCACAAAGGCACGGTGCGGAAGTACGTCCGCGAGTTTTCAGAGCTCATCTTGGAGATCCCGGACATGTCCGCGAAGGATTCATTATTTTCCTTCATGGACGGATTGCAACAATGGGCGAAATTGGAGCTGCAGCGGAGAAATGTGCAGGACCTGGCGTCGGCCATGGCGGTGGCCGAATCACTCATTGAATACAAGAAGCCGGAGAAAACCACCAGTTCTTCATCGACTTCCAAGGCGAACAGGTTCCACAAGGAGAAACGTGGGGGAGACAACCGGAGTGAAGGAAAAGGGAGACCCTTCCAACCGTCTAAGGACTTTCGCCCAAAACAATTCGCGAATAGTTCCAAGGACGGGGAGAAGCCAAGGATCTCCTGTTTCCTTTGTGAAGGCCCTCACAAGGCGTTTGAGTGCCCGAAACGCTCCAAGCTCTCGGCGATAATCAATGAAGACGAAGGAAGGGATGCGAGGGATCCACGACTTGGTTCCTTGCAGCTCCTCAATGCAATCAAGGCGAAGGTGGAGGTGCCACCATCCGGACGACAGAAGGGGCGCATGTACGTGCTCGCTAAGGCCAACAACCTTGAAACTAAGGCCTTGGTGGACACGGGTGCGACCAACAACTTCATCAAGGTCGAAGAAGCTCATGGGCGGGGATAGTCTACAAGGAAGAGAAGGGCTGGCTGAAAGCGGTGAACTCCAGTGCTAGTCCAATCCATGGCGTGGCTCGAGGTGTCGAGCTAAGTATTGGCGAGTGGAGAGGCAAGGTGAATCTCTCCGTGGTGTCGATGGACGACTATCCCATGGTGTTGGGGATGGAGTTCGTTGACCAGGTGCGGGCAATTTCAATTCCTAGCACCAACACAATGTGCATCATGGGCGAGGGGAAGACGTGCATGGTGAAAGTAATGAGGGAGGAGGAACTCAAGGCGAGGTCTCTTTCGGCGCTCTAACTGTCTAAAGGAGTTAGGCGACAGGAGACAACCTTAATTGCTATGGTGAAGGAAGGATGCCCAAGTGTTGGGGAGGAGCCCCCAACCGAAGTGAAGACGGTCCTTGAAGAGTTTGGGGACGTTATGCCACCCGAACTCCCCAAACAACTTCCGCCGAAGCGAGAGGTGGACCATAGGATCGAGCTAGAGGCCAGTGCAAAGCCTACTGCTGCGATGCCCTATCGGATGGCACCACCGGAGTTGGAGGAACTTCGGAGACAATTGAAAGACTTGTTGGATGTTGGGTTCATTCGGCCATCCAAAGCGCCATTTGGAGCACCGGTGTTGTTCCAAAAGAAGCACGATGGGTCGATGCGGCTATGCATTGACTATAGGGCGCTAAACAAGATAATGGTGAAAAACAGCTACCTCATCCCACTTATATCCGACCTCTTTGATCAACTTGGTGCTGCGAGATAGTTCTCAAAGCTAGACTTGCGGTCGGGATATTGGCAAGTGCGGATAGCCGAAGGTGATGAGGCAAAGACGGCGTGCGTCACAAGATATGGCTCTTACGAGTTCTTGGTGATGCCCTTTGGCCTCACAAACGCCCCTGCCACATTTTGTACGTTGATGAACAGGATCTTCCAACCATACTTGGACAGATTCGTCGTGGTGTACCTTGATGACATTGTCGTCTACAAAGAAAACCTTGGAGGAACACAAGGCACATCTACAACGGGTTTTCCAAATCTTAAGGGAGAACCAACTCTTTGTGAAGAAGGAGAAATGTGACTTTGCGAAGAAGGAAGTGCCCTTCTTG
This sequence comes from Taxillus chinensis, assembly GCA_023512835.1. Taxonomy (NCBI): domain Eukaryota; kingdom Viridiplantae; phylum Streptophyta; class Magnoliopsida; order Santalales; family Loranthaceae; genus Taxillus; species Taxillus chinensis. Next base: position 19,725,274 of record CM042089.1, on the reverse strand, counting down.
GGTCACATTATCGGTGGCGGCAAGTTGAAGATGGATAACAAGAAAGTGTTACCCATCAAGGAATGGGAGACGCCCAAGAAAGTCCCTGAAATGCGTTCCTTCCTTAGCTTGGTTAACTACTATAGAAGATTCATCCGCGGCTATTCCCACATTGCCGCACCATTGACGGAACTATTAAAGAAGAACAAGGCTTGGGTGTGGGATGATGCTTGTCGAGAGGCATTTGAGAAGTTGAAGCAAGCGGTGACCAACGGACCGGTGATGGCCCTGCCGGACCATACGAAACCTTATGAAGTTCACACCGATGCTTCAGACTTTGCCATCGGTGGAGTTCTTATGCAGGAGGGGCATCCTGTAGCATATGAAAGCCGAAAACTTAATGGTACCGAACGGAGGTACGCGGTGCATGAAAAGGAGATGACGGCAGTTATGCATTGCCTTCGGGTGTGGAGGCATTACTTGCTAGGGTCCAAGTTCATGGTGAAGACGGACAATATTGCTACGAGTTATTTCCTAACCCAAAGGAACTTAACTCCGAAGCAAGCACGGTGGCAAGGACTCCTAGCGGAATTTGACTTTGTGCTCGAGTACAAACCGGGCACAAATAATGTGGTGGCCGATGCACTAAGTCGGAAGGCGGAACTTGCAACCATTAGCCAACCACAATTCCCCCTGGTGGACAAACTAAAGGAAGGAATGGAGCATGACCCATTAGCCAAGTCCTTGGTGGAATGCGTCAAAGTTGGGAAGACGCGGCGATTTTGGCTAAGGGATGACTTGCTCCATACTCGAGGGGAACGGGTGTACGTTCCTAAATGGGGAAGTTTGAGGAGAGACATCCTCAAAGAATGTCACGACTCGCGGTGAGCTGGCCATCCCGGAGTCGATCGTACCTTGGCGTTGGTCGAACGGAGCTACTACTGGCCTCAACTTTACGAGGACGTTCAAGTGTACGTGAGGACTTGTCTTGTGTGCCAACAAGACAAGATAGAGAATCGGCAATCGGCGGGACTGTTAGAACCTTTGCCTACTCTGGAAAGACCTTGGGAAAGTGTTTCGATGGACTTCATTGTTTGTCTCCCAAGATCCGAAGGATGTGGTACGATCATTGCGGTGGTCGACCGATGCTCTAAGTATGAAGTTTTCATTCCAGCTCCGAAGGACTGCACAGTAGACGACACGGCCCGACTATTCTTCAAGTACGTGGTGAAGTACTGGGGCATTCCAAAGACAATCGTGAGCGATCGGGACTCTCGATTTACTGGGCGGTTTTGGACCGAGCTGTTCCGGATAATGGGTTCAGACTTAAACTTTTCAACAAGTTTCCACCCACAAACAGACGGCCAAACTGAACGTGTCAATAGCTTATTGGAGCTATATCTGAGGCACTACGTGAGTGCCAACCAAAGAGATTGGGCCAAGTTGTTGGACATAGCCCAATTCTCATATAACTTGCAGAAGAGCGAGTCCACGAACGAGAGTCCGTTTGAACTCGCAACTGGGCAGCAACCATTGACGCCCACTTCCATCACTCGGGGGTACACTGGAAAAAGCCCCACGGCGTTGAAGTTTGCAAAAGGATGGCATGAACAGACGGATCTGGCCAGGGCATACTTGCACAAAGCGGCGAAGAAGATGAAGAAGTGGGCGGATCAACAAAGGAGGCCCTTGGAATTTCAGGAAGGAGACATGGTGATGCTCAAACTCCTTCCGCGCCAAACCAAAGCACTCAGACAATTGCATAAGGGTTTGGTGCGCCGATATGAGGGGCCTTTCAAAGTACTTAAGAGAGTTGGGAAGGTCTCATACAAATTGGACCTCCCGACTAGCTTACAAAGGCATCCGGTGTTCCACGTTAATTTGCTCAAGCCTTACCATGAAGACTTGGAAGATACGAGCGAACAACGGGCGGTGCGGACACCAACAGCATCAACAGGCAAGACCTACGACAAAGAGATAGAGAAAATCCATTCTCGTAGAGTCGTGCCAAGAAGAGGCGTAGATCCAAGCCGGGTGGAGTACTACGTCCAATGGAAGAACAAGCCGGTTGAAGAGGCAAGCTGGGAGAAGGAAGAGGATCTGGGGCAATTCTCCAAGGAGATTGAAGAGTACCGTGAAGGAGTCGAACGCTACATCAGGCAGTTTGATGAGCTCGAGGAAGCCGAAGACGCAACGAGGACGCTGCGAAATCGGGTGGGGGAGAATGTCACGGACCGAGGCTTATCCTAGCACACTTAGGCTATTTTGGGGTATTTCCCCCTTGTAAAGTGTTGTACTTAACTTATAGAGTAAGTTGTAGAGATTTTAGATTTCGATCATATATGATGTCTCCTGGCGACATAGCCAGAAAAGTGTTAACATCTATATGTAGGGGAGTGATGTTGTAAAGCTTTCAAGCAATCAATACAATCGTTTGTTGCCTTCGTTTAAATCGATCTTCCGCTAAGCGCTTCCCTACATAATTGCTTTACAACGGATCGATGGGTTCCGATCCAAATGCGACGAGTTAGGTGACCTAGCGTTCCTTCGTACGGGTGGGAACTAGGTGCCGCACGGGTTAAGCTGCTATAAAGGCTGACCCCGTGACACAAAGCACATGATTATCAAACAGCCTAGCATTCCACTCGCGCCAAAGACACCACAAGATACAATGAGGAATAACACGCTAAAGTGGCGACCGGTGACCCACACAACCAGCCCAGCAAGAAAACAAATCAACCACACCTCGAGGCATCACCCAAGGCAGCCCAAACAAACCAAGAAACATGTCCCAAAGCTCCCGGGCAAACGGGCAATGAAAAAAAATATGATCAATAGACTCAGCATCCGCCTGACACAAGAAACAACGGCTAACCACCACCATACCACGACGGTGCAAGTTGTCTGCCGTAAGGATCCTCCCAAGCACTGCAAAACCAAACAAAGAAACTCACCCGAGGAGGGACCGGAACCTTCCAGACCAACCTCCACGGAAAGCAAGGAGGGGCGTCCGGGGTGAGAAGAGAATAGAAGGACCATACACTAAAGCCAACCATCGGAGCATGCCGCCAACACAACCGGTCCAGCGCGGTCTGGGAGGGGTGACTGGAATACAAAAGAGCAAAGAAGGAGGAAAAGGATTCTAACTCCCAATCCTGGGCCGGACGCAAAAAAAACACCTCCCAATGCAAGGAATCCCCTCAAGCCTGTAGAAAATCAGCCACACAGCCATCCCTGCGACAAGCAAGACGGTACAACTCCGGGTAGACCCCCCTCAAAGGTACATGACCACACCAAATATCATTCCAAAACCGAAATAGAGGAGCCATCCCCCACAACAAAAGCCACCAACTGAGAGAAGGAATCCCAACACGAATGGATAGCCTTCCAACAGCCCACCCCATGAGGACCACGCGGGACCCGAGACATCCAACCCCTCTCCAGGGCACCAAATTTCACCACAATCACTTGCCTCCACAAGGCAGCCCTCTCAAGCCCGAACCGCCAAAGCCACTTACCAAGAAGAGCCGTGTTAAAGCGACGGATCCGCTTGATAGCAAGACCACCCTGAGCAAAGGGCCGACAAACATATGCCCACCGAACCAAATGAGGGCGGGCCACCGCAGCAGGAATAAAGAAAAGAGATAAAAAATAGGTAGGCAAACCGGAGAGTGTGCTCTTGATCAAAGTAAGCCGACCACCCTTGGAAAGATAAATCCGCTTCCACCCCGCTAGCCGACGTTCCATCTTCTCAATAAGCAGATGCCAAATAGAGGAACACTGGAAAACAGCCCCCAAAGGCAGGCCCAAATAAATAAGAGGCAGCTGAGAAGTAGTGCACCCAAGAATGAGGCACCACCCCAACGGGCACTAACTCGGACTTGCCCAAATTGATGTGTAACCCCGAAAGAGCCTCAAACCAAACAAGGAGGGCACGCAAATGGAAAAGATGCTCAGGGTCAGGCTCACAAAAAAGTAGAGTATCATCCGCAAAGAGCAAATGAGAGATCACCAAACGCCTGCCACCACTAGATCCCACAGAAAACCCTGAGAGCAACCCAAGAGCAGAAGCAGAAGCAACCAAACAGCTAAAAGCCTCCATAACGAGAAGGAAAAGCAGCAGGGACAAAGGATCCCCCTGACGAAGGCCGCGAGAACTCAAAAAGAAACCACAAGGGCTGCTATTCACCAACACCGAAAAGCGGACAGTAGAGATACAAAAAGAAATCCAACGCTGCCACCGAGGAGAAAAACCACACCGCCGCAAAAGATAAAGGAGAAAACCCCAATGAACATGATCATAGGCCTTCTCCAAATCCAACTTGCATAACAATCCAGGGAGACAGTCCTTCAATCGGTTGTCCAGGCACTCATTAGCAATAAGGACGGAATCAAGGATCTGTCTACCATGGATGAAAGCACTCTGGGATGGGGAGATGATTTTCCCGAGCACCCCCTCCAACCGACGAGCCAGAAGCTTAGCAATGATTTTATACATACCACCCACTAAGCTGATCGGTCGAAAGTCCCGAATAACGGTAGCCCCATGCTTCTTGGGGATAAGAGCAAGAAAAGTGGCATTGAGACTGCGCTCAAAAGAGTGATGCTCATAAAATTCAGCACAAACCGCCAAGACATCTGAGCGCACCACACTCCAACAACGCTGATAAAAAGCGAGAGGAAATCCATCGGGACCAGGGGCCTTGTCCCCGTTGCAACTACGAACAGCCTGCTCAATCTCCTCTTCTGAAAAAGGCCAGTCTAGCCACGACGTATCCTCGCGAGAAAGAGCATCAAAAGGAAGCTCGTCAAGAAAAGGCCGACAGAACCCATCCTCCCGAAAAAGGCCCTCATAAAAATGAACAATAAGCTCCCGAATAACCCCTTGATAAGAAGACAAACCATCATCCAACTGCATAACCCCGATGGAGTTTTGGCGCCGGTGGGAATTCGCCAAACAATGAAAGAAATGAGAATTCTTATCCCCCTCCTTCAACCACAAAGCACGAGACCTCTGACGCCAAGAGATCTCCTCCTGCACAAGAAGCTTCTCAAGCTGGGTAGTCAAGGCCACACGCTGGCCCACCTCCTCCTTGGACAAAGGACGTAATGCAGCAGCCCGATCAAGAGCCTCTAGCGCTGCCATGCATGAGTGCTTGCGTGAGAGAACGTGCCCAAAGACATCGGCATTCCACTGATGCAAATCCCCCTTCAAGAGCCTCAACTTGGCAGCAAACACAAAGCTAGGAACCCCCTCCACACGGTAGGACTCCCACCATTCTCGGACCCGGTCAACAAAACCATCAGCCAAAAACCATATCAACTCAAACCGAAAAGGCCGCTGGGAGAGACAAATAGGACCACAATCCAAGGCCACAGGAAAATGATCAGAACGGAGGCGACACAGCCACCGCTGAAAGATAGAAGCAAACCACCCAGCACACTCAGCAGTAAACAAAAAACGATCGAGTTGAGAGAAGGAGGCAGAAACCCTATTGTTGGACCACATAAACGTGCCCCCAGACAAAGGAGGATCCACCAACCCATTCAAAGCAATGAAGTCCGAAAAACCAGACATCAAAGCAGAGATATGTGGAGAGCCCACCCGCTCAGAAGGGAACCGCACCACATTAAAATCCCCGCCAAGACACCACCGCACAGCCCAACAATAATGAATGCCTGTGAGCTCGTCCCACATCAAACACCGATCCCGCACAGTATGAGGGCCATAAACCCCCGAGAACATCCACTCAAGTTGATCCCCGACATTCCGAAAGCGAAAATAAACTGAAAAATCTCCAACAGCCACCTCCAACTTCTCTAGCACCCGAGTATCCCACATGACCAAAATACCACCAGAAGCTCCAACCGAGGGCAAAGACACCCAATCTGCAAAAGGACACCGCCAAAGGCTGTGAATGTCAGAGACCAAGAAAGCCTCCAACTTGGTCTCCTGAAAACAAATCAGATTAGCACGCCACTCCACCAACAAGTTTCGGATACACAAGCGCTTATCCTGATCATGCAAACCCCGCATATTCCGTGAAAGGAGCTTACAATTCATGGAACAACCAAAATATCCCTCGGCAAAGAACCTTTGCCATCATAATTCACTGTGGAGACAAGACGTTTCAGCTCCCGAGACCCAGACCGGCCTCTGGGGGATGGCTTCGCAGCCCGACCAACATTAGAGCAGCGCTGTATGTGGTGGGCCTCAATGGCTTGGAGCAAAGCAGTAATATCCCCCTCGTACCCCGCATAAGTAACGCCGAGAAGTTGTCCAATGGCTTTGTACTTCTTTAGCACCCACGCAGAGGGGTGCGCCACACCCTCCGGAGGACCAATAGAAACGGGGCTAACAACGGCCAAGGGCTCAACACACAATGGCTCCACTGTCGGGGAACAAACCTGCACAAATGCACCAAATGACCCCCCGCCTTCGCTCCCGGAGTCCACCACAGCCACACTAAGCTCTGACCCCGACGTCGAGGCAGTAGAACCCCTGGAATCCACCATAGGCACACGAAGCTCCGACCCTGCCTCCGAGGCAGCAGAATCGGTGGGAGGCCCAGCTGGAAGAGTCATCAACCAAGACCAGACAGTCCACCGGGGGCGCAGGAGGCAACCCCTGACCATCCACCATAGTACGCGAGAGATCTACCGCAGCTGACACCTCGGCCCCCAGAGCACGAACAAAGCCCATATCCTGCGCGAGCCCTAGCTGGGAGGAACTCACCTTAGGCGGAAGAAATAGCTGACCCCCAGCACGAAGGGCAGAACTCCAGTCGCTGGACGACCCTGATGGCTCCGTAGCGGGCGCAGCACCAAACGCACCCCCAGGCGAACGCGACCGAGGGGAGGGAACGATGGCCACGGACGACCGCTGGGAGGGAGCCTTCGGGCGCCACTCCAAACGAGGACGCGAAGGAGGACGCGACCGCGAACCCCTGGAAGGGACCCCCCCCCCCCCAACCCGCTCGGGAACAACCCCCGCCCACACAACGTGCCAACCGTCCTGCGCACTATGTTCTAGAACCACTTTGAGATCCACCTCGACAGAAGCCGAAGGAGGGCTAGCACTATACCGCGCAGCAGAGCCGGCTATAGGGGCAGACCCAACAGCAGCGTGAAACGAAATAGGAAACCGCGACAGTGGCGGAGGGGGAGCACCAGCCGCCGCTGTGGGTTGCCGAGGAACACCCACCTCACAGATCGAAGCACCCCGCTGACGCAACTGGCCATCCAGCGCCCGACTGAGGCCCAGCCAACCACTGCCGTCGCGTCCAGTCGGAAAGATCAACAAACCCGAGCGCGAAGACGACCCCAACACCGAGAGAGAAAGGAAACATCCATTCGTGTTATGCCGTTTCTGGAGCAGGAACACCCGGTCGCCGTCCCAAAAAGATTGCGTCGCAAGAGAGGAGGGAGACAAAGCAGCGAGCTCCTGCAAAACGCCACGAAGCCAACGGGCGGAGGCAAGGCCAATCGACAACGAGCTCATCCGGAATCGACTCTGCTCCACCACCCGCACCGTCGGACCGCAAGCGAGGATTTCGAAAGTCTTCGACTCAACGTGGAAGAAATGATCGGATCCCTGAACGTCGTCGAGGAGATCCCGTCGACCGCGAGGACCCCGATCGTCAAGATGGCGAAAAATGTCGCGCGCATGAGGCGCGTTCATGACCTTTTTTAAATTTAAAGGTATGTTTGGTGTTATTTTTGATTTTTTTGTTTTTAAAAAATATTTTAAGAAATTGTATTTGAAAATCCATCACAATGCAGCGGCCGGGGCAGGGCATCATTGCATCACAGGGGCAGGGTGTCATTGCAGCGGTGATTCGTTACAAGGGGAGGTCACAGGAGTAAGGTGTAGCGACAGATCCGTCATTGGGTGGTGTTCTCGTAGGGTGAGGGGTGTGTCGCGAGGAAGGGGGAGGTTGCAGGGCCGGGGGAGCTCGCAAGGAGGGGGAGGTTGCAGGGCTGGGGACGCGTCGCGGGGTAGGTCAAAAGACTGAGGGCGCGTTGCAAGGGAGCTCGCGAGGAGGGGGAGGTCATAGGGCCGGGGTGCGTTGTTGAGGAGCTCGTGAGTAGGGACATGCGTGGGGGTAGGCATCACCATTGAAAAACGATTTTCAAAAAATAAAAACACACAAAAGTGTTCTCGTTCCCCATAACTCAAAACAATTTGTTTTTAAAAACTAAAAGACGAAATAACTGACAAACAAAAAACATGATGTGTTTTGTGTATTTGAAAATAATTTTGGCTTTGACCAACACATGAAGAGCATTTTGTCCCTTCAATTTGCTAACTAACCGAAAAGCACTCTATGTCGAATGACTATTTTAAATATTTTAATAAAATATTTTTTAAAACCATAATAAATATGATAATAACAAATAAATACTTTTGAATTTAAAATCTTTAATACCGGATGTAATATTAAGTTGCCTGCTAGCAGACCTTTTCTAATAAATTTGATATAAAATAACTTTTGAGATGATGACAAACTTTTATTTATGGTTTTAAATAACATCCTCATATATGATTTGTTGTTTTTTTATGATTGTAATGATTTGGAAATGATGGCAAATGTTATCGTAGTTAGGGAACACAAAGAAAACATTATAGTTTTGTTCTAGGCCATAATATCATTGATTGTGGGAGAGCAGATGGTCATGATAGACTTTATCGTGCTTATTTTGCTATAGAACCAATTTATCTTGTTCATTTATTTGGGAGTCGATCGAACGATCAATTGTAATCTTTTTGTTCAAATTCAAGATGGAGTTGAAGCTACATGTCCATACTTTAGCCAAAGAATATATGCTTGTGGTGTATTTGGGTTGTCTCCTTTCATCATATAATAACTACGGTAAAGATGCTTGGTTATGGAGCAACGGATTCATTTTGCTAATTGATGATTACGTACATATCAGAGAAAGCACTACTAATGAAAGTTTGAGAAGTTTTGTTATAATAATTGGTCAATGTTTGTAAAATCAAATCCCATATCCATAAGGACCCATGAAGTAATATTATAACAATTCATATTACTTGTATTATGTGAAGTCATCTAGCTTCAACAAGTTTAACTATGATGGCTTCAGTTAGGCAATACAATACAAACCCAAGGTCTTCCAATTTGTAAAAAAACCCCTAGTTGAGCTTTGAATCTTGAATCATAACATACCATCATTTTTTTCTTTTTTTCAAACTCTACAAAACCTAAAAACCATTGTTTGGTTATTCTTGAACCAAATAATACCCAAATCAAAAAAATTTCATGTCTCCTTGTTTGTATATACCCAAAACCCATTTTTCAAAATCAAATTACTTACCACAGCATCAATTGATGATCGGGTAATGTTTGTGATTGAAGGGTGGTCTGTTGTAATGAAATTATGTTATTCTGATTAATAAATGGTCTAGTGTGATAAAACTATACTCTATATCCTTATTGGTGCATGTTTAATATGAATGTAAATAAAATGATATAAAGATAAACAATTGGGATAGACTATGTTTATTTGGGGGTAAAATATTTAAAGAAAAATGTTTTACCAAAAAATTTATATTTGGAAAAATAAGAAGTAAATGTAAATTGGATCTGTCTAAATTGTCATTGCAAGGAATGGACGATCATTGCAAAGCCATGTGAGCACACTGAGATTTCAAATTTAGCATCAATGCTACACACTATTATAGTTGTGCACATGGATCTTTTGTTGGTCCGTGTCCTTATCTCGGCAACCTCTAATTTCTAATGTCATTCTAAATCACTAAACCCATCATTAAATGATAAAAAAACTCATAGTGCATGCAAATAAAAACTTATAACTTTGATAATAGGTCATTCAACACATTGATACCCTTTTATCTAGGAAATGAATTAAGTGGTCATAATACAATTAGCTTCCCATTGCAGAAGAGGCCTATTGACAAATTATGCATCTCAATGATTTATTTGTTTACTTCTATTTCTATCAAAGTATATTCCTTCTTAATTTGTATTATCTGGCTCTGCTCCTTATTTCTCAACAAGTGAAAGTGATTTATTGAATGATTATCTTGTACTTGACTTCACTTTTGATCACTCATTTAGCATCTTTAAATTTTAGAAGTTACTAGTATGCCTTATGATAAATTCAACTTTTGTTGGATCTATGCTAAATTTTTTACGATGACATGTATGTTTGTTTGCCGTCTGATGATGAAACTTCCTGTATAAAATAAATGTGGGAACTATTCATTATCTTGTCTAATGATCAAACTAACCTACCCTCTTCAATGAGAATTATGTGATTCTAATTCTGTGGGAAATTTTATTGGAGTTTTTGAATTTAATGAGAACTATATCCTGATTGCATTAACTCCCGATTAGGTAATAATTGTGGTAAAACTAATATGGGAATGGCAAACATATGGCTATTAAATTAACTCATCTATGTAGGTCCACTATGTATCATGTGGTGATTGCAAACATTGCATTGATGAGCAGCTAATGAACATCCACAATTCCTTAATTTAGTTGTTTCCTTTAGCCAACAGATTGCCTCCCAACTACTATGCCTTTATAGGATAATATTAATTAATTGATATTGATCAATTTGAGATTTCCAGTTACCCTAAACTTGATAATGAATTTGATTCTTTCGCATCATTGTTTACTGTCAACAATTAAGCTCACTGAGTTTGTGCAATTCATGTCTTTTATGTTTTCTATTAACTTGTTTCTTTCATTATTCAGATCGTTTATAGTCGATTTTTACCAATTGTCAAATGTTATCATGATCTAGACCTCTTTATATAACAAGATGAGAAAAAGATAGTAAATAATGAGAAGCAAAGCATATTCGTGTCAAAATTTAAAAGGAGGAAATGCTTTATCCACTGTGCGATATTATTACAAATTATGGGCTAGAAATTGTTCATAAGGAACTCATTATATAATCATAACATATAACACATGCAAATATAGCCGCTTAAGACAATCCAAACATGACCAAATATGTACCCTAAGGTTTCACATGGTCTCAAATAACACCCATCAAATGTAACCTCACATTAGATATTATAGAAAAAATTGCCCTTGACAAGCCTTTCAATAGGCGTTTAAAGTCACCTTCAAACAAAATTTTATACTCAATTGTGGATTAGCTTTTAAATGAACCCTTAAACTTGCCTTCGGACAAAGGTTTGAATTGTTGTTTAAATACTCTCTAAGTCACTTCTTCGGACTTACCATTTGGACTTGCATTTAGTTTAAAACTCGAACTCACCTTCGATCAAACTCTTAAGTTTGCCCTTGGTTAGATTCTCAAACTACAAGATATTAAAATGTAAACTTGAAATCAACCTTAAGTCAAGGCCTCTAACATAGCTCTCGGACTCGCCCTCGTACAAGGCCTTTAATGCGCTTTAAAAAAAAACCTTACATGATTGTATTACTCATTCCACACGAATGTGCAAAATTCTCAAAAGCCAAACAAACATTATATCACATTCCAAACTAACCCAACTTCCTCCACAACCTTGCACATATAAAATTTAAGGTACGAAAAGGTATAATATGCATATTATAACATGTATTGTAACAACCCATACCATCCACTAGCAGGATATTGTTTTTGGTAAGTTTGAAGCCCCCATAATGCATTTTGCTAGATGAGCCCTTGATACTTATCTATGTAACATGCTTCATTTCCTTCCACTGCTGATGCTGGACTTAAGAAATTGATTCCATCCTTTACTAACGTTTTGTCTAGCCAATCCTCATAATTCAACCCCCCCTCCCCCCCAATCCTTAGGAGGCTAATATCCCCATGGGACTAAGACACACACACCTAACCCGAGTATTGGCTCTAATGTCATATGTGACTGCTTAGTACACGTGTAGTATGATATTGTTCGCTTTGGGCTAGGCCCTCATGGTTTTCATTTTTAATGAGGTATAGAGGCCCATCAAAATGCATTGTCCAAAGTGAGATATCCATGCCTCCTTAAGAGCACCTTCATTCTCCCCTCCATTAACTAATGTTGTTGTGACAGCCTAATTCACTTGTAACATGATATTGTCTGTTTTAGGCCTAGCTCGCATGATTTTCACTTTCGATGGGGTGTAGAGTCCCATCAAAATGCACTATGCCAAATGAGATATCTATGCCTCATTAAGAGTACATTTCATTCCCCTTTACCAACTAATGTGAGATATTACGTATATAAGCAACATATACTCACACACAACCAAAAAAATACATTTAAAAACATCCATATATCAAGCAAATCTTAAATAAGGATTTCTATCATAAAACTTTTAATTTTATTCAATAATTTATCGTTTCACTTTTGTTCAATTATTATCGTTCAAAAAAATTAATGACAATGAAGATAATATTAAAAGATTAGCGACATAGGCAAGGAAAAAAAAGTATAATGACCTCAAGGACTAGACTAAAGTTTAATCATAAGAGGATCAACTATAGCCTCTTCAAATCTGGCTCTTCAAAATAACCAAAAATATATCTTTTCTATTTTAACAATCCAAGCACACTTTTTAATCTTTCTATTTTAACCATTTATCAATTAAAATATTACTATTTTAAATATTTATTTATTCTTTTAAATGGAAAAGTAAATATGAGAAGAGAAAAAGGAAATAGAAAAGTAAATATGGTGAGAGAAAATATAATATTTTAATAAATAGAGAGTAAATAGTATTTGGCTAAATTTAAAGAGTTACTATTTATTTTGTTAATTTTTTTGTTAAAATAAAGAGTTTGAAAAGTATAGTTTTAAGGTATTTTTATTAAACTAGCTATTCAAACTAACAAAAAAACACAAATAGAGAGTCTATAGAGAGTCTATAGAGATGCTCTAATGAGCCACTAATTGCCCTAATTATGATGTTGCCACGATAAAACATAACAAATAAAAAACCATAAATTATATGTTTTTTTTTTCGGTTAGTTCTACGTTAAGCCCAAAAACTAAGTGGGCTTCAGGCCCATGGAATACCAGAAAACCCTAGGTAACATGTACAATAAAAACCGAATGCTAATTTTTTCACCTACCCCTCGCCTCCAGTGTTTGGTGCTGCGCTTTTGCCTCGCTTCGTCTTCGTCTCCACCAGCACCGAGCTCCGGTCATGGCGGACAAGGCAGTCACCATCCGAACTAGAAAGTTTATGACCAACCGTCTATTGTCCCGGAAACAGTTCGTAAGTTCCCATTCCATCCCACTAACGAGATCTCAGTCCTAACCCAAACTCAAAATTTTTGTAAATTATATGTTTTGTTTTTGTTTTTCGTGTTGCTGCTGTTATTGAGTATTTTATGATTGTATGTGTTATCGTTAGACGTTATATATACAGGTGTATTATATTGTGGGATAAGGATTTAAGGTTTACCTAGCTGATGTTCTAGCTTCATAGAGCCATGGATGCATAAATTGGCTGTTTTACCTTACTGCATTTGACTTTCATATGAACGTGTTCATCTTCATCACCTAGGGAGTATCTAAAGGTCTGACATTTTACGCCTAATGTTGCAAAACTTGTAGGCTATTTACTGGTGTTAGATATGGTTATACGTTTTTGTTTATTGTTGGTTACGTAAAACGCCCGGTTTAGGGGGCTTTATTCAGTGCTTAAGCAACGCCTAAAAGGTGACCACTACTCACACTTCCCCCTGAGTTTACAGTAAACGCATATCTCATTCACTGTTTCTTCAATCAAGGACTGAGAGTCTGAGACCCCCTGATATCTAAATAGCCCCAACGCCCAAGCCACCACAGGGAAATAACAACTTTGGCTCATATTAGTGCCCAAATATTTTGATACTTCTATTGCAAAAATCTAGCAATCAATTATAGGCATGAGTATGGGATGCATGGTAGGTTGGGCTCCGTAACTTCCGCTTGAAAATGGGCTGTACATAAACAATTCATTAAGAATGCTGTTTTTTTTGGCATTTCTAAATTCCTTTTTGAGCGTATTGAGTCCTTTTTTTCCCTTAAAGAATTCTATAGAAAGGTTTTCCAAAGTAACCTTTAAAATTTCCAGCTTTTTGAAATCACTTTTCACAGGTTTTTTTAATACAAATTACAACATTTTACGTTCAAATGCTGCAGGTCATTGATGTTCTTCACCCGGGCAGGCCCAATGTTTCAAAGGTGCCTCTTTGTTATTTTCATCTTTTTTTCTATAGTTTATTATCATGGTTGTTTTGTAGGTTCATGTAGTTTCATATTTTGTCCTTAATGGCTGTTGATGCTTGGTTCCTTTATTGTTATGAAGACTGAACTGAAGGACAAGTTGGCAAGGATGTATGAAGTGAGAGACTCAAATTCAATTTTTGTGTTCAAGTTCCGAACCCACTTTGGTGGTGGAAAATCTACTGGGTTTGGTCTGATTTATGATTCTGTTGAGAACGCCAAGAAGTACGAACCTAAGTACAGGCTTATCAGGGTAATTTTTCCCTGACATTCCCCCAGTTTTGTGACATATTTGTTTTCTCTTATTTAATATTGAATCACCCTGTTTAATTTTTTGCAAGCATTGATGGTTGCTATCTATTGTTTTCTTTGTTGTTCACGTGTAAACATTTAAGATTTTGGTTATACCTATGAAAGCAATAGAAAAACATTTTGGCTGGTCATGTCTTTTTTTTTTGTGTGTGGACAGTTGCTGCCTCCATGTTACTCCTTTATTTACCCTTTCCCCTAGCTTCTACTGTTTTTGTCTTATTTCATCTGTGCCTGTATTTTCTGTTATTTGTGTACGTTCTGCTCTTGTTTTTTGGTGTAGATTGAAAATGTGTTCTCATTTATCTTCTATTAGCTTCCGTCTCCCATTTTGGGTGTCTTCTAATTTTTTCTATCTTAACCTGTCAGAATGGGCTTGACACAAAGATTGATAAATCGAGGAAGCAGATGAAGGAGAGGAAAAACAGATCGAAAAAGATCCGTGGTGTCAAGAAGGTGAGTAAACTGTTTCCAATTATTTTGTATTTTCTTTGTATAAAACTTGTTTTTTTTCCTCTTTTATGGCACCCCATATTGCCACACGCGCATGATATCCCCTTAAAATTTGCAGACCAAGGCTGGAGATGCTGCAAAGGGAAAGAAGAAATAAGATTGATGGGAACTAGGATTTTGAGCGGCTTGTGATATGCATTATCATCAATATGTTTCTCTTTGTGGCTGCCTATGAAGCGCTATGCTGTTTTCTGGATTTTTGGGTCTCCTAATTTTGTGTTGTGATTTTTTATGTTTGGAGCACTTAATAGGTTCAGCTGTTTTTCTTGTTGCTTGCTGAGATTTGAACGAGTTCAATTCCATTGGCATTGGACTTTATTTCTAGTGCGGAAGTTTCATATGTACGCTGCTTTTTAACAGCTTGCATGAACTTGTTTTAGCATTATAGCTACGGTTTCATTATTTTTGTGAAAATGTTAGAAAAGTGAATATTAATTGGTTTAATTTTGTATTAAGAGTACTAACAGATTTTTTTTTATGTATGAATATATATCATAATAAATTTTTAAAATTATTTTTTATATTATGAAAATTATATTTTATAATGTTTTTTATTTAACAGTAATTTTTTATAATTTAATATGAAATAAAAATAAATATTATAGAAAATCTAAAAGAAATAGGAGCGAAAAATATTTTTTATATAATTTAATAATTATATAAAGTAAATAGTAATTTTTAATATATTATAATATTTTGTGATTTTTATTTTTTTAAATATAGAAAAATAGTCTTTTATATAGAAAATTTAATACTAGTGTTCTAATGCTATTTTTAGCATATAAGATGAATAGATGTAGTTTTGAATGAATAGATGTTAGTATTGGATGTGTCAATTGTGAGGTTGTAGGTTCTAAGAAACAAATGTTGTAGACTCTAACATTTATGCTTGACGAAGTTGTTAACGTGTCTCAAGTGGTTATTAGAAATGGTTTCATGAATAGAGTGTATTTGGTATGGGGAAGTAGAATAGAATAGAATTATATTTTATTAGAAAAGAAACAAAAATAATTTATTATACTGAAAATGTGATTATCATAAATAAGATAAAGTTAATTATATGGTCTTTCTGGTAATGAATTATTCTCTTGTATGAGGGAATTAAATTTATGGCCCTACTTTGAGATCCAGTGATGGGTACTTTCGGCTTTCAACGTGCTTTAATTTAGATCGAGTGAATCCTCCACCACCTAGAGAGATGCTTCTTGGGATGAGATCAAAGAAAGGAAATGTCTTCTTCAACAATGGCAATCCACGTGAGGCGTTGGAGATGTTTCGCTTACTGATAGCCTTCGGGAGAAAGTTGGTTCAGTCAATCCTCTATACTGCTCTCACTTCCTGCACTGAGACTCTAACTCGCTACTTCGTCTCCAATTTCATGCTCAACTTGGGTAATGCTTGTTGATTTTTACGGTGGTGATCGTGGGAGTGGATGGGTTGGTATGGTTGTATGGCTGTTGCTTATTATAGTTACTTAGATTTAAGAAAGGCGATTTGTTCCCTTGGATTGAAGAAAGGTTGACTTTGGGGTTCATTTGGTTTTTTTATGAGATTTGGAGATTTAGGTTGTTCGATTTTGTTTATGTTTTTGTTTATGTTTAATGTTTAACGTTTGACACTTATGTTTATTGAGTCATGTTTGATACTTGATGCACGTTTTATCATTGTTTTCTCATGTTTCTGTTCTTTGATTTATGTTTGTTTCGTATTAGATGTGTCAATTATTTTATTAACATTGTTGTGTTGCTATGTTAGTGTGTTTTTTCTCATGTTTCTGCTGGTTGTCGTGATTTATTTTTTGATTTTGTCTCGGATTCATGGTTTTTTATTGATCGTGTTTAAAAGGAGGCATGATGTTGTGTTTCATGGTTCTCAAGATTTTTTTGTTTGTTTTTGTTTTAACTGTGTTGCTGCGTAAGCTATCATTTTGTTGTTATTGTCGCGTCCTTGTGCTTTTGTTTTTGAAGTGATGGGTCGCCTCCCTTTACCTTTGATCCAACAAAAGTCACAAAACATTGTAAGAAAACGGTCGTGTTCAAGCGGTGTAAACTTATTTGATGTTTTGTTTTTATCTCTCATCCATGTGGGGTCTATGGTGTTGATCGTGGGAGTGAGTGAGTTTAGGGGTGATTCTCATCCCATTGAGATCAAAATTAATTTATTATTGCTTTTGTCTGTTTAGGTGGGAGATTAAGTTTTAAAATTGTATTTTGTTTCATGTATAGGTAATTGATGTTCGTTGTCTGTTTCGTGTATTTTATAATTGTATTTTGTTTCATGTATAGGTAATTGTATTTTTGCTTTAGTGAAGCTAGTAATTGATGTTCGTTTTTTATTTTGTTATTGTTTTTTATTAGATCTATTCATATTAATATATATTAATATGTTCAAATTAATTTTTTATATTATATTTTACTAAAAAAATCATCATAAAATAATTTAATTTTATAATAGTAAATATTATTTAAAAATCATTATAAAATATTTTACTATTTATTATTATTTTTTGTTTTTGCTTGAGCGATGAATTAAGTTTTAAATTATATTTTAAATTATTTTTATTTTTATTTTATTTTTTATATTCGGAGTGGGTTATATTTTATAATTGTATTAGTTTATTAGCTTTAAATGTCAAAGGTAATGAAATATTTTATTCTAATTTCGTCAATCTCATTACGTCATTCATTTCATTTTTCACAAACCGTACCAAACTAAGGAGCTATTAATGTTTGTCAACAAAGCCATCAAGCAGCCGTAAGAAGTAGAATATCACTTTTTAACTATGTAATGTTTATTATTTTTCAAATGCGTTGAATATAACGGAGGTGACATTGACTCCGGGCATTATGCTTTAAAAAAGCTTATTAAAAGCTTTAAATTTTAAACTATATTTAAAAGAATTCCGTTTTCTATTATATTCGCATAATGCTGGTGGGGCCTTGATGTGCCACTTAAGTTTTAAAATGGTTGATTATCTATGATGTTTAACAATATAAGTTTATTTATATTAAAAAAATAGTTTTAAGCTATAATTTTTTGACGCCAAAGTTGAGATGATCAAATTATATGAAAAACCAATGGCTAGTCTACAATTCACTACGATTCAAGCGTTGTGCTTGAGCCATGTTCAATCACGCAACATTCCATTAAGCCATCAACACGCTACAATAAGTTTTAAAATATGAAGAAAACGTAAAACAAATTATTTTAGTGTGTTATGTTTTTTAAATTTTGAAGTTGCTATCGAAATGATAGTTCAAGAATACATTTTATCGGAGTGGATCAATTGGTAGTGAGATCGCCTGAATTGTTGTAAGGTTTTTGATTTGATTCTCACATGTGATTTCTGTCTTGATTTATTTTGTTGGTCTTATACATGATTGGTAAGAAATAAAAAAAAATCACCAACCCATAAATTTTACCGTCATGACTTGATAACAAGATCAATCAGTTTTACTGAAAGAACATTTATGATATATTTGTAATGTTATATAATACAAAAATGTGTTCTCCATTATATATTTGAAAAAATTTAAAACATGAAGTATAACGTGTTTTATGATACATTTGTCTTATTATATATATAATAATATATTATATCAAATCCAAATGTACCTGCATTTATTTATTTTCTCTTTCTCTACAAGCCCTATCTCTCTATGTTGGTTTCACATATCTTTATTTGGTTTTTATATTGCTATTTTCTTTCAGCGAAATTAATATTTATTTAGAGTAATGCTACGTACATGTAAATTGTGCAGGTAATCCATGTAGAGTCATCTTCATTACCATTGGATTGATATTATTGTTTTTTAAAATTTTTTATTCATACCAATCCAACGGCAGAGAGAATATTTTTGCACAAATTTCCTATACAACTTTTTTATTTGTTGGAGTATATGGCTCATATAGGGTGTATGAGAGATACCAGTAGAAGGCCGGGCAAGCAAGTGGAGCGCGGCGGAGTGAGGGAGCGGAACTATATATATTGTTGTAAACCCTAGTGATGTATTGCAGTTGAGAATAATAAAACAAAAACGCCGTCTCTCTTCCGTGGACATACCCGATTTTGGAGAACCACGTAAATCCTATGTTCTTGTGCAATCGCATGCGTGTGTGTTGATCCTAGTTTTACACTTTTTATTTAATATTTGTATATGTTATTTAATATTGCATATTAATTTAAAATTTAAATTTTAAAATATGACAAAATTATCTCTAGTATTAAAAGCATTATATATTACTTCAAAAGTAAGTTTGAGATATTTAATTTTAAAATATTACCTAAAATGTTTTAAATTTTATTGTTTTTGATTTAAAATTCTTTTATAATATAATTATTTTAAAAATATCTTACTGAAAACAGTTTTTCTGAGTAAATTATTTTGAGAAAATAAAAAACAAATGACTCATACTTATAGGTAGCATTTAAAAATGTATAGTCAAAGAAGAATAATTTTATCTTAAAAGAATTACCATTGAATGTGAAAAAAACTGCAGGAAAAGAGTTTCCTAATTTCCTTATCTAGATATTTACGTTAATTACCATATAATTTTTCCTACGAACAAAATATTATTGAACTATCAACACATGATTCTCATGCCGTTTTGATGTTTGAGTTTCATTAGGCACATGCTAAAGTAATTTGTATATATTTATTAATTTAATAATTCGATTAATTTATAATTATACAGCTAACATGGCATGCTGAATTGTTATAATTTTTTTTTGTGTAAAGAAATATGAAATTACAAAAGAATTTCTATTGTTTATAAATAAAAAATCATCTCAATTCAAAAGCACTCTTAGTATTTAGTGTTTTCAAATGCACTCTTAATGTTTACAAATAAGAAATATAATTTAGTGTTTTCAAAAGTACTCTTAATATTTTTTCACATTTGAAAAATATTAACAATTCACCATTTATAATATATATAATGTTTTTTTGTCTTCTTAATTCATAACAAATAGAAGAGAAAATTTAAAATAAAATAAAATAAATAAAGTTGTAAATAATTATTCAAAATCTCTGCGAGTAGCGTTGAAAGTGAACTTTTCCTTAATTGATTCCCCTTCTAGTGGCCTGCTGTCCTGGCAAGGCATCGACCATTCCGGGGCTCGTTCGTTCGTTGTTGTGTGCGTGTATATACAAATACAATGTACGTATATATTTAATAATAACAATAAGCGAACTCGTGGTCGTGTGGACCGCCCCTACCTCCTTCCCTCGTCACAGTTTACGTCTTTCATCTACTCCTTTCCCACCCATTTTCCCAGAACCCCCACTTCCTCAACCACAACCAATCTCGGCTCGTTCCCCAGTCCCCTCATGGAGGATGCAAATGGTGATTTCCCCACTTTTTTTTTTCTTCTTATAATCATTCTCCAAATAGAAAGATCATTTTTTTTTCGTGGTTCAAGAGAAATTGATCTGGGGTGTTAATCTATGTTTGCAAATTACCATGTATTTGTTTTTTTTAACCTATCAACGAGTATGTTTGTAGTAATTATCAAATAGATTGGTTATTTTCTTTTCTTTTTGAAGGAAGGTAAATATATCAAATTAGATTGGTTATTGCCATTTGTAAGTTTTTTTTTGTTCATATGAGTTTGTTTTTTCTGGGCATTTCGTTTCTAATTGTTGGTTGTTTTTTTTCCTAGGTTGTCTTTCTTTCTTTCTTTCTTTTTTTATCCTTTTTTCCTGAATGCATATATATATATATATATATATATATATATATATCATTTGCCCTGATTATCGGTATATTCTTGGTCAATGGCTTTTGCCTTCGAGTCTTTCTAGTTCTTGACTTTTATGTTTCTTGTGGGGGTCTCGATTTTCTATCTTTGGATTCAGAGATCAGTTTTCTAAGTTCCAGTTTTTCGAAGTTACAAATTTTACTCTATTTTTCTAATAATATTTGTAATTCTCATGCTTCATGGTAGATGATATTGGGTGATTCCTATGGTAGATGAAGATAATGATCTCAATATGACAATATTGATGTAATATCGGGGATGAAGGTGTTCCACTCTGGGTGAAACGAGATTACCATTTGTTTTTTCCATCTGATTAATTTTTTGTTGTCTGCAATGATGATGATTTGCCTCCCCCTAATGTCGTTATGTTTTGCTGAACTTTATTCGTTTTTGGTCCATGTAGCTACTTTTTCTTTTCTTTTTAGTTCTTTACTCTTTAATTCAGTTGATGAGAATTGTTACACTGAATCACTGATCAGATAATCAGTTGTATAGTTGATCCGAAACATTTTTTATGTGCTATTTTCGTTTCCCTATATGCATAGAGCCATTTCAATACAATTATTAAGACTTTATTTGGGATGCAGATTTGTATCTATGAACACTAGTTACCTGGTGAAATCTGGATGTTTGATATTTTCTTCTTCTATGTTTTTGTCTCATTTGCAGTTGTGGAAGCTAAGGAAGGAACTATTTCTGTGGCCTCTGCATTTCCGGGCCATCAAGAAGGTAATATGCAAATGTGACTAGTGTTGTTACTCGTGTTTTCTGTTACCTTTCTATCTCAACGTAATATGGGAATGGAATGTAATAGTGTTTTAACTTTTATCCTGTATTTTTCAAACATTGCTTCTATACATGGTAGTGTGTAGCAGTTTAATATATCTTCTCTCTAAATTATTTCTTGAGTAGGATGTTGTACTTTCTATACGTTAATGGCCATTTTAATGCAGTTTTTATATCAAAAGTATGTATTCATTTATTTGCGTGTTAATAGCTTCATGCCTTCATTTTTTGTTCTCTTTTCTAGAGGGATATGGTTGGCCAACTGTTATTGGTATAATGGTTTTTTTTCTTTCTTTCTGTTTTTTGATCAGCTGTACAAGATAGAGACCACAAGTTCTTAACGAAGGCAGTGGAAGAGGCATATAAAGGGGTTGACAATGGAGACGGAGGCCCATTTGGTGCAGTGGTTGTCCGTAATGATGAAGTGGTGGTCAGCTGTCATAATATGGTTTTGAAACACACTGATCCAACTGCACATGCCGAGGTTACTGCAATAAGAGAGGTTAAACTCTATATAACTCTCTTTATGCTATAATTTACCAGGTCTACGGATCCTCCTAAAAGTGAGCCTTTGGTCCGCAATGATAAAATAATGCAATTAATGATATATCACATGCATATGATAAACATGGACATTATGTCAGCAAATCTATTTTAATCCAATTGAATTCAACATGTTTGGTTTAAGTTGACTGAAATCGCTGGAAACTGAATTGTTTAGAGTCTATTGACTTACATTTTCGCATGAAAAAACATAATTAGTAGCTTGCTGATTGCAAAGGAGTAAAAGACAAGGACACTAATTCAGGAAAGCTGGGGCGTATGAAAGCTCTTTCCAAATTCTTACCTATAAAAGATTGAATTATGATAGTTTTGACTGGAAACTTCATATTGTCCCACCATTATTGGAACCTGCGGGGAGTGGATATGCTTAATTTGTTGTTGAAACTCAAAAGTGTAGGCGCATAAATGTGAGCCCCATTAAGGAAGTCAAACAGAGGTAACTTTTCTAAAGTTTGGAGCTAGCAGAGAGAATTAAGGAGTCACTGATTCACTGGGAAATTTATACCAACCTTTGCTATTTTTAAAAAGAAAAGACTCTGGACACACTAACTTACCCACTGCAAGAATAATAGAGTTGATAAACGCAATAATGGTAATGATTACAACAGAAAATAATATAACAGCAGCCATTATTCTCCATATTCCGATAAAAAAACTGTCTGTCTACTTCTTTTTGAGTCCAAGATTATAGGAATCAGTCCACACGACAGATGTGGCAGATCATCTTTCCATGGATGGAGCATGACTTGTTTGGTTTTTCACCATTTTTGTTATTTTTATGTCTTTTCATATTGGGACTTTTCATCTTATTTGTTTTTCGTATGTGTTTTTGTTTGTGGCCTTTTGTTTTCTATTCTGGCATATGTAATGCCCTCGTAATATGTATTGTTTTATTTTCATGGAAAACTTGTAACCTTATAAATAAAGGTGAGATATGCATTGTAAGGGTTCACATTATTATTTTGAATTAAACTACAAAGTTGATTGTGATTGATTTCTTTTGCCATTCTGCAGTTAGGAAATCCTAGGGGTTGTGATTCTCTTACGGTTGAATCACCCTAGTTTCTTAAATCATTGTCAATCTACCATTTTTACACAAGACTAGTCTCTACGGAGGATCCATCCTACATCACATGTTTTCATGTAAGCACATTCATTATCTTGCAAAAAGATTAAAGCCATAGGGCATTATCTCTTCCCAGATAGAATCTACAATATAGGATCCAAAGTTTGCCACTCAAGAATAGCAATTTTCAATTTCTTGCACATGTTACTATTGTTCCCACTGCAGGAGGTGTATTGTAATTATTGTTGACAGTATCAAGATGATATGGCAAGTGATGTAGTGATGTAGTACGATTGGCAATGATTTAGTGCTTAGGTTTTTAGTATTTTGGCTAAGTGTTGAAGGTTTGAATCGATTTCACATTTGTTATATTGAATCATTGAATATTGGATTACCTCAGTTTGAGTTAGGGGTTTATATCTCAAATAGCTGAAGGTATTCTGTTTTTGATGATGCATGGAGTGTTCGATTCAAGGCAATGTTACTTTGAAATGAAGAGTTCGAGATCCTGAAATACCTTCACATTAAAGAAGCGAAGTGTTACTTTGATACGAAAAGTAATTCGAGATCTCAAAGTATCTTTGCATTGAAGGAGTTATGTATCAGCAAATTTACTTCGAGATAAGGAACAGTTCGAAATAGAACTTACAACTCGAAGTAAACTCAACCTGAGTTGGTAAGAATTCGATACAAGAGAAAGAGCTATATCTCAAAGTAATGTCAGATGTCAGTTTGGTTAGAGAAGAGTTCGAGTTAAGGCGCTATATTTCGAAGAAAGCTCATTTGAGTGATTTTGAGTTTGAGATGAAGAATGTATATGTTGAAGATTCCTTAAATCGAAGTAAATGAATTTAAATATTCTAAAATTGTATCGCCCCTTGTATTTTTCAGAGTTAGGCATGTAGCTTACTACATAAAACGTCCCACTCATTTACCATAATGATTCACAAAGTATCCATGCGCAGACCTATATATATAGTTGGGATGACCTTTTTAATTCCTATTAGTACTATCTTAGCTTGTTTTGCTTCACATTTTTTTGACTTTTATGGTGAATCATTTTTAACATTTATTTATAGATATTTACCTAAGCTCATAGTCCTTTTTCTTTTGAATTTTTTTGGGGATAGGACTCAGATAGAATCTGAATTTGTTTTTGATGGGATACTTTTATACACTTGTCTTAAAATCTTTGGATAACTGGTGCGGGATGCACATAGTGCACACTTGACCTCTTAAGTGCAAGGCTGACGCGAGGCTACCACAGTTTATGAAATGGAGGTTTAAATAGAGATTAGAGATGGGCAGTGATCCTGTTTCCTTCCATTGTGTCATTGCTTTCTTTAGCGAATTTTCTTCCCGCAGCATTATTAAATGCTAGTGAAATACTTGAATGTCACATTCCTATAGATCATTTATACCTGTTAAATTCTTTATGAATAACTAAACCCTTGGTGGTAACTAAACTATCCATTCATGGCAATTGATTTGAAACACTTAGTTTAGATTGACTCACTATTTATGAACCTCTAACTTTTTTTCAGCATTTGTGAATTTGAGAATTCTTTTTGTGCCTAACATGACTTTTTTTTATTTCAATTTGAATTCACTTATCTTTGTTAGGCATGTAAAAAACTGAGTCAAATAGAGCTTGCTGACTGCGAAATCTACGCCTCTTGTGAGCCATGCCCCATGTGCTTTGGTGCCATTCACCTTTCGAGAATCAAGGTACAGCTGCTACTACCTGCGTCAGCCGTCATCATACTCACATTGATGATATACACACCCAAGATACAAAACTAAACATGAAAATGGATGAAATAATAGTTTTTTCATTAGGCAGAATCAGCCAAGTATTATTGATGACTACATTACTATTTTTAGCAATATCCATGTAATATATTGTATATTGAATCTGTACATAGATTTTTTGGTACTTGTTTGTCTGCAATTTCTTGCTTTTCATTTGCCACAGAGGTTGGTTTACGGGGCCCAGGCAGAAGCAGCCATAGCCATTGGTTTCGATGATTTCATTGCAGATGCCTTGAGGGGTACTGGCCATTATCAGAAGGCTCACTTGGAGATTAAAAGAGCTGACGGTAAAGGTGCTGTGATTGCGGAACAAGTCTTTGAAAAGACGAAGTCCAAGTTCACCATGTATTGACTAACTCATTTGTTCAAATTCATCTTGTATTCTGTAACTCATTTATTCGGATTCAGCATGTATTGAATGATTCATTTGTTCAAATTTACCATGCACCGAATAACTATCCGCTTCACCACGAAATCAAAAATGCAGATAGAAAAATAATTTATAGTACAAATGATTACTGTTATGGGGCCTTGTGTCCGTGGATTTGCACCTTCAAACGTTTTGTGTTGACAGCCTAATAATTTTGGGTTTTTTTTTTTTAAATGTTTTGTATCGCGGGTAACGGGATTTGGATATGCATTACAACTGCAATCCCCGTATAACACCGCTATGAGTACTGAGTAGTTGGAACACATTGGGGTGAAGGATTTAACATACAAGTACAAAAAATAAACAATGAAAATTTTCAATAAATAAATGCAGCTGCCTACGGGAGTTATTACACTTGCCTCACTAATCATTGGGGGGCAGGTGCAGGATTTAACGTGAATACAAAAACACAGAAAAAAGATCAATAAACAAATGCAGCTGCCTATGGAGGCTCTTATACATGACTCACAAACTATAATAATTTCATTCGTTTGATAGGGGGGGTCGAATCCCCTCAAGTTCCAATATTTGGGAACTTCGATCATAATTCAGCAGATAAACTTTAAGTTGGCCACTTTGCATAGTCCCCACCAAATTAAAATGGAAAATTGATAGATGTCAATTGTAACTCTATGTAGTACTTATATAGTGTATATATAATAACTTGGCCTCAAGTAGTAATCTGACAATAAATGAAAATGAACCAGCTTATTGATCGTAATTCAGCCGTAACACCTTCTAGTATGAAGAAAAATCAGGGAGGCAAGATTAAAAGAATTCGAAAATAATAATAACAATTTATAAATAATATATTAGTTGTTACACACCCTTCTAATCATAGTCAATTCCCATTTTTTTCTTTCAGTATATAGCATCATAGGTGAACTAATTATATACACTCACCCAAAAGAGTAAATATTTCAGATAAAAATATGAAAATTAAATTTAAGTTATTTATGAGTTAGAAAATCAAAAGAATTTGAAAGTATTTAGTTCTTTGCATTACAAAGACTTGTAAACTCGTGACTAAAAGATTATAAATTCGACTCGCTAACGATTTACATGCAATTAAAATTATTTGTGAAAAAAACTCCGTCCATATTAACTCATGGCCTGTGGACTATGGGCCAACCCCAAAACAATACAGAGGCGGAAAACTTGTAGTGGTGCAATAAATCATTTAACACAATCATCAACAAATAAACTCTTGAACGACAATGAACTTGCCTATATAGATTGTGAAAACTCTATTTCCTTTATTTACCAAAAAAAAAAAAAGAAGACATCCCCTGCACAAAAATCATATATTTAAGTTTTTCGATAAAATTTCTATAATATTTTTTAACATAAAATTCTATTCACTCCCTACCAAGTTACTAGAATTCTATTTCTTTTCCATAATTTTCATTTTTCTTCCATATTAAATTATAAAAATATTACATTAATGTTATATCGAGTAATTTTAAAAATCAATATAAATTTATTTAAAAAGCAAAAAATAAATTAGATTTTTAGTCTTAGGAAAAATAGTTAGCTGATGATGCCAGGGGCCTAAAACAGAAATTAAGAGTTGTTATCTAAGGTAATTTACTCACATAACTTTTTTTTTCTCTCAACGTAAGCTATAATATTTAAAATAATATTACAAGTGGCAATCGCCCTGCTGATGTTAGACCGCTATACATTTTTTCGTTAACAAAGGTTTTTGATAACATAAGACTACTCCTAACAGTCTAAACCCAAAAAATGAAACCGCCGCAAATGAAGAAGCTAATCCGCAACGACAACCCCCAAAACCTGTAACTCCAATTCCAACCCATATTGCCGGCATCATACGCTCTAAACTTCAATCAGCCCACTGAATTCTTACCAAAAGCAGCCACAAATTCTGGACGTTATTTGCCCCGATTGTGAAAATTTGAAGGTTAGTTGTTTGTCGCTCTCATCCTTCAATACAAGCTCTCCATCAACCCATCTATGTTTTCCATAGTGTTGCTCTGCCACAGCTGGGCTAGAGAGCTGATAGTGGATGCAATTTGATCCAATTCAACAAGGCCACACAGCAGCTTACTGCTTCTGGAACCAGAGATCTGCATCAGATGGGCTCTGTGACACCCGCGTCTTGATCTGATACACCTGTTTCACCTGCTTCTCACTGACACCAGTTGATGCAATCTCTCCCTGTTTCAAATACATTCCTGCATTTCCACTTGGTCTACCAATCCACTTGGGAGGTGGGGTGGGGGGTGGATTCCTGTCCTGCACAGACTGAGGATAGCCAGAATTTGGCATCGGTAAGGATTCCTTAACACGTGGCCTTGTTCTAGTACTAGCTATTGTCAAAGCAGACATTTTAGACCTCATCACGTCTTGATCTTCATTATTGTGGTATGGTTCTCGGTACAATAACCTATCCTGTGGCCTGATAGTGTGTCTGTTACCCTGCATTTCATTTGGAGGGGGTGGAAATCTGGGACGACTCATTGTGCCTCTGCGGTAATTGTATTGACCACGGTAATCATTAGAATCATCACCAAAGCCTCCTCTTTCATACCCACATCCATAGGGTCCGGCAGGCCTTGGTCGATATGCTGAATGACTGCCTGGGTGATATGGTGGTTGCAATGGCAGTACAGGAAACGAATTGCTGCATTTGATATTGAGTGTGTTCTTGAGTAGACGATGAGCTGCTTCACCCAATACAGGACCAGAGATGGCCCCAGGAATTTGAGCTCTGGGAAAACCAAAAATAGAAAAACCATCACACTTACATATTAAAGGCTCTTGCATTCTCCATAACCATGACAAACTTACTAAACAATACTTCGTCTCATACCTGTCTCGGTTGTGCTGTCGGCGGCTATTGTCTTCATGCCATAGCAGAGGGAATGGTTTTATGTCAAGATCTTGTATGACCTGTAATTTGATTGAATCAAAAATAGATCATACATATACAAACACAAAATATAAAAGAAAGATAAGATTTTTGTCTGGCCATTTCGAAAAAAGGTCAATTGAGTAGCAACTTTGGCATTTCAAATGCACAATAGATAAAGCATACCTTTTCAGGCATGACTACCCCCACAGGTGGCTCCGGAATATGTTTATGTTGAGGAGGATTGAGAAAGGTAACATTTCTAGAAAATAAAAAGTCAATCGAACAGATAAAATAAACTGTTGAGGAACAAGAAAAGTGATAACTTACAATACTCGATTATGATCTATGTCTGGCAGTCCATTGATAGGGGAAGGAACGACATGTCCATACACATTCCTATCACTCAACCAAAGGTATCCATTCATTCCATCACTGCAAAAGTCAGTAAAAGAAAAGGTGATATAAGCTGCCTTTCCCCACAACAACAAAAATTAATAAAACACGTCAAACAAAAGAAACTAGGTTCATGGAATCAACCTCAAATTTGTGTCAACTGGCCATACATTCCACTTATCAGCAGGTAACTGATAACACAATTGGCGGTACTGGAGAATTTGTGCTGCCAACGGATGAAGAGAAAACACAAATAACAGATCTAACCTCTGAGAGTTCCGAGCTCGCTCTTCCAGCTGCATATACAAAATTCTCAAAAACAAAAAAAAAATCAGCATATAAACAGAACTTAAGTTCAAGACATCATGACATTGGAATTTAATTTCACCAAATGACCAAACGAATACGTAAGATCTTAAAGGGAAAACACAAAGCGATTGCCACACTACATGGCAAGCCTGGGGAACTCAAGAAGCGCATTTCTTTTTAATCAAATGTAAAAGAAACACATTTGAGAAAATACATTTCTCAGATTTTTCCTTGTAAGGGGCCTATTATTGAAATCATAATCAAATTCCTTAGCAAGACATAGCCCTATTATGGGTTGAAACTAGGTATCACTAATTACTAATTATGAGAAATCATTACAATTTCTAATTATGAGAATCATTCCAATGTAATTAAAAACCTTATAAACAAAACACACATTTAGATAAAAACATGAAAACCCAACAGCTTAGCAGGACCAATCAGGAATAAAACTATCCCCAAAGTACATTACAATTTTTTTAAAAATAATTTTCAAAGAATAATAACTGAGTAATTTTCTCTTTTGATACTGCTTGCAACATACCGTAAGAGTGCCCTCAAGCTTCCTTGTTTCAGAAAGCAATTTTTTCTCATCAATGAAAGGCAATTTGGCAACACCCTGAATTTTAAAAATAGGTGGACAAATTTTTAAAATAGGTTATTTTATACAAACACAAAAGAAAAGAAAAAAACTGAAAATTTAAATGTAACATCACCTGCCAAGCAAAGCGCTTCCCATTCATATCAATCTCAAAATCTGTCACACAATTTTATGGTAAAGGCAGGGAGGGGACTCAGCACTCGAGACAAATAAATAGATCTCCAGGAGATACGATAAAGGAACAAAATCAATTTACCAGCAGGGTAGAAATGGTGTATAGGAGAAGAAGGATTAGTCATCAATTCACGATATTTCTCTGGCAATGCATGTGAACTGCCACACATCATTAAAGAAAAAACTTAATACGATGGATAATAATTTCAGCATTGAGAACTGAGTATTCTTGTCCAATAAGTAATTTCAGTGGTTGAAGATCAAGACCATCAAAAATCATACCTTGCAGCAGGTAGGGTTCCCATAAGCTGGTCAAAGGGTCTAAATGGCTCTCCCAAGAAGAAAGTAATTTCAAGATCTCCAAGATCTTTAAGATCAGAAGCAAAAGGAGCATAATGATATGGATAATACCTGAAACAGACAAAGAAGTAAAATATTAATGATGACTACAACAAAAAAGGTAATAGAATGAGGAAAAAAACTGGATATCTTTAAACCTAGCATTCCATAGAGCATGCATCGATGAGAGTTCAGATTATAATACAAATAGTCAAACATGGAAACATGCTGTATTAAGATATCATTTTGTAATACCATTGAAAATTAGCCATAAAACTGCACATGAAAAATCCAAAACCTACTAGGTAGTGTAATTTTTAGCTTACACATGTATTATTGGTAATGAAAAGTATCTGAAAGCTGCACATTTTACTTTACCAAACACTTAAATTTTTCGGAAGCATTTCATAATATCCGCTTAGGCAATCACAAAGGCATCAAAGAAACAGGTGTGGCTGTTTAAGCATCTTCCTTTACAATTACATCAAAGGACCAACCAACTGTTCTTGTATTCTCCTCCAACCAACACAATAGATGGTGGGGTGATTGACAATTGTACCCATTTCTTGCTTTTAGACAAGAAACTCTTTCCCAAACGGCTAGGAGGGGAAAGTCAGTTTCACTGTTGAGCACAGTAATTATGAGCGAGCACAAAAGCAATCTAAAAAGAAGGATTTTCAGTAATGTCGGAATATGACTGACCATAGCCAGGAACAAACCCCCTGATAGTAATACTTCATAACCCAACATAACCCTTCTACATACTTCAAGACCTGCAAAGACAAATGTTTAATCACAGTCATCATCCAAACCAAATTTTCTTTAAACAAACCTGTGCATGTCTACATTGCCAGTTTTACTATCATGTTCCGAATGATAGCATCCAGGTAATAATTCATCAAAATAAAAGAATAGCCCCACAATTAAAGGCACATACTTTGCAGGCAAACACACAAATGAAAAGAAAATAAGCAGTTATCAGTTCCATAGAAAATTATATGAGCAGACCTGCCGTTTGCATCACTCTTTTCAATGACAGGAGCAGACCTGAATTGGGCACAGCTAGCAAGCTAAATGTGCGGGCAAGGGTTACTATGGTGTGCACCTTTCCTCCAAGGTTTAGATTTAAATATATATTAAAAAAAAAAGATGAGGAAAACAAACTTTTAGAGGAAAAAAATGAACCAACCATGTCTCTCCTGCCTTTATTAATTTCCTCCGCCTTTGTCAAACCTAGCTTGTCTGCATAATACCTATCTTTGTAACCTGGCTCCCCTAATCTCACCTGGGAAAAGATAAAAAAACAGAAAAATAAGCACCAGTAGAAAACAATCTGATCTGTTAAAGTATGCACATACACTAACTTAGACTGACCAAAGCATTGAGAGCACAAGTGCCGACAGAGAAACATTTCACAAAATGTAAACTTAGGAGACATTCGCATAAAAATTAAAAGCAAATATAACTAGATTATCAATGAGGAACGTCAATCACACAGTAGATTTGACATTTACAAATACAGACATTTATAGAGCAAAATTGCATCAAATTAGAGCCAGAGAAAGATACCGAAGAAGTTGAGCTGCAAGGGTAGTAACAAGAAAAAAAACCAGTGACAAGGAAAAAACACCTTTGGTGCAACAACAAATGAAAGCTCCGAGAAAGGTTCTAATGGATTCTTTTGTATATAAAAAGCCTGAAATCATGGTTGAACTCCACGAGCAAAGAAGGTGGAAGCAAAAATTGATTGATGAGAAGCTTTGTAAGGAAAGAAGGGACAACTCTATTCAATACATAGATCGATTTTTGTATCAAGCTAGTGTTACAGCATGGACAATATGATCCAAATTTAAAGCCCCTAAGCTATCATGAAGTTAGCATGTTTGGTATGTGAGCAACAAAAGAAAAGGAATCAACGATTTTCGTAAAAATATTATACCCTCGAGCAAGAATAAATTGATTCATTTCATACCTCAACTTCAAAAGTTTTCTTGCATAAGGAAATATTTTTATCCTTTTCCTTTTATTTTTATTCCTCCATCCTGTGTGGCGTCCTCCACAATCCACCAACACTGTGATTCCACCTTCCTCAACCAACGCGACCCTAGCCTCCTAAGTGGTCACCAACAACCCCAGCACAAATGCCGACTTGTCCACAACTTTCGACTCCAAATCATCTATGAGCTCTACCAGGGGCCTCATTATCCCTACCCGTACATGCAATGGGCATAGGAGCATTCTCCCTCAACTGGCTTGTCGCCCCATTGATGACTTTTTTCAGCTAGTCACTGAGGATTTAACAGATTAATTTGGCAGATAAACAAATCAAGTAGCCACAAGCTAGCTTCTGCTTTTGTATTCCTTATGTACAGCACTAATGAGAGATTTGAGGGTGAGGCTATTCTTGGTCGTTGCCACCGTCACTTTTCTGGCGATCTCTGCCATCATCACTTTCGTTACCGGCGCAGCGCCGCTTCTGAGGCTCCAGCCCCTTTACAAGATCCGGCACTGCCATCTCCATCCCAGCATTGTCGCCTTTATCATCACCCTCGTCCTTGGATTTTCCCTTTGAGGCAACTACTACTACATTATTATTTGGATTTACATTTAATGAGTTGAGCGATCTTAACTAATTTTAATTTTTTTTTATAAATATATGGTAT
Source organism: Taxillus chinensis (assembly GCA_023512835.1). Lineage (NCBI taxonomy): Eukaryota > Viridiplantae > Streptophyta > Magnoliopsida > Santalales > Loranthaceae > Taxillus > Taxillus chinensis. The sequence goes on along the minus strand of CM042089.1, from coordinate 19,692,485 downwards.
CCCTTTGATACCCTTGGTATTGAGGTCTTTAGAAATAGTCATTTTTTAACAGGTTATATTTATACTCATGTCAATGTGCTGAGTTTGATGATAAAGTTTACAAAACAAGCAAATCTAATTCGACTATGAAAAATTAGATTTTGCTCACATTACCTCACATTGCAGAGTATTCAAAAGCACAACAACAAACGAGGCAAGGGAGGAAGCATCAAGTGTGTAAGAGAAGATGTGATGATTCCTTCATTCTAGAATAATATTATCTACATTCTTAAAGTGATAAGTCATTTAGTTCAAGTTTACAACTAATTGATAATAAAAGGAAACCAGCTATGAGCTATGTATATAAAGCCATGAATAGAGCTAAATCATGACCTCATCCAATGGAAGAGAAGATAAATATAAGGTCGTTTTTAAAATTATTGACGAGCGACGCAAAGTTCAACTCCACCATCCAATGCATGTTGTTGGTCACTTCCTTAATCCCGAGTTCTTTTATAATAATCCAAATGTAGAATTTGATGAGGACATGACAAAGAATATTGACTAATGAGAATTTTAAAGTAGAAAGATCACAAATTTTATTTGATGGATCATAGTTTATGAATAATAAATATATTTCTTCTATAAGATGTGCTTCACTTCACTAAAGTGAGCGCATTTTTTGCACTTAAGCAATGGATATCCTTTGCGTCTCAAGTGCGTCTTACACTTTTAACAACCTTGACCAAATCATAGGGTATTAAAAGCAGGTGAAAGCAAACATCCATTTCAAGAGGAGATGATTGAAAATTATATTTTCAAGGTTGTATATTTAAATGTACTAAATACAATCCACAACAAACCCACTGGTGAATTAACATAGGCAAGCCCCCCACTTATAACTGTCACTATGTCACATAGTTTTATAGTGTGAGAGAATAAGACAATAAAAAAAATTAACACAAAAGAGATTAGACACACATTATAAGTTTCCAATAAACACTTGTACAATCAAATTGCAACCAATGCAAAGTGACAGATGTGAACTCCTATTACACACGGTAGTGAAAAAGTGTAGTGCCTCTTATCTGGAGGAGAGGCAACCTCTCGGAGGCCATGCCTCAGGTGAACCCTGAGAATACAAAAGTACGCTTCAGTTATTTTAGTCTTATTTTAGATGCATGGCCTTTGATAAATGGATCTGCATTTACTTATGATTTTGCTCATCGCCACATAACAGACCAAGGGTAATCCCTGGAACCAAAGGCAAGCTTTTAACGTTCGTTTACATTGATAATTTGCTAGTTTGATTTATTTAAATGCTCGTGCATAAAACATGAGAGGCAAAAAACCTTGTCCACGACTGGAACTTTATCTACAGAATTGTCTCTTGTTGCTCTAGACCTCGTTTCTTCATTAGCCTCAATTGCCTGTAATCAGAAATCCCTTGTGTTATAGTCGCCAATAGTAATATATTAGAAGAGAACACAATGACAAGTTAGTTAAAATCATGATCAAACTTATTGAACGTTTAAGTGAAGAGAGCCAAGTATAAAATGAAAACCTGGATAAATTTAGGAACTTAAATATACAATAAAATTCATATATCTTAAATAAATAATAATACCTATGATATTAAGGTGACACTTGTAATACTTATAAAACAATTGAAGTCCAATAACATGTATGATGTGTTTATATATAGAAGACTCAATTGCTATAATGCTCAGGCAAAAACAATATCAGACTACAAAACTTCTATAAAAATTTAGTGTTATTGCATTTTAAAGTAAATAACTTTTCCAAAGGATTTTGAGCCATCTTTTGTAATTTATCAATGTCGCAACTTTTACACAATATTTCTCAACCAGTTTAGCTGTCGGTTCCCATATAGATAGATTATTGTCATAATGTTGAGAAAAATAAATAATATAATATAAAGGCATATCCACATGATATCAGCATCTAGGCTATGGAAATCCAAATGATTTCAATTCTGACATGTTAGAAACTAAACAGAATGGTTTCACCTATATTGTACACTGTCATAAACCCAACATAGAACAAACATCTCGAATCCCTCCAGACAAATACCCCACCTTAATCCGGGTAGGGATAGAGCATATTATTATTACATTACCATGTCATTTATTGTCTGTTCCAATTTTCTAATTAGATATAATATGACCTTTTCAAATGATATAGTCATTTAAAATACCCGCTGTATACGAGTACGCTTCTGAAAAATTTGATCTTCGTGCACAGCAACAGACTGAATAAAATGTTCTACTCTTTCCAGCAAGACCTGAAAATCAAGTAGTAACATGAGAATATATAACAGGAGGAAAACTCAAAAAATACGGCTTCCAGTTCAATATAACATCATAAAACAAAAATACAGCTTGCGGGCTATATTTGGCAAGCCAGAATTATTTTTTAAAATACGATTATTTTTAAAAACTATGAGCTGAAATGAATTTTCATCACACATAAATAATTTTAAATTCATTGGACTCATTATTTTCAAAAATAATCATATTTTCAAAAATAATATTATCGTACCAAACAGGCCCTTAATGACCCAGAAAACATGAATAGAACACAATATAATCCATTCAATAAATAGTTTGTTTTCAAATAAAGTTTCCTATTGTCTGAATATGCACAACAATACAAAGTAAAATTTGAAGCATCTATAAAGACCAAAGGTTTAGGCCTTTGATAGGCCTTTGATAGTAAATAAATGGCAATTTAATCCCCCTCGCAGTCCTCAATTTGGAGCATCTGAATATGTGTGACTCTCCTTGGCAGCATAGTTGTTAAGGGCGTGCCTAGGCGCAAATCCCAGACGGGTGCAGGGTTTGCGCCCACCTTCCTTCCAGTCGAAGTGTCTTCCATGAAGCTCACCTTAAGCGTGCTTTTCAGAGCTTCTTCCTCTTCCCCAGGCGCAAGACATCACGAAGTCGCACCTTGAAAAGACGACGCGTGCGTCAAGCCTCCATATATCATAACAGGAAAAAAAAAAAAAAAAAAAAAAGGAGAGAATCGACCGTGACCATGCATCAATCCTCCAACAGTAGCCATTAGCCACAGTGAACCAGGTGTGTCGTTTTCTCTTCTCTCTTCTCCGACTGTTGCTACAACCGTTAGTTGTCTCACTGTTGTGTCTTACCGTCATCTCACTGATCGCATCTTCTCTTTTCTCTCTCGTTTGCGCAACCGTTAGTTGTCTCACTGTTGTGTCTTACCGTCATCTCACTGATCGCATCTTCTCTTTTCTCTCTCGTTTGCGCCTTCTCTGTCGTTCGCGCTCTCAATTTTTTTCCTTGCCTTTTGTTATTCTGTCAACGTAACTTTTTAATTTTTCCCAGGCAACAGTTTGTCGTAAATATAGGAGAGAGAAGTCTCTATTTTACTGATTTATTTGTGTTCTATTATTTATTTTTACTGATATATATCTCAATATCTAGATTTATCATTTTGAATTTTTATGCTTTAAACTTTTGGATTGTAATAATTTCCCGTTTAAGTAGTTTACTATAATTAAGAGTATCAACTTATTTATGTTTAAATTGATGTGTTTATTTCTTTAGTAAATTTTATAATTTTTTTACACAAAGGTCCACCTTAGTTCCTTTAGGCCCGCTCTTTTTTTTTTTGCGCCTTGCTTAGGTTGTGCATTGGGTGCGAGTTGTGCCTAAAATAACTATGTTTGGCAGAAGGTCATTGTGGCTAAATATGGGGCCTTGGGGGTAGTTGGACCTCTAATCCCCCTCGCAGTCCTCATGACGTGGGTCTTTGATGATTTATTTGGTATAGCTGGCAGTCCTTTGCTTTTTTTGTGACTTTTGAGGTGGGTGATGGCTCTTCAATTCGCTTCTAAGAGGATGCCTAGTGCTTGGAGGTGCCCTTGAAATTGGCTTATCCTAAGTTGTTCCACCTTGCCACTGCTCGTGAGGGCTTTGTGGCCGATTTCTACTCAAATCGTGGTTTGGGGGTGCAGTGAGAGGTTACCTTTTCTCGACTCACACTGGACTAGGAGTTAGAAGGCTTTTGCTTCTTTCTTTGACACATTGTATTCTGCCCCCTTGCGACGCAATTGGCCGGACCGTTTATGTTGGCATCCTACTAGGGCTGAGGGCTTTCGTGTGCAGTCTTTTTTGTACGGCTTGAGTGCCTTTTTTTCCCGGGGTGCTTCCTGAAAGAGTGTTTGGAAGGCTCTACTTTCTCCGCGACTGGCTTTCTTTGCTTGGACAGCAATTTTGGGGAGGATTCTGACTACGAATAACATGCGTAGGCATGGAATGTTGATTCCTAGTGTATGTTACATGTGTAAGGCAGCTGGGGAGTTAATGGATCACCTTCTCCTTCATTGCCCCATTGCCCATCTTCTTTGGGACGTCACCCTAGGGCTTTTTTGTCTGTCTTGGGTGATGCCTCATAGTGTTCATGGGCTTTTCTCCTCCTGGCAGGGGCGGTTAGGCAAGAAGTCTGCGATCTGGAGCGCTATTTTTTATTGCATCATCTAGAGTCTTTAGCGAGAGCGAAACATGGTTCGCAATCGCAATCATCGTGTCGCGGTCGCGGATGTCTCGTTGCATCTCGGGTAAAATGTAACTTTTCGCATGAAATAATGTTTTATTATTTTAAAAAAAATTCTAGAAAAATTAGAAAAAATAAAAGAATCACATTTGAATCATTCAACAATATAAATATATAATTTAGATAATATAATATGAGTTATTATATTAAAAAAGCACTAACGCATTATTGAAGCATTAAAATAAATATATTATTATATTTTTATGATTTATAATATAACACATGAATTTTTGATTGATATTTAACTTTTATAATATTTATTTACTTAAATTAATTAAATGCATTAAAAATTATAATTTGTAGTGTACTTATTTTATTTGAAATCCTAAAATAAAAACATTATAATTATTGATCAAAATAATTTATACAAATATAATAATTTAATAAGTAATATTATTTTTATAATAATTAATTTATGTTAATAATATTCTTATATAAAAATAAGATATAAAATATAAATTAATAGACATAAAACATATTAAACTATTTTAATTATAAATTAATTTTTAATTTTTAATTATCAATAAATATATTAATTCATGCTATTCTTATCAATTAATATACAATTAATTATTAGTTATAAATTAATATACAAATTAATGTTATCTTTATAAATAAGCTATACTTATATTTATTATTTTATTATTTCCTTTTCATCCATTAACGTTACTGCGACTTCAACGCTACGGACGACGACGATGCAACCTCGACGAAGACGACATTACCTCGGGATGACGACAACGCTACTCGACACGGACATATCATTGCTTCTCAGCCGAAATCTCAGACAGGATGGAGCGTATTGGACGTTTTGTTGCGTCTCGGATGAGATCTCGGACGAGATCGACGGGATAAAGAAGGTTAGCGTATCGTCCCTGGATCTTGGATTGGGACCCTCCGATACCTAGATGAATCGTCCGAGATTCCTCCGACTCGGACGAAACTGTGAACCATGGAGTGGAATGCATCATCTGGTGTCTTCCCCAAACTTCGTTCTCTCCGGTGCCTTTGAGATTGTTTGGCTTGATCTGAGCGTTTTCGTCTCTCTTGTCTTATATCTATTTATTCTTTTTGAGCTGGATTGAGCAAGGTTTATTTTTACCTGTGCTCTTTTTGTATTCTCTTTCTTGTGTATTTGTTGTATACTTAATTTTTTTAATGAAATTCACTTAAAAAAATGGCAATTGTTAATTTCACTTGGAATGCCATGAATCCACATCTACAATGTGTTCAACTCTATCTTAGACATTCATTGAGGGAAGATATTACGAGGGGAAGGAGAATGCCGCAAATTCATATTTATTGAGGTGCTCGTTTGAGGGTCCGACCTAGGCAAGCGTCGCCTACACAACGCCTAAGTGGTCAAGGCGTTTCTAATATATAAGAATTTTTATTGCAAATCTCAACATAAGAAGTGATTTCAGTCCTACTACAATCAACAACATTTTCATTAGCAATCATTCCCTGTAACCATTACAGTGTCACAAAAGCAACAAAATTCACATTTCACAACATAGATATAATGATAGAATTATTATAGAGAGAGAGAGACCGCCAAAGATTCATATATAATAATTAAAACAAAGTAAAAAATAAAATGTATTTAATAATTAATATTTGAAACTAGATATTATGACGTGAAGGCATCCAAGAGGGCCCGTAGGTATGCATGGCCCACTGAAACAAACCTTTAGTGGCCATTTAATTTATGATCTTAAAATTAGTTATTGGAAGATTCAATTTTCCTTGTGAGCATCTTAATTTGTGACCCTTTATGCTATTAATCCTTTTGATAAAACAATATTAACCTATTTTCTATCCATATTAAGAGCACTAGCATCGGTCTCGTTAAAGACAAATGCAATTAATTTTTTTGATTAAATATACCTACAATGGATTCATTAAATGCTAAATATTTAACTTTTAGCTACAATAGATGTAAAGGGGGGGTCGACGCGTCACCGGGCGAGGGAGATGGGTTTCACCAGGCAGGAGATGGGCGGTCGGACACGTCGCTGGGACTCGGTGCAACAAGCAACAATAGGATGATGCCTCTGGCGGTGTGGCCGACCTTCGTCTCAAACTTCCTAGCGGCACTCGATGACACCACTCATAACCGCCCAGGGCTACGCGTCGACGGTCAACGTCACTGGAGCCACCGCAGTCTACGCCTTTGGAAAGTGCATGAAGGACTTCTCACAGTCCGACTGCAGCCTGAGCGAGTTGAAGCACCGAAGAGGGATGGGTTCGCCGTGGGGTTCGTGAATCGTGAGGATTCATTGGTTTATAGGTTAGCACAGTGCTGGGAATTCGTCACTAGAAGAGGCTGCGAGAGTTGTTTGGCCGATGTGGTTTCTGAGATTGGTTCGTGCATGGACAAAGGTGAAGGGAGGGAGTTAGATCTCCATGGGCGAGGCCAACCCAGATCCCATCACCAGGCAGGGGGTGGGGTGGTGATGTCACCAAGGGATGGGCTGCCAGGCAAGAAGGGGGGGGTGGGGTCGAGTGGGGAGAGAGGAGATATGGATTATTGAACGGGGAGAGAGGGGGGAGATGGGTTGTCGTGCGGAAGAGGGGGGGCGTTCTTGGGCAGGGAGAGAGGGAGGAAGATGGGTAACGGGGAGAAGGGGGCTTTAGAGATGGATGTTGAATGGGAAAATTTTGGTGAAGCCAATTTATAAATTCCAAAAGAGTTCATCAAATTTTTTAAAAAAGTACATTTTTTATCAAATTTTGACATTGTCTTTGATAAAGCGAATTCCAGTGCTATAATAGATGGTAATTCAGTAATAAGACCCTTTTCTACATCAACAAAAAACTGAGGTTTCTTCACCACACAAAAAACACTAGGATCAGAACCCTACATGTGGAGTAGCCCTTAAATCTCCGCAAGTGTATAAAACATGGATATAGGTATGAGGATCCAATATGATAATTTCTAGGACAAGGATAAAGGCAATTCTTTCAAAAGGAAAGAAAAAAAATCTAAGGTAGCAGGCAGTGGCAATCAGCAGTCGGAAAAACTCCAACAAAGTTTTTTAGGTATTACCACAACCCTATAATGTCGTAAAAAAATTGTCATACTACCAAAGATATTCAAATGACATAATCAAAACAACCTAGTTAAAAATGTATACAAGCAAGCATATATATAATTTCAACATCTCCATGGTTCGCAGTATCGTCCGAGACGGAGAAATCTCGGACGATACATCACGGTATCGGAGGGTCCCGACCCGATATCTAGGGACGATACGTGAACCCTCTTCATCCCGTCGATCTCGTTGGAGATCTCAGCCAAGAAGCAAGAAAACGTTCGATATGCTCCATCCCATCCGAGATCTCAGCTGAGAAGCACCGATACGCACGCATCGAAGTCGTTGTCCCAAGTCTCGATGGAGCAACAATCATCAAAGTCGATCGTTGTCCCTATGCATCCATGCATCGCCATCGCTATCATCCCTCTTTGGTCGCCGTCCCTCTGCGTCTCGTAGTCGTCGTCCCTTGGTCGAGTCACAGACTCGCAGTAACGTGAATAATGGAAGAAAAAGAAATAATAAATATAAGTATAACTTATTTATAAAGATCGCATTAATTTATATATTAATTCATAATTAATAATTAATTCTATATTAATCGATAAAAATAGCATAAATTAATTGTATATTTATTGATAACTAAAAATTAATGTTTAAATTAATATTGATAGCATAAATTCATGTTTATGTCTATTAATTTATATTTTATATCTTGTTTCTATATAGAAATACTATTAATATAGATTAATTAGTATAAAAATGATATTAATTATTAAATTATTATATTTGTATAAATTATTTTAATCAATAATTATAATATTTTTTATTTTAGGATGGCAAATAAAATAAGTGCACTATAAATTTTAACTTCAAATTATAATTTTTAATGCATTTAGTCAATTTAAGTAAATAGATATTAAATTAATATTAAGAGTTATTTTTATTTATAATTATACATCTTTTTTTTATAAGTAATATTTATAATTATACATCTTAATTAATAATTACTTATTTTATTATTAAATAAAAATTATAAAAGTCAATTGTCAATTAAAATTTTATTTGTTATATTATAAATCATGAAAATATAATAATATATTTATTTTAATATTTTAATAAAGCACTAGTATTTTTTTAATATAATAACTCATATTATGTTATTTAAATTATATATTTATATTGTTTAATGATTCAAATGTGATTGTCTGATTTTTATTTAATTTTTTTAATGATTTTTTCATGCCTAAAGTTGCATCTCACCCAAGATGCAACGTGACGTCCGTGACCGCGACATGATGATTGCCGCAACCGCGACTGCGAACCATGACAATCTCAAAAATGAGTGCATTTGGTGCAAAATGAAGAAACAAAAATAAATTCAGCTTTTAGAATAACACTGTCAATATTGTTGATTTCTGAGTAAGCAAAGACATGCAAGCAGACAATTGTGGAAATATAAGCAAATGCAGACAAAATAAGCATAAAATGTCCAAATAAGAATACAAAATCAAATGACAATAGAAAATGGAATCACCCCGCTTGCTCAACCATAGATTCACACTAATACCCATATAGCAAAAGCTTTTACGGCTACTTGTTTTTGTTTTCACAAAAGCTTTTGCAGCTATTTATACTTCAAATAACATCTACCAATTTTAAGCATCCACTCAAAGCAAGCAAATATAAGAATCTATAGAAAAAAAATTCCTTAATCAAATGTGATTTCAGGGAGAAATTTTATTTAAACAAGAAATGAGATTAAGAAGAAAAAAATTAAAAATAACAATTTTGGAACTAGACCTGAAAAGAGATTTTTTTTCTCAAGAAAAAACATACTTTCCAATCACTTAAATCAGTATAATGGTAGCAAGTATTCGTTTAGGAGGTTATTACACATAAAACAAGTCAGGGATGAAAAATAGAATTAAAATTTGATGATAAAAACAAATAAAGGTCAGGGATTCAACCACAAAAGAATCCCTACTCAAGGTGATCCAACCGCAGTTGAATCACCAACTCTAGGTTTTCCTAGCTGCAGCCAAGAACAAGGCATGAGATCACAATCAACACAAGAAATAACTTTTTTTTTATAAGTCAAATTTTATTAGATAAAAAATTGCACACAAGAACCGCACGAAAACAAGCTAAGCATAATTACAGCAAAAAACAAAAACAAACTCAAAAGGAACAAACATTAAGAATATCCCACAAGGAAGAACAACAAACACTACCCAAAACAAACATTCAATCCCCCAAACAACGGAAAAAAAGACAAGAAAGCTCAGAGAGAGGCCTCTCCCAATCCTCAAACACCCGCTCGTTCCGCTCCCACCAAAGACACCATAGGAGGCAATGAGGGAGAGCCTGCCGCACCTCCGAACGCCGCCCAACACCCACTAGCCAACACGCAAACAACGCATAAAGAGAGGAAGGCATCACCCACTGGATGCCGAATAGGCCCAGGACCATATCCCACAACCCCCGAGCATACGGACAATGCAGGAAAAGATGATCCGCGAATTCCAACAAAGCCTTGCACATGAAACACCTGCTGACAATAACGAAACACCAGAGCCGCAAATGATCAGCAGTCAGAATTTTACCCAGAACCACTGTCCAATTGAAGAAAGCAACCCTTGATGGCACCCGAGCTTTCTAAATACTCCGCCAAGGAAAACTCACAGTGCGGACATGGGTGAGAAGAGAGTAAAAACTATAGGCTCGATAACCTCGCTCCTGATGGGAACGCCAACACAACCGAACTACCTCAGCGGACATGGGTGAGAAGGGAGTAAAAACTCTAGGCTCGATAACCTCGCACCGGATGGGGACGCCAACACAACCGATCTGCCTCAGGCCTCGCTAAAGGAACGGAATACAACATCAAAAAAAAAAAAAAAAAAAAAGCCTCTAGCAACCAATCCTGCGTAGCGCGTGAAAATAACACCTCCCACTACAAGAAAGTACCCCGAAGAGAACAAACACCAACCACAAAGGCGTCGAGATGGCACACCAAACGAAACAGCTCTGGATACACAAGTTTCAGGGGAAAATCACTACACCACACATCATGCCAGAAGCGGATAGAAGCCCCATCCCCCAACTCAAACACCACAAACCGGACAAAAGAATCCCACCCTACGCAGATAAATTTCCACAACCCCATGCCATGAGGATCACGAGGTACTAAGGAGATCCAACCCCCTCAAAGGAAATTCCTTTAGATTCGCTCGAGCCGAGCAGCCACAGCCGCAGGAAGAGGAAACAAAAAAAGATAGTAGGCTGGCAAGTGAGAGAGGGTGCTCCGAATCAAATTGAGCCAAACTCCCTTGGATAGGTAAATACGCCGCCACCCGGCCAAACGACGCTCCATCCGCTCAATAATAAGCTCCCAAATAGCGGTGGTCTTAAAAGAGGCCCCCAACAGAAGACCCAAATACAAGAGGGAGAGCTGTGACGTCTGACACCCTAAGATATCTGCCAACTCCCATAAAGAAGGCACATCCCTAATCGGCACTAGAACTGATTTACCGAGATTAATCCACAACCCGGACGCTGCCTCAAACCACACAAGGATGGACCGCAAATGAAAAATATGCCCCGGATCCGCCTCGCAAAATACAAGAGTATCATCAGCAAACAAAAGATGCGAAATGACAAGTAAACTCCTGTCCGGACCGCCAATGGAAAATCCAGAAAGAAGCCCAGCCTAGGTGGCCTTGCCCACCATGCGACTAAAAGCCTCCATAACAAGAACAAACAACAGAGGCAACAAGGGATCCCCTGGTCGGAGGCCCCGAGAACTCGAGAAGAAACCATAGGGACTGCCATTAATAAGAACTGAAAAACGGACAGAGGAGATACAAAACGAGATCCACCGCAGCCACTTGGCCGAAAAGCCACACCATTAAGCATATAAAGGAGAAACCCCCAATTAACATGATCATAAGCCTTCTCTAACTCAAGCTTACATAACACCCCAAGAAGAGCAGCCTTAATGCGGCTATCAAGGCACTCGCTCGCTATGAAAACTGAATCAAGAATCTGCCAACCAGGTACAAAGGCACTCTGAGTAGAAGAAATCAGTTGCCCCAAAACACAAGAAATAACTCATTTCAAATCAAACAAAGCCTACCTCTCTAAGATGTTACAACCCCCTTTTATAGGAGAGAAAAGAAGCCTAGATCATAACCCAAAGCTAGAAGACTTCTATTATGTTTGTAAGTTTGAAGAAAAAGGAAGGAGAGGATTTTTAATTCAATGAAAAAAAAAGAAAGAAATGAGTTTATTTTCCATTCTCCTGTTCATAAGTCTAGGAAGGAAAATATTGTTTATATTATTTCTCCTATTTGTAAGCAGGAAACAAAAGAAAGAAAAATAAATTTAATATTATTAAATTACTAAATTACCATCAATAATACAATTTTAATATATTTTAAGAAAACATTAAACATTATTGGGAAAAAAATATTTTAATTAAATGAAAATTTTGGACAAAAAAGTTTGGAAAGAAAAGAGACATTTTTTCTTGTTTCCTTTCTTTTCTTCTTTAATAAAACCCACAAGCAAAAGATTTGAAACAAAACTTAATTACTTTCTACTCAAATCATTTTTTCCTCCATTTGAAAACTCAGACACAGACCCGTCAGCCCAAACCTCACTTACGGGTCAAGTCCAAAATGAAATGAAACATAAATAAACTAATAAAACAAAATTACACTCAAATAAATAAAAAATAAAAAAATTATCCACAATGACATCATCTCGTGGACTGATCCCTATCAAAATTAAATTTATGGCCCTATCTTACCACACCAAAGCCTATGTAATTGAAGATATTAGGCAAACATATTAATTGTAAATGTAAACAATGTCACCCACTACTCTAAAGAAGGTGGGCTAACGATAAACATTCTCCAATGTCATAGGAGAAATTAAGGAAACGTGCTAATTTTGGATGTGAACACCCAGTCAGTCAGCCATTGCAATAAAATGAAAATAGGAAGGTTAGGAAAACATATTTGTAGATCTCTCAAAAACAATCTCATAATGACTATGCAAACTAATAAACCAAACCAACCAACCTTAATCCCAATAATATGGGACCAGCTATATGAACAAAGACTATGCAAAATAATATTATGGAAAATATCTTTTTACTTCCTAAAATTATACAACGGAACAAATTAAGGAAAGATGTTAGTTTTGAATGTGAACACATGTTACATTAAAATCAAAAAGACAAGACGAGAATAATGTATTTTCCGATCTCTCAACGATAACATTCTCTAATTATGGAAAATATAAGTGAAGATTAAAGAGTCCGTCCACTAAATATATACAAATATGTATATGGGAAAAGAGAACAACTCGTGCCAGAATGTTTCCTTGGTACTATGCTAGAGACAATAAAGTGAGATCTACCCATAAATTTCTAATTCATGTAGACCCCAGCATTTGATTGTGTGAGCAAGAACCTGCTGGTACGGCAGGCTCCCTTCATCTTATATGTATATATGATATGTGTGTGTGTGTGTGTGTATATATATATATATATATATATATTTGAGAGAATTCAGTGGAGAGAAAAAACTACCTCACCAGCAACTGTAAGATAACCACCCATAGCCACAAACTCCCTTCTGTAAATAGACATTAATAGATTTATAGCACCCTGAAACGTGAGAGGAGCAATAACCAAATTTAGTAAAATAGTACAGAATTAATGGACAAGGAGGACCATTAAACTAGCTGCATTTCTTACGAACATGGGCTCCTCCTTTAGTGTCATTTGAAAAATGGAATTATAAATTTCATAGAAAAGACACTGCTCTACTAAGATACTAATGTAATGTTTAGAAATGGCCAATACAAAGGAAGCAGTATTAATGGAAATGAAAACACTAAACACATAACAAGGTCTATGTCCAATCCAGCATCTGATGAATACAAATATGAAACTTTCTCTAAATTAGGTATTTAATGCTTCTATCTGCATGTTTTTAACAGTGCCATACCTCTCTGATTTCCAAAGTGGGCATATGTGGGAGAAAGTCATTCCCAACAAAAAAACATAGGAACACAAAATCATCTACGATGCATTCAAAGTTAATCTCAAATGGAGCGTCAAAGATCTCCAGTTCATGCTTCAAATACTCTCGCAAAACCCATATGTTGAGAAACTGCCCACAAAAAGAATAAATTTAAAATGTGTTTTTCTCTTATAAAAGAAAACGAACAAATTCAAGTGTTCAAAAATTAGCACCTACTACAATTTTATAAAATTGACAAGTGTAAAGAAACTCCAAATCAAATTGTAGCATCGAATGCAGGAATTAACCTGATACTTCTTCTTGTGAATAGGAATGTCATTCTTATTCAACTCGTTAGCTTGTCCACTTCCCCTCCCCTGACACTCTGCTGCAAGATGACCAACTTGACCACATTGGAAACATTTCTCCTGCTGTCCAGGCATAGTGATAACCTATACAACTAATGATAGTCATTTAGCGTATCATCAGCAGCCTGAGATACAGAAACATAATTTCCAGGATATTACTGACCTCTCTTAATATTGAGAAGTGAATTTCATGTGTTGCTAAGGAAAGCATAATCAGATCTGCATCCTGGGTTTAATAACCACGTCATTTATCACACTTTAAATACCAAAATGACCATAAGAAATATAAATGCGATATAACAGGGACCAAAGCAAGCACAATGGCAAGGGAGGGTGGGGGGAAGTGGTATTGGATGGTGAGGGAGGATGCAATAAAATGAAGAAAATAAAGATAACTGAAAATCACTCACAAGACCATAAAGGCAATGCCGTGTGTTTGGATTGAAACCATACACATTACGCTGCAACCGAATATATGACATGATTTTATGTTCTCCTTCACCCTGAACGTTCGAGTCCGAAAGAATAACCTTCAAATAATCAACCAATGCAGTCCCATAAATAAAATTAGAGAAATAATCCTGAAAACCCATAAGCAAATAGGGGTAAAAAGAACCAGAAGGATTACTCAGGCAAGGAAGCATCCGATCTTCTGCCCAGGATAATAAAAATCAAACCTTTGTTTGCCACCAGCCTGGATTGTGGTTCAACCTGGACTGTATATAATATTGCAGAGCCACTGAAAGCACAGCCATAAATTGTGTCCCAGGAGTGATGACATTTGAATCAGATGTTTCAGGCTTTTCTAAAGAAGAAAGAGTCCTTCTCTCTCCTTCAAACTCTTTCTTCAATCTCTCTTCTTCGGCTTCCTAAAATTTGACATAAAAAGGATAAAAAGTTCACTAACTTTATCATTGATGAATTATTAGGATCAATATAATCTTACAGCTTCAGCAGCATCTTTGGCAGCTCTGAAGCGCCGAGAACGTTGTTGGTTCATTTTAGCTCTTGGTGCAACCCCATCTAGCATATTCAGAAATAAATAAATTTGAGTTAAGACAAATCCTATACATGCACAAACCACAAACAAAAACGTGATGGCACCCCAAGAACGGAGATTACCAACTGCCATATAAAGAAGCTTTCTTGGGCGAACCAATGAGAAGAGATGGTCGATGTAATCAAATATAGATTTAAATACATCATCATAGGTAGCTGGTGCAGGCTGCATGTTCACCGAATAAGATAGCATCAGCATTCAGTAACAGGGAAATATTTGGGCTTGAGCAAGTTTACCAGAAAGTGGATGCAAGAAAATCTCATAAACATCATAATCAAATAGAAAACAGTTTCAAAACTACGTCTACAGATTTAAAATGACTACTGTTAAGCCACAATAGCTCTGTTTTTTAACCTATACCACTAAATATTTAAGATTTCTGAGTTCACCTTGATGCATGTCTCACAAATTTTCTTCATCTAGTCCCTCTGGACCCCACATAAATAATGCTTCAAAGGGGATTAAGTAAATATGAAAAGACGGCAGACATTATGATATTTATAAGTTCACAAAAACCATAGTTATTAAAGGCGCATCTAGGCGCCAAACACCGAACGCACCATCTGCGCTCCGTTTCATCTCAAGCAAGGCAAGTTCCAGTGTTCCACAAAGCGCAGATAAAGTGCGCCTTTTTGTGCTTTGTTCCCAGGCTCAAGGTGCACAAAAGGCATGCTTGAGGAAGCGAGTTGTCTACCATAAATATAAAATAAAACAAAGCAAAACAATGGAAAGAAAAGTGTCAAGGATCGTCACTTCACTACAGTGCTCCAGCAAGGCCTCCAGTGAAGTCCTAGGTCTCGGCGACATGAACAAGTTCTTCTTCTTCTCTCTTTTTTATTCTCTGCCTCATATAGTATCCTTCTTTTCTCTTTTTTTTTCTAGCGCTTCTTCTTCTTCCTCTCCTTTCTCTACTGCTGCAAGCTGTACCCTACAGGCTGACACAAACTTTTTTTTGGGTCTGCTCTCAACCGTAGGGTTTTTGTTGTACCCTTTTTTCCTGCTGTGGGGTTTTTTCCTCTACCACAGGGTTTTTTGTGGTTTTTCGTATTTAATATATATATATATATATATATTATCTAAGAAAATAAAATACAATATATAGTCTTCTTTTTTGTAGATGATGTAATATATCATAATATGTCTCACAATCTAAGAGGTCTCATTTTTTAGGCTATTAGATATTTATAATCTATGAATCTTTGATGTCTCTTTAGACTTTTGAGTTGTAATAATTTCACATATGAATAGTTTGATATAATTGAGAGTATTCATGTATTTACGTTTAAATTGATTTGTTTATTTTATTTTAATTTTAGAAAAAAAATTATAAAAATGTCTCACTTCTATCGGACCTTGCACTTAAGCAAGGAGCAGCCTTTTGCCTTGAGTGCATCTTGTATCTTAAATAACTATGCCAAAAACACACTCTACTTTCATCTAACAAAACCTTCGCAGTTACACTCTTCTCAAACAAATTCCAACAAATCAAAGTGACAATGCTGAACATCTTCAAATTCCTATGATATAAACAAGAGCACCTACAACCTCAAACCATGAAAAGTTTCTTTAAACAATTACAATTCATGTCCTTCATTATATTTTCAGAAATTTTTAAGTATTTCTACAGAAACAACAATTCAATAAAAAAAACTGAACAAGGTGCAGGTTTCTTATTATTCTTTACTAGGAAAAATAAAGCTATCTACTTGGCTGGTTCAAAAACAATGCAATACTATGGTTGGTACATGTAATGCAAGCCCAAATGTACCACGCCTCGCCTCACCTTGACAGCAACAAATAACGATGGCACAGACACCCATATGTGCTCGGGTAAAGGCTATCAAGAAATTCAGGCATTCCACACGCACTACACAAACTCTGATCAGTTATCAAAGCCGAAGCAGTAAATAAAACCATCAAACAAGACAGAGATTAATT
Source organism: Taxillus chinensis (assembly GCA_023512835.1). Lineage (NCBI taxonomy): Eukaryota > Viridiplantae > Streptophyta > Magnoliopsida > Santalales > Loranthaceae > Taxillus > Taxillus chinensis. The sequence continues at coordinate 19,675,468 of CM042089.1, read as the reverse complement.
GAGGACTCGAAACCACTCTCCTGCTAGTACAAAGCCCATAATTCCAAGCTGCCCCAACAAACGACAGAAAATCACAAAGACAGCAATGTAACACGGGTCAAAACGACGCCATGAACAGCGAATTGGAGAAATCAACATGCAACAAATCCCGTAAAAACCACTTAAAGCAAGAAAACAAAATAAACCACGTAAGACATCAATTCAAGCTCCACAAGAACCGGATTTACATAGACGCAACCAAGAAATCGAAAACCTAAAGCGCGAACGAGGCGATAAAAAACGGACGTCTTACCCTTCCTTCGGGATGAAAGCAGGGGTGGATGATACCGTTCATGTCCAAGTAGAGATTGTCGAACTCCATACCGTTAGGGTTCGGCCTCGAGACGTCGACGAAACTGCCGCCGCCGCCGCCTTGGTTCTCCGCCGCCGGATCTTCCTCCACCACGTCTGAGATACAGCGAGGGTATCGATCGGCGAGCCATCGGTAAAACGCCGGTACTCCCATGGCTTCTGCTTCGTCGCCTGAACTTCCAGATCGATCGGTCAAGGCAGCGAAATCGCGAGACAGAGAGACTAGAGAGGGTCTGGTTGGTTTGGAGATGTTATGGTGGAGGGATCAAGTGCGATGCGGAAGCTTCGAAGGACACGTGTGGATACCTGGATGACTGGACACGTGTTACGGTTCTGCGGGGGGTGTTTCGTTGGATGCGGCGCAGGTAAGTGAACATTAAGGAAATGACTACAGAGCCCCGCTTCCACTAAATAGCGCGCGGAATCGGATCTCTTGCGGCTGCTGCAGGAGGGGCGCGGTAGCGCAAAACTGCCCACAACAACAATTGTGTTTTGTTTTTTCTTTTTCGAAACTCAAACAACGCTGTTTTAGGCTAGTATCCGTATATAAAGGGTGCTGCTAAGTATAATCAGTGTTGTGTTTTTGGACGGTATGAAATAATTCACATCAGTATTTTTTGCCTCCCTTCGACGTGCTTTTGAATTATTGTCCGAGCCTCAATCTCAAACAGAAACTTGAGCGAGGTTCGAGTAGGGCTTGAGCAGCATCTGCAGTACACGCTGCTCTAGCACTTTCTCGAGCTTGAGGCTCAAGTACATTTCTCGAGCTTGAGGCTCGAACATGCTATTTGAGCCACCCTACTCAATCTTAACACTCGAGCAAGTCTCGAGTATCGAACAAACATCGATCATCTCTTTCACGATTATATCTATAGGTTTATGGGTTTCGTCAATTGTAATTTCCAATAAAAACTTCAAACAATCATAATTTTGTGTACATTGATTCGATTTTATTTTTTTTATTTGTAGGTACGGACGAGGGCTACGTCGCTCTTTGCCGCTCTCGGATTCCCAAAAAATACACTCTTTCACTTTCAAATCCTGATTTTTAGCCATACTTTTATTTCCTCCTGTCCAGATCCACATCTCGAAGCTCCTCTCTCTCTCTCTCTCTCTCTCTCAAAAGTGGAGCCCTACACTGTAAGTTTTACTTAATTTTGTTGATATGGCAACTACCACACCAGTTGAAGATGCAATGGGAACGCAATGCTGGTGGCAAATATCATTTTTCGGATTATGCCTAAAAGAGCATAACAGAACACATAACACATTACTAGTGGAATAATTAGAGCATTCCTATAAATTTTTTTAAAAAAGAAATCTAAACATTTAGATAAAAACTATATTGCAATAGGTTTTCTAAACTATAAAATTTAGATATTAACCAGATAACTTATAAAGAAAATTTTCATATTTAACAAATTACTATTCATCCTTTAAATTTTTTTAAATACATCTTTTGTCATACATGCACTTTTATTTGTTGTAATAAATAAAAGAAATAACAAAAATAATAAATATAAAAATAAAAACTATAATATATATATATATATGGAAAATGAGATGTAAAATTATAAATAAAATGTATCAAATAATATACTATTTGCTCCTTAAAATATAAACAGAGATTATATAGTTGATGTGAATGTTCTTAAATGTTTCAATAAATTTATTTATATAGAGCAATATTGACCATAAATTTAATTCAAAATTTATATATTGTCTAAAAAAGTATTAAATTTTAAACTTTGAGACATTAACTATCCAAATTCGACTAATCAATGACTCAAAATTTAAAATTTTAATAAAATTTATAGTCAATACATATATTTCGAGTATAATTTATAGACGATATTAACTTAAATGAAAACGTAAATTTACATGTACATTACATGTACGTGCTCATGGGTTACAACTTTATAATGGGATCTTAAGCTATTGCCTATGATCAAGGTTTTATTATAAACTAAAAGATGAAGAAAATAATTATAATATTTGACAAATTAATTGAGATATCTTTCTTAAAACTCCTCCTCAAGTTGGAATATCTATTAATTACACCAACTTGTTGAGTAAGACTTCAATTTTCATTGAACTTAATGGTTTGGTGAATATATCAGCTAGCTAATCACCCATCCTTTAACTTATATGTATTAACCTTTGTTGAATTTTCTCTTGTATTGGATAGTAATCAATCTCTATATGCTTTAATCGTTAATGGAAAATAAGATTTGAAGCAATGTATGATGCTACTTGATTACTACAAAACATATTGACTAGTTGTGAATGTTTCACTCCTAAATTCTTAAGAATAGTTTTCAATAATATGATTTTACAACATGTGGTGGCCATGTAATAATATTTAGATTCTGCACGTAAATGAGATATGGTAGATTGTTTTTTAGTTTTCTAATAAATGAGTGTTTGACCAAGTAAAACACAATATCCCGTTATTAACCTTCAAGTGTCTCTACATTTATCCTAATTAGCATCACAAAATGTTTGTAATTGCAATGAGCATGTGAGAGTAAGAAAAATGCCATGTCCCGGTGCTTATTTGATGTACTTAAGGATCTTGTGTGTCACATAAAGGTGTGGTTGGCGAGGTCTGTTTTATGAACTGACTTGGCATGTGAACAACATAAGCTAAATCAATCGTTGTTATTGTCAAATAAATCAATCTCCCAATGAGTCGTCTATATGGAGAAGGATTGGTCAATACCTTTCCTTTCATTTTGTGTTAAAGACACATTTTGATCCACATGAAATTGAGAAGGTCTAGCTCCTAAAACACTAGCATCTTCCAATTTTTATAGTGTATATTTTCATTGGCACGAGCTAATTACATGCTTTGATATTGCGACTTCTATGCACAATAAATATTTTAGTGGCCCCAAGTTCTTTAACTTGAAACATTGAGAGAGGAAGTGTTGGCTTTTCCAATTTCATGCAAATTATTCCCCTATTAGGATCACATCATCAACATATATTAGTAAGGCAGTGAGGTTACCATGACAATGTCGGACAAATAATGAATAATTCGATAGTGATAAATGAAATCCATCAGCATTGAGAGCATTATACAACTTAATGAATCATTATTTGGATGCCTACTTTAAACTATCAAGAGATTTATGTAAGATACACACACAAGTCTCCCCCTTTCGTTCAAAACCAAGAGGCAAGGTCATGTATACCTCCTTGTCATGGTCACGATGTAAGAAGGCATTGTTCATATCAAGTTGGTGAAGGTGGCAACCTTTCACAACAACAACTTAAAAGCGCTCGAATGGTGGTGAGCTTACACATAGGAGCAAAAGTTTCATTGTAACCAACACCTTCAATTTAACTATATCTTTTAGCAACAAGGCAACCATTTTATCGTTTAATAGAGTTTGATCTTGTAAACCCATTTACAACTAATAGGACATTTATGCAAGGGCAAAGGCACAAGGGTCCAAGTATGGTTGGCTTAAATAACAACAATTTCATGTTGTATAATAACACACTAGTTTGGATCGTGTATGGCCTGGAGAAAACTAGTGGGTTTTTTAGGAAACTCAGGAGAGTGAGTTGAGCAATATAGGATTGGTATGGTGGGGACAAACGAACATAAGATAAATAAGTGGAGAGAGAATGGGCAGTGCCTGACAACGAAGGACTCACATTTGTAAAAAATGTAGGAGTAAGCCTGCATGGGAGAGATACAATAACATGAAAATCCTTAAGAAACCAAAGGGTTAGGGCACATCCCATGTCGGTGTGCTATGGGGGTAATGGATGTTGGCGAAGGGAGAGTAGGAGAACCCAGAGTCACCATGCTTGATCGGTGTGTGGAGGGATATATTGGTCGATTTCATTAGTTTCATGCATTTAATTATGTTTTTTGTTGATTTTGAATTTTTTTAATGGATGGTTTTAATTGATGGTGCAATTGTTGCGAGCCAAATTGTTTGGGTGCTAATATAAAATTCAAAATTTGTTGGTGAAAAGAATTTGATTCAAGTTTAGGAGGCATAAAGTGACAACCTAGACGAGGAGTTCTCTATAATCCAAGGAATGGTTGATGAGTTCCTTGACCTTACGTTGGCATGGACACGGAGTTCCCAGGGGGTTATGATTCACCTTAAAGGACATTATCACATACTAGTCACTTTAAATAAAAGAACATTATCTTACTTAAAAGGTTTGGAAGGTTTTGGGAAACAAATGACATTTGAGTTATCATAAAACTTTAAAGCAATATGCCTTTTGGATATAATGATGTTATCTTACTTAAAATAATCAAAAGGTTTTGCAATATAAAGACTTTCGAGTTACAAAAGCACTATAAAGCACTAAATAGTTTGAATAAAATGACATCATCTTACTTAAACTGATCATAAGGATTATCAAAATAAATACTTTTAAGTTACCAAAGTACTTTAAAGTATCAAGTCTTTTAGATAAAACAACCTTGTCCTACTTCGAGTGATTTAAAGGCTTTGTAAAGTACACAACCTTTAGTTATCAAATCACCGCAAGTTATCATATGTTTTAGATAAATGATGTTGTCGTATTTAAAATGACCAAAATGTTTTATTATAAGACTTCTGAACATAGGACTTTCAAGTTATTAGATCACTTTGAAATCTATCAGAAGACTTTAAGGTATCACATTTAATATGATTATATGAAAATATATATTACTTATTAGATATCACTTAATAATAGTTTATATAATTATTTTAAATTATTTATTTAATCTATGTTAATTAATAAATAGTATATATTTATCTATTTAATTTTAAAATTATGTTTCTTTTAATATTTAATAGTAAAAAAAAATTAATAATAAAATATTCTTTCATGGCGTTTATATTTTTTTTATATAAAATGAGGTTATATGTGAAAAAGCCTAATAATGGTATACAAAAATAAAATTGGAGGAAATAAAATCAACATGTAAATTATATTGATATAGGAATCAAAATTTAGCAGTGTATTTATTTATTTGATAGATAAAGTAATGAGTTTGTTATTTTATGTATTTACTTAAATAAACATATTGTTATTTAATATATTAAAAATAATAATAAATTTTTAAAAAACCAGATCATTATTTAGTTGCTTTTGTCACAGCTACATTATAATAGTCTCTTTCTCCACCCTCAATATTTAGTAGTGCTTTTGACGCAAAATCTTACACCAATCTGATGAATAGAAATAATCAATCCATCAATCAACCTCCTCCCCTCTCATATATTGACTTTGGATGCTCAGCACCAGAAAAATCAATAGGCACTACGACAACATCAACAAGAGATAGCAATGACCGCGACAATAACCACATCGATGAGGGGTGATAGCGACAATAACAAATAGATCCAAAGAACATATGGCAAGTCACTTGATTCGCATTGGTCATTTTCTAAGTTGTTGCTACCTATACAATCTTAATCACATTCATGATAACATTCATTGCGGTTCCTGTTGACAAGCTCCCAAACCCCTTCCTATTTTTCACGTCAATGGGTGGAGTTTCCCATGGTGGTGTCAATGTCTACCTCTGTCGCTTTGATACTGCCACCATTTTTGCTACCATCCGAATCCACGAGATCACCCACACATGCGAATCGTTAGTGGTTCTCAACATGATGGCTAACTCCTCGGTCACCCTCGACTGCCCAATTCACATATTGACTATTAGAGCATCGCTACCGACAGTCATGTTCGCCTGCATTGAGTCTTGCCTAGTATGTACACAAATATATAGTGAGACACGAGCTTAAAAAACATAAAGGGTAAATAAAATATTCTTAAGATATGAATGAATCAATTTACCTTTAATTAAGAGCATAATATTCTTATGAGAATTGTTGATTTCATTCTTATTTACATACCAAACACGGGAAATGAATAAAATTTGATTTATTTTTTTGTATACCAAAATTGATCTAAGAGTAGGGATGACCATATTACCTACCCCTCCCTGATTCGCCCCGACTCGGGCCACTCCGCCTTGATTTGATCTACCATGACAAGCCATCAGGTCAGTCCCAAGTCTTGCTCGCCTTGATCGGATATTTTTAAATAAATGAAGGCAAAACATTTGTCCTACCCCGTCTTGACTCAACCCAAACTACCCAAACCACTAGGGCAAACCGGGTTTGGGACAAACTATACAAAATTGGGTTAGGTTTGGGTCGGATAATACCCAAGCCAGACTCGACCCATTATCATCCCTACCTAAGAATAGTAATAGTAGTAGCTTCCCAAGTGGATTCTATAGTTTATAAATTTAAACTATTTTTTATTCTTTATACAAATATTTATGTTGTAAATGAGCTGACACATTTGACATTTCATCCGACTTAAGTTTGATTCGTGCTCGATACTGTACAAGCTCACTTGTTACTGTACAAATTTATCTCAATTACTATATAAGTTTGACTCGTTCAATTACATAAGTTATGTTATTAATTATTAATTTAATGTAAATACAATTAACTAATAATAGAGTGTTATGGTTTATAAAATGTTAGTTATAATATTATATATTAGCATATAATATATGTAATATTATTATATTTGTGAACTATAATATATACATACCACTTATTTTTTTATTTTTATATATTAATAATTATATAGTATAAATTCTTAAATCAACAAATAAAAAATATAAATTATTATTTAAAATATATAATTAATATAAATTTATTTAAACTAGATACTTTTAAATTAATTGAGGTGCTCGTAAACAAATTCAACTCATTTACCGTATATAAGTTTGGTTCAAATTTAATTAAGTTTGGTTTGCCGGCTCGACTTTAACTCGTAATAGATTTTGTTAATCATCATATTTTATAAAAAATTATATTTTATATTATTATTTTTATTATTAAAAGTATAAAAAAAGAGATAAATAAATATTCTAATAATAATTTAAAATCCTTCACAAATCAAATAAAGAAATTAAATCCGGGCTTAGCCAGAGAAGCTAGAGGCTAACCAACAATTGTCCGCGATCACTGCTGAGAGAGGGAGACACGATCGGATTCAAGGAGTTGGCGTAAACAGCTTCGATTTGTATATATATATATATTTTCCCCGAATGCCTTACCAATGATTCCCAATCAATTCCCCAGTGGTCCACTGATCAGGTATATCCACTTACACCCAATTCAACTATGATTTTTCTTAGCTGCAGTGGGTGTAGCGTGTACGTGTTTTTTTTTTTTTTTTTTTTTGAATTTCGGGGGTCTATGCTGTTTTTCATGATTTATTCTTATTTTTGAACGTCAAATCGATTCCTGTCGGATGGGTCTGTAAATTTCTGTTTTGTTGATGCCACATTCGATGGCGTCGATCAAAAGGTTGTCCGAAAATTGATTCATAAACATAACTCAAATTGACTAAACGTGGTGCGGAAAACATCCTTACAGATATCTGTGAAACATTGAAGTGGGTAATATTTGTTTGCCATTGTCTGTTGATCTTGTTCTCCCCGGTAGCGGCCCTTCGAAATTAGTACTGTTATTTTGTACCCGGATTGGATCCTTCAGTTTATATACCATGGTCCAACTAGCTGGAGAGTGTTCGTTTATTTTCAGTTTTACGTTTTTATTAGGGAAACATCCTGTGAAAGTACGCAAGCTCGATACCTGAATATGCACAAAAACCCACATTTTTGTTATTTAAGTGCCTTGTAACATAGTCCTATTTCCTATTGAATGTTTTGTAGATCTCAATTCCATGCTGATTGCCAGGTTTCCTAGATCTCATTTGCCTTTCCGGCCAAGTAAATATTAAATTAAGGCTTGTGTCCAAATGAGAGTTTTACTTGCTACTAAAGTTGATGATGATAGGAATGTCTAGGGGTGAGTCATTCGGGATACCATACTGTATTTATCAATTCAGTTTTGTTTTTTTGGGTTTTCAGATTACAGAAATTCAAGCTGAAATGGAACCAAAATTTATATAAACTAGGTGTTAACTAGAGAGCTGAAGATCGCTTTGCTGTGGCCCTAGTGTTTATGGGCCAAACTTTTGGCTTTTTATTGAGTGGAAACCGATCGTCTTTTCATGCTCTTGAAACCAAAACTGGAATACCATATTTATAGGGCATGTTTGGTAAAAGTTTTGATTTTTGTATTCTATTTTTTAAATTTTGTTAGAGTTCGTGTTGAATTGTAATATTTTCAATCTGAATCTGAAAACAAAAAAAAAAAAAGTTTGGCTCGGTTTGGTTTTTTGGTTTTCAATAATTATTGTCCCCCCCTAGAATAGCCATTGACAAATGTCTGCAGTCTATATATATATATATATATATATATATATATATATATTAAGCTATACAGATGGCACAAGGACATTGAAACTGTTTATGAATCTTACTAATAGGATGAGAAGGAAGGACAAAACTTGTCTTGAAAAGGCCACAGTTGATATTTGGAATCGGGAGATTGGTGAGCTCTCCACTAGGAAGTATGCTCATCGTCTTGGTGTTGCTGAGGTATTTATTCTCATTACTCACAATGCATGTTATGGATTGTTGCAACTTTTTGATTCCATATTTTGTTTGGCATGTATCATGCAACATTTCTTAAGAAGTCAAATTATAACTACTGTTTTCAATGCAATGTTATTCCCAAATCTCTGTCCTTTTGGATGATTGTTTTTTTTTTTAAATACAAAATGCATGTTTTACATATTCCTCATCACTATTGTCAATTATGCATATTTTTAAGCATCTAAGCTCACAACAGCAGTTCTTCAAATATGAACTCTGCAGTTTTGAAGGAATAGTCTCTGTACAATTGTACCTTATGCTGCCCACTGCCCAATGCCGTATTGCATCGTTCCCTTTTTTCATCACTTGCCTTTTGGTCATTGTTTGCCCCTGTCACCACCATCCTCCCATTGTAGTTACCCCAACTAGAAAAAACCTGACTTATGGAAATTAATTAATTTGATTGGAGAAGGTGGGCTTGAATCCTGCAAAGGTTTTGTTCCCAGTTTTTCATGTGTTCTTTAAATTTCAATCATAGTGAGTTCCAATCCCATCGTTTAATGGGGGAGTTTGATAAAATTTCTTATATATTACAGGCAATATTTCCTTCCCAATGTTTTCATATTCTACAGTTGTCTTAAATGTTTTTGTTTATGATTCATTCCCATTATAAAGATATCATCAGGGGGCATCATTTTGAATATTTCAAGAGTATTTTTAAAAATAAAGATTTTATGTGATAATCGATCTATCTCAATCACAGTTCTGCAGTAGCACACTTCGCTTCCCAATAATTTATGACGATGATGCAAACTAACACTCAATTCTACAACTCTTTTTTTAAGGTTCTCTTCAAATAGAATTGCCAATTTTAAATATTAGTTACCTCAGTGCATCTTTTCTAAAGAGTTGTAATTGACACCACTCTTGTATAGGATCTTGTGCTCCGATTTGAGATCTATAGGAAGTTGGAGAAGCATAGAGGCTGTGTAAACGCAGTAAGCTTTAATGCAGATGGTGATATTGTTGTGTCAGGCTCTGATGACAGGCGAGTTATACTGTGGGATTGGCAAACCGGAAATGTAAAGCTATCATTCCATTCAGGTCATCATAACAATGTATTTCAAGCAAAGATTATGCCATACACTGATGATCAAACCATTGTTACCTGTGCTGCAGATGGTCAGGTATTTTTAACAAATGTGTGTGCAACATGGTGGCATCTTTCTGCACTTGTTTAGAAATTTGAGATTTGTCTAGTGTTGGATTTCCTTAGGTAGGTCTCCTGTACAAAAGTTATGTTTTTTGGCTTTGCTTGGGCCATTACCAAGTTAAGCTTTTAAATATTCAAGGGATGGAGTCAATCATTATAAAATGACACTAAGAAAATCCATGCCATATGGTATCACTGTATCAGCCAGAGCCCGAATCATGGGCTGATGTTCTTTCCACCCTGACGTTTGAACTGACTAAATTCTGGCCCAAGGGCAAACATACTACCTTTTGGGGTAGTGGTTTAGTTTGCTAGAGCTGGGTTCTGGGTACTCAGCCTCTGATCAGGGCTACACAGGCTGATATTCTCTTATTCTAGAAAGAATGTTGCACTGAATTCAGAATGATTTGTAGTTAGCATAAGTTAATGGGCTTGGAAATCTGGTTTGGCCAGTTTGACAGTATTTTTGCATTCCTATAATATCAGTGAGAATCTTATTTTAATGTTTATTTCTATTCTAGAATCGGCTAACATCTCATCTTGTCCCGCAATTAGATTATCATTATATGATGATTTTTTTAATTATCAGAACCTTGTTCCAATCTAGGTGAGAAGGGCACAGATTCTAAATGGTGGGCAAGTGGAGACTGAATTGCTAGGCAGGCACAAGGGGCGAGCACACAAGTTGGCTATTGAGCCTGGAAGCCCATATATATTTTATACCTGTGGTGAAGATGGGTTGGTTCGGCATGTAAGTTAACATTCTCCATTGACATTTTGAAATACTATAGTTTTCTAGTCAATTGTTGTAGCATCCCCTTGAAAAAATATAATGTTTTATAGTAAAAACATGTTTGATTATGTGTGGGCAGTTTCTGCTCATTTGATGCTTATCAGATTATATTGTTGTTTATGTGCAAAATCAAATTCCCGTTGACTATCAGCCCAGTGATTTTCATTGATAGTATTTGTAAAAGTACAAAATCTATATTTTGTTGTTAATTAGTCGCTGGTCCCATGGATGTGGCTGAGCTAATGTTAAATCCCATCATGATGCACTTTGTCATGCTCATTGACTTCCTTATTCCTTGATTTTTTTAAAATAGTTTGACCTGAGGACAAACGCAACCAGAAAAGTTTTTACATGCCATGCACATGATGATGGTAGCAGTCATAAACCAATCAACATCGTTCATCTAAATGCAATTGCAATAGATCCAAGGAGTCCAAATCTTTTTGCGGTTGCGGGGTCCGATGAATATACTCGACTTTATGACATCCGCAAGTATAAATGGGACGCAACAACAGATTTTGATCAACCTGTTGATTACTTTTGCCCAAAACATTTGATTGGTGCTGGTCCAGCTGTAATATCTGGATTGGCCTTCTCCGAGCAGAGTGAGCTTCTTGTGTCTTACAATGATGAGTGTATATACCTTTTCCAAAAGGACATGGGTTTGGGTTCCAATCCACCAATTGATGATGATGCAATGGAATCTGGGGATCTCTCTGGATCTTCATTAAGCATAAACACTGTTGGAGAGACATCCGGGTTTCCATCAAGCGTAGACATCAATAGAGCAAGCGGTCCCCAAGTTTATAAGTGGCACCAGAATTGTGACACGGTGAAGGGTGTTAGCTTTTTTGGTCCTAGATCTGAGTATGTAGTGAGTGGATCGGACTGTGGCAGAATATTTATTTGGAGGAAGAAGGATGGAGAGCTCATTCGTGTTATGGATGCAGATAAACATGTTGTAAACTGTATTGAGTCTCATCCACATACTGCTGTACTTGCAAGCAGTGGAATTGAAAAGGACATCAAAATATGGATACCAATGGCGGTGAACAAAGCCACTCTGCCTAAAAATATTGAAAAGGTATGCTTTGTTTTTAACTTTCGATTAAGTATTGATGTTAGTGCCTCGGTATAAAATCTCTCTATTCTTTGTCCTTTAGTTTGGAAAAGAAACTTATGGCTGGTTTGGCTTTGTTCCCTGTTCCCTGTTCCTCTGCTCTTAAATTTTAATCTCTACTGGTCATGTTTCCAAATTTATTCTTAAAATTTGATAAATAATAATGTATGGCATGACGCAATGTATTTATTTAAAATTAAATGGACATGACTGTTCTGTCACTGGTGGTTGCTGCATGGTTTTGTCGATCTCCAGGTGTAAGCCAATATTATTTTCTGGGATCACCACCATTTGCTTATCAATGGAATAAGTGAAGACTCATGCACAAGGATGGGATAGAAAATAATTTTAGCAAAACAATAGGAAATCTTGAGTGACTTTTTATTGCTAATAAAATTTAATTTCTGGATATTTTGCTGAAGTTTTGAAGTAGAAATATTGTGCGGGGGGCGGGAGGCGTTGTTAAATATGACTGACATTAGATTTCGAGCTGAGTACATGGAACAAGATAATAATGTTTTAAGGCCGAATGACTCTTCTGTGCTGCTAATATGGCGATTTTTTATCGGAGAAGTTGTAGAGCAACGTGAAGGGTGCAAACACTTGTGATGATTAAATTACGGTCATTGAGCATTTACCAACAGAGTATTTGACTATATAAGAAAAGGTTTCATGCTTCTTTTAGGTTAGCCATGCAAAAATTGATATCGACAACATAATCATTTTTAGTCATTAAATTTTGTTGACCCTCAATTAACTTGGTTTAATATATGTGAGCAATCATTATATTTTTACATTTATGCGAGTTCCTGACAGAGATGAATTGCTAGCAATTTTTCATAAATTAGTTGTGTATTTATTTCCATTTTGTGTCAACTCTTTACCAGCTAAGCAAGAAGTTGTGTCCCAGTCAACTGTATCATTTTTTTCTCTGCTGTTAGAACCATGTTATTATAAAATCTGGAGAAACTTGAGATTTTTTTTTTCCCTGCAATAGATGTCATACTCGTGTAGTTCTCATCATTATATTATTCTCATCATCCTTTTTCCCATTGGCCACCTATATATATTTTTTATACTTATTTTGTTAGACTGGGCTGCTGTGCCCGTGATTGAATCTAGAATTGCAGCAGAGGAAATTCTAATTTCTCTGTTGTTACTTGTTTGAAAAAGCAACCGTATAGCTTTGATTATTATTTCTGTGATGGTGAATCCGAGGAAGATTCTGATGAGGACGACGATGATGATGAGGATGATGATGAGGATGATGATGATGATGACGACAGTTACGATTGACCTGCCAAAATAATGATGGTCACAGTACACACAATGACAACGGTGGCTATGGTGTTAATTTTCTTGGTGTTGGTGATAATGCTAAAACACGATGCTAATATTGATATTTTTATAATTTTCCAATATTGGTCTCCAGTGGAAACCGAGGGCAAGGAACTGCCTGTACTGTCTGTCTACACCGGAGGACCTGATCTTGCAATATTTCTCACTGCAAAGGCGGAATCAGGAACACGTTGCTGAGATTTCACGGGATGAGCAGGAACTCATGGAGCTGGTACTGACTTTCAATGCCAGCAGCGACACTTCTGAGGATGCTGTTGGAGATTCCAACGACAACACAGAGGACCCATTCAGTTGAAGATGTTGCGCCGGCATTTTGGTGACTGATGAAATGATTTGTATGTAGCATGGCGGGCAAGTTGAAAACCCATTTCAAGGGGAATTTAAGATCACCAAAACTTGATGTCTTATAACTAATTATATTTTTTATTGTGCCATGGTATATATATATAATTCTAATATGAGTGCTAATAATAATAAAAAAAGAGCAGCCAGTGCAGTTGCAATTTGATCATGATTGAATAGTTAAAATTGTATTTTTATTTAATGGTATATTTAAAGTGCGATCAGAGTTTCTGATTATATTAAGTTTTTTTATTTACCAATCTCATATATATATGAGAAAAATAATGCAATGAGTATAAGTCGTTTGATTTTCATTGGATGATTTAAATTATAGTTTTATTTAATTATTCATTTGATGTGCTACAGTTGTCATTTAAACCATTTGATCAAGTGATCGCATATGTTCATTGTATTTCGTCCCTCTATAGCATTATATATATATATATACACACACACACATATATATATATACAAATTATCAAAACCAGAATCGCAATAGCAACGATTTTCGTGGTGACGACGTGTTTTTTATTTTTTAAATTTTTTCCTGTCTGCTACAGACTTGTGCATTCAAATATCAATTATTGAAAAAATTAACCTCGCATACAATTTTTTTTAAAAAAACAAAAACCCAACTCTCCCTGAATTTCATTTATAATTATTATTTTCTTTTTTCATCACCAATATCATTATTTAAAAGAAAAAGCTTGCCTCTAATCCAGATTGAATGAAGTTTCTTGAAGTTTCTTCAATCCAATGGCAGTTGATACATGTTAATTTTTAAATTTTACTTTATTTTTTTTTCTTTCATTTTCTTTTTCCGTTCCTTTATCTCCTCTTTCAGCTATTATAGTATTTTACTTTTAAAAAATCATTGCTCTAATTGCAGCCTCGTTTGTGATTATTGATTTCAGAACTTATCTCCCAGAACTTTCCTTTTTTGATTGCCATTTGAGTAGCCTTCACTAATTCTGCCTTTGAAAATTTTGGTCATCCCGATTTCTCTTTTTTTTTTCTCAGCCATTACAGGCCTTTGAAAAAATAATAATTAACAACCTATCTAAAAATGAAAATTACATTAAAATTTAAAAATTCCTACAACTCTCATGGCCATCAAATCCATTGATTTCGATCGCTCTGACGGCTTTCGCCGCGAGGCGAAGACCCTCTCCCTCCTTTCCCACCCCAACAACCTCGTGGCCCACTGCCGGCTGCCGCCTCTGGGTAGTCATGCCCTTTATGTTCATTGGCTCCCTCCAGTTAATCATCTCCGCCACCTTTCCCCGACGACCTCTCCAAGCCTGCCATCATCGTCGCCCTCAAGGAGACTCTCTATGCCCTTAAGGTGTTGTAATGGCTGACAGAGGAGAGGAGGCACGAACGCAGAAAAAGAGAGAGAAAAATGGGAGAAAAAAAAATTAATGTGCCATAAGAATAATATTTTTTAAAAGTAAAGTGCTATAATGGCTTACATAGGAGAGAAAGGCACAAAGAGAAAAAAATGGGAGAAACAAATTAAAGTAAAAATTTAAAATTAACATGTGTTGGCCTTAACTGTTGACACGTCATTGGATTAAAGAAATTTCTTCCAACCTAAGTTAGAGGCAAGTTCTGTCCTTATCTAAATTAGCCAAGATACAAATGCAGTATGACACAAACTTAGAGGAGATAAAGAAATTGAGTTCAGTTTTCCGGTTAGATGAACACTCCTAATCTAGTGGAATTAGAAAAGCCACAATATACAATTTTCATTTACACTTCCACTTTTAAGGGTGTGGTATGTTAGAACTTAGAAGCATATGGCCTAGAGCAGTCCTAGTTTCTTTAGCGCCAATGGTTTTGTGCTATCTCAAGGAAACAATATATATTTCAGTAATGTTTTTTTTGGAATTCACCCATCCTATAAACGGGCATGAAAAATTATAGTAACTAATTACTCGTTGAATCCAAGTACACCCTCTCTGGTTTTAGCTGCAAGCAATAAATTATGAAGTTGTTGATGACATTAATGAGAAACAAACGTGTTGCTCCAGTCCACTTATTGTTTTATGGCATACCCGTTTGACATTTACTTTTGTGGGTGTAATATATATAAATGCAGATTATTTTCAATGCATGTTATTAATATAGCTCGTGCCCAGTTAATACACTTCTTGTAATATTTTTATTATTTTAAACTATTATTTGTTTATGTCAAAATAATTATATTAAAATATTATTTGTTGATATCTATTTAAAATGAGGAAATTCAATTATATAGTCAAACAATTAATGAGATATTAAAATACAAATTAAATATGTCTCGATTATTTTTTTAAAATACGGATTACTTTTAAAAACTATAATTTCCGATAAATATCTATATGATTTTAAATTCATCAAATTTATTATTTTTAAAAATAATCCTATTTTTTTTAAATAATACTCGGATTCATTTATTTATTTTGAGAACACATTAACATTATTTTGAACCAAATTATTATGAGAAATTTTCAGGCTAACAAATTCACGAGGGAGGATGATAATTGCTCTGCTTTTGAACAAGTTTACGAGTTTCTGCGGTGCCGTATTTACAACCGTGGTATTATTTGTCGACGTTTTTGACGTCTACACGTCTACTATTCTATCATTGACTCCAGCCAACCCCATGTATGGCTTATATGAATCTCTCTAGCACCAATTGTTTTGTTGCCCATTTACACACGGCAAATTGGAGGAACCAATTTCTAGTTGGCTTCAGAGCTAAAGTAGTCTTTCTCGTAAGCACTTCATTTGTTATTCTTAAGCTCGATTCTGGTTTTTTTTGCTGCAAACTATAAATTAAGGTTAGTAGTTGTGTTGGCTCACGTTAATGGGTTAGTTTGAGAAACTTGTTGCTCCACTAATTGTTCTATGTCATACCCGTTTAGTATCTACCTTTTGTGGGTTTAAAATTATTAGCCGCTGCGGGCTATGGCCTATATGGGCATGCGACTGTGTTTGTATAATCTGCAGGCACCCTTTTTGTGTTTTATATGTTTTTTTTAGCGTATGCTTCGTTTTTTATAAATGGGTTTCTTTCCCATCAGCCATCCTTATTCCTCCTTTTGTTTTGTTTTGTGTTTTGTGTTTTTTTTTTTTGTGTGTGTGCCTGTTTTTTATCAAGTGCATATGGTTGTGCCTGAATTTATTTTCACATTCCTTAAATTTTCCCTTTTTCTTTGACTTTGCAGTGATTTGAAGGAAAATGGAGCACACGATCGTGAAAGATGCTATTGAGGTAATTTATATAAGTTGAAACTCATTTTACTACGTTAGTTTTTATGTTTTTATGCCTGCATTTTCACTTGTACAGCTAATAGGTAATACACCCATGGTATATCTCAACAAGGTTGTGGATGGTTGTGTTGCTCGGATTGCTGCTAAGCTAGAGATGATGGAGCCATGCTCCAGCGTTAAAGATAGGTATATGACTTTGATTCCTTCAATATTTCATTTATAGCTATTTCATATCTTTTGTTCCAATTCTGGGTGTGCAGGATTGCTTATAGCATGATCAATGATGCTGAAGAGAAGGGCTTAATTACACCGGGGAAGGTTTGTAATTTAACCCCCATTTTGAAATTCTCTTTCACATACTAATTCACTTCCTTGTGGAAAATCAAGTGACCGTAATTTCAAAATTGAGAAAGCTCAGACACTAGTTCTGGAAGGCCAAGTCTTGTGGTCTTGTCACCTTGAAATGAATGTTTGTGTTCGAATGCATTGAGCAACACTTACACTGTCCAGAAGTTATCTTAGGAGACAAAATAATGCTAGGAAGACTAGAATTGTCTTTGGCATGTGACCTGATAATGGACTGTGGGAATCATTTTCCAGTGACCATCCCAGTGCTCTCCAAGGCCCAAACACACCTTTAAAACAAAATGGACAGTACAAAGGCTAAAGTGACTCAATTCAACTTGTGCTAAAAATTTGACTCAGCGTGGAGTCGTGGATAGCTATAAGGCTGCCCCGAGTGCAAGGTTGTATCTTATAATAATTAGAACTAAGAATTCTAGATCATCTCCGAAGGAAATGATTGGATTCATTAGCTTGCTATTTCTCTTTATTTTTATTTTATGTTTAATAAAAAGAAAAATAAAAGGACTTTAAAAAAGAGAAATTAAGAAAATAAAAGAAATGTTGTATGTGATGGGTTTGCTAGCCACGAACTAAACTCCAAAGCTTTGAAGGATTTAATTTGAAAATTTTAAATTGAAACATGCAGAATTTAAAATTTAAAAAAAGCATGTTAAAGACTTGAATTTAAAAGAGCATAAATTTAAAGTACTAAAATTTAAATGACAAAGCTTTAAATTAAATTAAACAGAATTTAAATTACAAACTTTGAAATTAAAAATCACAAAAAATTAAAAATGAGATTACAAGTTAACTCACGTGAATTTGATAATCAGAAAGGGATTTGGACATTAATATTGATTGGGCTTGAAGGCTCTACAATCTCTATCTTGGCTGTGGACTCTACCCAAACCATAAGTCTTCTTTTTCTGGCCTCTCTGCTTTCTCCTACTCTACCCTACTCCTAAGTGTTGGAATGAGCTGTTGCAGTCTGTGATGTTGATTCAAGATATCTACTTCCGTCATTCACCTCCTCTATTTAAAGTAAAAAATCATGGCTAACTTTTGCCATGTGCTTTTTGGCTTTTTCTCGCCCCATACCTCCTTTCTACTATAATAATCATAGATATAGGATTTCTAGAGATATGGTCCATATTCCACAAAAGCAAAGTAATAGGATATTGGCAGTGGGTGGTAGATGGCATGGGCAGTGGATGACGACCCATCATGTGCAGCGTGGTGAATTAGTGTTGTCTCTTTGCCTCAAATGCAAAGGAAACAATGTCACTTTAATGGCCTTGAAGTTTACTTTAGGATGGCCTTCTTCGAGATGTTGCTTTTTTTCGAGATATGCAATTGCATTACTTTGGGTTGAAAGCCACATCAAAATGTAGTTTTTTGTCTCAAAGTAAATTGAGATGTGCGTTGGGACTCCTTTATTCATTTTATGAATACTTCCTCAATTTGAAGGCGCGAGTTTGAGATCTAATGTGAATTATTTTGAGATATAATCTTTGTTTCAAACAGAATTTAGACATTTTTTGAAGACTGTCCTCATTGAAAAAGTTATTCCAAACTTTTAAAAGTCTAACTTGAACTCTTCTCCAATTGATAATATTTTAATGACATTTTTTGAAGACTGTCCTCATTGAAGTTACCAGCGGCAATACGGGCATTGGATTGGCCTCAATTGCAGCAATTAAGGGCTACAAACTTATCCTTGTAATGCCCGATTCATATAGCATTGAAAGAAGGATAATTCTACTGGCCTTTGGAGCAGAATTGCATCTCACTGATGTAAACAAAGGCATCAATGGGGTCTTGGAGAAGGCCGAAGAGATACTGGGAAGGACACCAAATGGTTATTATTTAAAGCAATTTGCGAATCCTTCCAACCCAAAGGTATATTTTGCTTCTATTTTTTAATATGGACATACAATTATGCAAAATTTTAATTATAAAACAGTAACACTTTCGTATAGATTCATTATGAAACTACTGGACCGGAGATTTGGAGCAATTCAGGGAGAAAAGTTGATGCTCTGATTGCTGGGATAGGAACCGGGGGTACAATAACAGGTGCAGGGAAATTCCTCAAGGAGCAAAACCCAGAAATTAAGGTTGACTCGTGGTCTTTGGACTGCTATGGAGGTTAAATGTTTTCTTTATTGTATCTCTGCCAAAATTACTTGTCTAAAGTCTTTGCGAAATGGCCCTCTCTCATGCGTTCAGGTTTATGGTGTAGAACCAGTTGAAAGTGCAGTCCTGAGTGGGGGAAAACCTGGTGAGTCACTCATGGTATGACTTATCCTGTTGTCTATTAAATTGCTACTACATTCTGTTATCTTCCTTGCTGGTTCAATTATGTGTAGTATATAAGTCTGACAGTAATATTTTCATCTTTTTAGTCCAATGAAAAAAGAAAAGAAGAAGAAAGAATCACATTTATGTGTGAGTGGAGCTGAATTTTAAGAAATAGTTGGTTTTAATATGTTGAATGTTATTTCAAAAGGCCAACATATGATCCAAGGAATTGGTGCCGGCTTAATCCCAGATATTTTGGATGCTAACATACTTGATGAAGTAGTTCAAGTAAGTTTCAAAAATTCCTCCTTACTGTTGCACATTGTTTCAATTAACTTGTAACATTATTTGCTGCTGTAATAGTTTCACTATTCAATGTTACATTTTGGTATTACACATGGTAGCAGTACTGGTTGCTGATAATATTTTATTGCAAATTATTGTTTTGTACATGTGTTAGTGCCAAGTTGGGTCGCAGCTTAGTTAGACCTAAGCCCATACGAATCCTATTTATGTACATAATAGAATTGCATAACATAATTATTCCAAATAATAACATGGTATCAAAGCAATTTAACTTCTATTTTATTTTTGTCCTTGTTGGAAGTTGGCTGTCGCTGGAATTTAGCCATCACTAGAATTATCTCCAACTACCATCATTGGAATCCTTTACCGATTATGAGTTCAAATATACCTTCAGAATTCTCAAACAATCTCTTGTTCTCTCTTGATCTGAGAAATGGTGTTGTATCTCAAAGCTTTTGCAAGTGTTTTTATTGGATCCGAAGTTCATTTTTTGCCTGATTTCAGATCTGAGACTACCGTTGTGCTCGTTTTTGAATCCTACATCTATGGCCACCATCCTTGATGGTGTTTGTGACCAAAATTCGGTCTCTGGAATTCCTTGTTGCCTGTTGGAATTCGTTGTTGTGGTTGCTCGAGTGCTGTTCTTTAGCTTCTAACCATTTCATTGTTTCTTGTCTTTATTGTTGCTTCTTGGCCTTTGCTTATTCCGAAATATGGGATAAATTGGTGGATCAGCTAATCTCATTATTGCAATCAGTATATGGATTTCCCAATTTACGAGTTAATTTGGTTAAACCTGATGAGTGATGAGACTAATTATCCATCTTAATCCAAGGCTTTTGCTAAATATCTTTTGGATACAAGTCATTATAAATTTCTTGAGGAGGATAAACCAGACAAGAAAGATTCAACAGGCCTACCCAAATGGGTGTCTATAGTTGCTGCTTTATGTACTCTAATGTGGGGAAGTATGGAGAACACTATTCACCATCAATCCATGGGTTGCGATAGTGCTCGTGAGATATGGAAAATATGTGAACTCATTACTTTGACCAAAATAAAAGAATCCGTGTGTGTGATGTTTGGAACTGTTTGTGCTTCACTTTGGAAGTTTGACTTTTGCGGATTATTATTCCAAGTTTACTACCTCTTTGATTCAGCGTCTATGGACTTATTTGCCTTCTTCTCGTGATACTATTTGAATTTAACAAGCCCCAAGATGATATTTTTGAAGGGCTTGCGTTCTAGTTTATTCTCACCCTGACAACAAATTACTTCTCAGAGTACACTTCCCTCTATTGATAAAGTTTTTTTTCTCGTATCCAGTGATGCACATCTCATAACCCTACACTGTCTGTGCCAGACTGCTAGTCTCTGCCATGGTGTCACAATCTGCACAGGGTGACCGTGGACAAGACTGTAGCTGAGTCTGTGGTTTCTCAAGCTGTCATTCAGCTTTGAGTAATGGCAGCCGTAATGTAGGGCGTGGTTCCATGGTTGTTCTCATTGCCACAAGCTTGTTCACACGAGTGATACTTGTTATTCACTTCATCCAGAACTTCGTTCTCATTGTTATCCTTACACACCTCTGTGGGTAGCGAGCATACGGTTCCACTGACCCAAGCCAAGTATGATGCAGTTCTTCGATCTGACAGCCTAGTGCCATACCCCATCCTATTGTTACTTTGGTAATCTAGATCCTGCGTGTTTATTGTCCAATGCTTCCAGTCCTTGGGTTCTTGATTATGGTGCAACCCACTACATGACTGGTGATCGTCGGCTCCTATATGCCATCTCTTCTAATCCAACTAGTTCTTTTAGCCTTGGATGATGATTCTATGTCCAAAGTTGCTGATACAAGTTGCATATCCCCAAGTTCCTTTATTTCTTTACCTTTTGTCTATCATGTGCCTAACTTTCCTTATAGTTTATTATTTATTAGCTCTCTTATTTGTGACCTTGATTGCTTTGCCATATTTTCTTATTCTTCTTGTGTGTTTCAAGATTGAAAGTGGATGCTGGATTGGTGGTGGGCATGAGTATGGTGATTTTTATTTACTAGATCAAGACCTTGTAGCAGTTATTGCTATTGTTTTGAAATGTTTGGATGCTTACAAACTTTACTACTGCATTAATCATTTTTTATTCATGTCTTCATTGAGTCTTCAATTTGATTGTGAAACATGTTAGTTAGGAAAACACCAGTGTGTCTTTTTCCCTTTGTAATGTGAGTTGTGTGTTTATACCATTTGAGTTATCCCCCTCCAATATTTGGGGTTCTTTTCATGTATCTTTGTTTGGTATCAAATATTTTGTTACTTTCATTTATGATCGTAGTTATTTAACTTTGTTATATTTAACAAAAGATCAAACCAAAGTTTTTCATTTATTTTCTATTTCTTATAATGAGGTACTTAATCAATATGAAATGTCTACTATATGTTTGCTAACTGTTAATGCTTGTGAATATTTCTCTACATCCTAGTTAAATCCTTTTTCTTGAGTCTCGTGGCATCATTCAGCAAGTTCTTATGCTTACACTCCTCAACAAAATAGGATTGTTTAGTGTATGAATGATCATTTATTGGATGATGGCTGTTGTTTTCTTGGGGCTATGCTCTTATCACATTGTGTTATTTAATTAACCATTCACCCTCATACGTATACTACTTATAATTTTCTCCATCCTAGTTGTCCTCTTTAGTTAGTTTGTCTCCGGATCTTTGGATGTGTTTGTTTTGTCCACTCTTTAGGCCCTGTGACAAATATGTTCTCTTCGTGATGACAAATGTGTTTGTTGGATACTACTACAATTAAAAGGGGTATGTTTGTTATAGTCCTTGTCAGCGGCAAGTGTCTATATCTGTTGATGTGACTATCTTTGAAGACGAAGCGTATTATGATGTCTCTCCAATCTGAGCAGTCTATTATGGTGTTGGCACTCACTCTTGTGGAACCTGAGCTTGTTCCTTTGAATGTATCTGCTCGGCGACTTCGAGTTATTCTTAGATTGCTTGATCCTCTACTACAGTACACCTCACCACCACATTTTACTTAACCAGACAGAATGGTCCACACCACATTTTATCGAGTGATTATAAGACTTACATATATAAAAAATTGGAAAAACCTAAATTAGTTAAGAATCCTATTTTAGGTATAAATCCTAATTTACAACTAAAATTACATCTACCAATGAATCAATCAATTTATAATTTACATTCCAACTGATGCGAAGCTAAAATTCAAAATACAGTTATACAAATAAGGAATTGTGAGTCAACACGAGGTTAATATTATAAAAGAGTGACTTTCTGCTTTTGAGATGAGGGAGTAGAACGACTTGGTACTGTAAATCCTATTGCATTCTTTTCCTCTCCTTACATACCATTACTTCTTAGATTTTGTAGCCTACTTGAATTAATGAAGTCCCATAATACAAATTCTTCTCGGAGTAGTAGTTTCCACTAGCTTTACTTTCTTATCAGTTTCAATGTTGCTGAACATAACCTCTCTTAATTAATTCACTTTTTATACCAAAATTTGTCTGGTGATAGTTCAAAAATCATTTTCAGCTTATCTGGGTGTCACTACGCTGCATAGATTTCCTAGAATGGCCTACCGACCTTTTACCTATTCTTAATTATGTCTGGATTTGATGCAGTCTGTAGCAGAGGAGGATGTGTCGTAACTAATATGACCTTCTGGTCTTTTGTCCATGCAGCATAATTAAGCAGTGCTGCAAGCCCTGCAGGCAGGCTTTAATTGTTTTTTCTTTGTTCTGCCAATTTGCTTCACAAATAAAGGTTCAATGACCATATCAACCCTAATTTGATCCATGGTAGATCTCGGTTAGATGTGTACTATTTCAAGAGGCTTTATGGCCATGCTGGTTTGCTCCCACCTTAAGACATGTACTGTACTTGATAATGATTCTAGCTGAATTTCTTGGTCGCAGTCAATAGTCCCTCACCTCTAGTGACACTTGGTGTTACCATATCTGTGCAGGTATCAAGCGATGAAGCAATTGAAATGGCCAGGCTTCTCGCTCTAAAAGAGGGTTTGCTGGTATTTCGTCCGTATATATTGTTTTAACTGTTTTTATGACACCTCTATTTTTGGTGGGGTTGCCAAGTTCTTGTTTGTACTTTCTTTCTATTGCATATTTTGATGCCTGTCGTCATTTACTCTGATTGAGGAAGTACCATTTTTATTACGCCCCTCAGGTGGGAATATCATCTGGTGCTGCAGCTGCTGCAGCAATCAAGTTAGGAAGGAGGGCAGAAAATGCAGGGAAACTCATCATTGTTAGTCTCGGTCCTCATCTTCTAACTGACATAGAATCATATATGCATATATATATATATATATATATATATATATATATTGGAGTAGCCTTCATTTTGTGGGCCGACATTAGTTAGTCCTTGGAAGTTTCATGTAGGATATGATTGCTAGTATGTAATTCTCTTGTTTCTTTTATCCTGAAGATGTGAACTTTGTTATGGATGTTGCAGGTAATCTTCCCCAGCGGTGGAGAACGGTATTTATCTTCTGTCCTGTTCGAGTCTGTTAGGGAAGAGGCAGAGAAAATGGTTGCAGGAGGGTGACACCGTGCTTCCACATCAACCAAAAAAACAAGGGTCCATCGCCCCATCTAGTCACTTCAGTATCAAACTTCTCAAATCTACCATTTGGCTTCTCCAGAATCTTATTAATATTTCCTACACATTTTCACTTCTCAGAAATCATTGGCTATTTCCTCTTGTACCGGTACCTTTGTGTGCCATAATATACATTATACACACACACACACATGGAAAGAATTGCCCTGCGAGATGTTGGGTATGTATGGAGTATGGTGGATCTGATATCTGTGGTCATGGAAATGTAAAACGCCATCGCAGCTACCAAACCCAAAATGGCCATCAGTAATTATAGGGTGTTTCAGAATAACACTTTAAAATGTTATCGTAAAATTTATTTATTTTCAAAAAAAAAAACTTTCTAAATCTCCTTTCCTATACTTTTATTTTTTCTATTCATTTAAAAATCTAAATATGTTAAAAATAATATAATTTTAAAAATGAATAGTAATTTTTTTTAAATATATTTTTTTTTATTTTTTATTTTTATTTTAAAATTATGTTTTAGAAAAGCTGATGAAGAATTATTTTTATTAAAATAATTAAAATAAATAAATTATAAAAAAATGTGTATATAAAGAAATTGATGGGAATAATTTATATTTATGAAAAACACATTTGATTTAATTTTAATATTATTTTATATTTTATCTTTACATGTGAATATTTTTTATACGTAAAGAGTCTTTTTTTATTTAAGTCCAATACTATTATCTATTTTATTTATATTTTTATTAAAATAATATATTTTTTATATATCTCATCACCTGCGTTGCATGAGGACTTTATTGTGCTAGGGTTTTGTTGAGGGGGGGCGGTGGTGATGGGTAGGGTGGTGATTGCGCTGGCAAGGATAGAAGCGGCGTATATGGGACACATGGATAAGGGCGGTGGGGATGGGGCGCAGCAGGGATGGGGAGATCGATGGGGGGAGGAAGGCTGCATCGGCTGGGATGGGAGGCCTGGGATCGGGCGGTGAAGATGGAAATGGGGCGGTGGAGATGCACCTGCAATGGAGATGGGTTTAAATTTTGCTCTCTATATATAGATAATAGAGTTGTTTAAGTTGCTCTTAGAAACTAATGCTAATAATAATAATAATGTCCAACTACACAATGCCAAACTAGCAATTTAGAGATTTTGGAGCTGATTTTTTTTTTTTTGAAATTTTTATGTTCAACCCAAAGTCCCAATGCCATGTTGGGAATCGAGAGATCTTGAACAGGAAGATGATAGGCGCTTCGGATTGGAATCAGGGGGGAGGGAGACAAGATTAATACATAATAGCTTCCAAAACCCGAACAAAATAAAATAATTTGAAACATTAAATTGGGTTTTGCTCCATCAATGATCGGATTTAGATTTGTGATGTAGATTCATTATGAGACCACGGGAATGGAGATTTGATGCTCTTAAATGAGGCTATTGGTTTGTTTAATTCTCTCCATTTATATGCCACCTTAAGTATATGCTAAAAATCAGCTTGGTTTGAAGGTTGTTAAGCTAAATTTGATGGTTTCATGTCAATTTTAACCTTTCAATATCTTTATAATTAATTGTCAAACAAATGAAATTGATAATACACACAAAAAACAGGGAGACAGAAAGGTGGAAAAAAGAGGTATTCCATTTCAATTTCAATTTGAATAATTAAAAATATAAATATAGATATAGATATTAAAATTAATAATATTAAATATTACTTTCATTCATATATATATATGTAGTGATTGAATTGAACTAAATTTAATTTTCAGACAAATTCAAATCGCCACCATTTCAAGTTTTAACTATTTGCGTATTCAATGTTAGACTCTTTTTTTTTCTTTTCAAAATATGTATATTTTTAAAAATTTATATTGTTGTAATTTGTTTTTAAAAAAATGTGTAATTGGAAGCCAAAATTATAAAACATTTTTTTCTTTAATTTCTTTTTCCTCGTCAACAATTTTCAGACCCCCCGCCGTCGCCCCTACTCTCTCTCTCTCTCTCTCCCACAAATTCAACTCGACTACCACAATCCGTCCCACCACCCAACTCTCTCTCTCTCTAGACTCGCTACAATGTACGACGTTGGCGGCTTGACGGTGCTTGATGGCGGTCTTCTCCGAGGCGTCAACCACACTTTGCCGCCGCCGTCCGCCGCCGTAACCGGAGCTGAGCTCCTCAGCGCGGCGGAGTCCGAGGCCTCAGCCTCCTTGCTCGGCCTCGCTTTGCCGGACCGCCTCAAGTCCGCCGCCGAGAGCCGTATCCCCATCGATGATGTCGCCGCCTTCTCTGTCTCAGTGCTCGATCAGGACCAGGCCTCGTCCTTGCTCCACCAGTACCTCTCCGCCATCGCCGATGAACTCAAAGGTATCGATCATCTGTTTTTTTATTTCTCTTTCCCTATTTCAGTTGCTTCAATCTACAAAACCTTAATTCTATGCAATTTGATGCTTGCGGATCTTAGCTTTTCTCAGTCACTGGTTGGATTTTAACCCATTTTTGTTGTTTTTTTTGCGTTCTTGTGTGTACACGAGGGAATCTTCACAAAAAATAATAATAATAATAATAATAATAATAATAATAGTAGTAGTAGTAGTAGTAGTAATAATAATAATAGTAATAATAAATGATAACAATTATTATTATTATTATTATTATTATTATTATTAGAGTGAAATTCGGATCATAGTAATTTGTGCATTGTTTGAAAATCTGGTAACATTGGCAATGGCATTTGATAGTTTGTGATCATGGTTTTATGTGGTTGGAATTAGTTTGATAATGTTGAACATTGGTATGTACACGATCAAAGGTTGTCTGTCTCTGTGCATGCGTGTAATCGAGTAATGAACTTGGCAATAGATCTAATTCCCTATCATATATTCGCGTCCCTTATGGCTGCTGTTATCCAGATGATCCACTGGTTGTGTTGGTTTTGGATGGGAATACTCTTAGACTGTTTTTGGAGGACGAGGATGATTTTGCAATGTTGGCAGAGAATCTATTCACTGATTTAGATGTCGAAGATAAGGGAAAGATCAGCAAAAGTCAGATAAGGAATGCGCTTGTGCATATGGGTGTTGAAATGGGTGTTCCTTCATTTGCAGGTTTGCTTCATGCTCATTTCCGCTGTTTTGCTTTCTTTTAGTTTCTTTCTTTCTTTCTTTCTTTCTTTTTTTTTTTGCAAAAATAAAGGATATTTTTATCTATCTTGTTTCAACTTTGCTGCTTGAAGTTTTATTGTTAAGGATTTTTTTTTATTCAAAGTAGTAAAAGCAAATGTCTTTTGCCTATAATTATTTTTTGTTCCTCTTAATCCTTAAGGAATGAATTCACTTTACATTTTTCATGATTTTGGGTGACCATAGTGAAATTTGAAGACAATTCATTGGTGGTGGCTTGTGAGGCTGGAAAGGAGCTGCCCACAATTTTGCATGAATTGATTGGGCCGTTGGTTCCTACTTGTCATGGGAGCCAAATGAAGCTTTGAATGCACACTATTGTTATTTCTTATTATTTGGTCGTATGCATGTAAACAAATCGCCTAATAGTATAATACATTTATTAAATTAGTGAAAACGACTTTTATTTCATTTGTATTATTTATAGTTTACAATCTTGTTAGTTGTAAGAATTTGAATGACCTTCTATGTAATCCAAGCTGCATTTCATGGTTTGAATTAACAATGAATGCATACTATCCTTTTGGATGATAGGCACTGCTTGCATTTTTTATTTTTGGTTATCTTCTTACCCTCTAATGTATGCCCAGAATTTATTGATTCCCATATGTAGATTCTGGTCTCAGGATCAATGAGTCTTACTAGCTAGTAGCTAGCCTGATTCATTTTCATCATGTATTGATAAGCAACTAACACTATTGTGATTTCTAGGACTTATTTGGTTATTGTTGCTTCTGTTTTGCTGTGTTGGGATCTTAGAAAAGGTCTAGAGGGGAAATATAAGTAATGATTGCAGCTTTTTTAATAAGTCTTTTTTCCTCTCCTGGAACTGCAGAATTAGTTCTTTGCCTGGCTCTGCCTATTTTATATAAGAAAAAGGTTTATTGCTGAAGAAGGAGAGTAAAAATCATCAAAATGGACAAAATGTTTATATAAATGCAATTCGAATATCTTGGAGTGTTGCTGTTAAAATTAGTAGAAATAAGTTAGTTTTAGTTTTCGTTAATATATCTTTGTAGCCCTTTTCTTTTATTTCCTTAATTTAAATGTAGTTTTGTTTTGGGCTTGATTCTGATGCTCATACCATCATGATTTTAGCTCTGTTCCTCACCTCTGTTTTCGTGAGGTTTTTGTTAGAATCAAAGATACTCTTATTCTAGGTTTGGCAATATGGAAATCTATCGTCTGTGTGGATTTTAAACGTAATACCATGTGCATTTAAAGGCTTTTCCAAATTCGTGCGCCATGCTGAAGTGAGCTCAAATTTGCCACGTCCAAAGTCCAACTTTGATTGAAGTCCCAGCTAATTTTGCGGAACTTGACTTCACATTTGTTGCTCATTGTTATCATCAAAGTTGTTCATCAGTTTTTATTTGAACACATTCTACATT
Source organism: Taxillus chinensis (assembly GCA_023512835.1). Taxonomy (NCBI): domain Eukaryota; kingdom Viridiplantae; phylum Streptophyta; class Magnoliopsida; order Santalales; family Loranthaceae; genus Taxillus; species Taxillus chinensis. The sequence goes on along the minus strand of CM042089.1, from coordinate 19,646,379 downwards.
AGTCTTGGGTTCAATCCAACAATTTCTGAAGTTTGGATAATAAGATTCCATGCTTACAAGCTTCCTTTGCTTGCATTTTGGAGCTTAGAATTGGGGTATAGATCTTGAGCTGGCATGAAAGAGTATATGCTTATTTCAAAAGTCACTTCTCCTGACCTGCCGACAGATGTCAATTCTAACTTCCAATTCTACATCAAACCACTGGTTTTAGTTCATATCACTTGTTAGTTGCCTGTTTTGTTTTTGCTTTTTGCATGTAGTTTTAACATGTAAAGTTTGCTTCAACAGAATTTCCTCCTCTAGAGGAAATAATGAAAAAGCATGGAGCTGAGGGAGAAGATGAACTCGGCCAAGCACAGTTTGCTCAAATACTTCAGCCTATTCTACAAGATTTGGCTGATGCCCTCGCTATAAAGCCTGTTACTGTCATCCAAAACATCAAGATCATTAATGGTTCCCAGCTGAGAAAGGTAGTAATAATCCCTACCTAGCTGTCTTGCTCTATCGAGTATAATGGGTTTCTCTCTATATAAGATGCTTTGTTGCTAATTCACTTTACTTTATGAAATTTAGTTTAATGATTCTAGAAATTGATTGGAAAAGTACACATTAATAATGTGGATTATACTTCAAATGAGTTATAGACAGTTCTAATATTAGTTTTGAAAGGGATGGAGTACTAGTTTTTATAGTTTTTCTTTAGCTTATGTTGTTTTCCTTGGTTCCTTTTGAATTATGTGAGAAACCTGGGCATTTTCGTGTTTAAAATATCTTGGTTAGTTTCCAATAATACTCGGTTGTCTAGTCATTGTAAAATTATTTATTGATGTAAGGAATTATATACTTGTGCAAGCTCATTAGCTCATTAATTCATGGAGGTTAATGATGTACGCCTACGTTTTATCAACCAGCTTTTGGCGGATGAAAAGCGGCTAAATGACGTCATCGAAACGGTTTTGCAAGAAAAGCATAGCGGAGAAAATGGGGGAAGCACAGGAACAATTAAGCATTTTCTTGAAAGAAAGGGCGGGGAATTGGGCCTGCCACCATCAGAAGCTAATGAAGCGGTGGCTCTCCTGTATGACGCAGTATTTGCTGATGCAGGCAACAAGGGGGCTGAGGAATTGGAGAAGGGCAAATTGGGGGAGCTTGTGAAGGAAATTCTCGAGAAATTTGCAGAGAATCTTGAAAATAACCCAATTTTCCATGATCTAGACAACCGATGATCTGCTAATAACCTAATCTGTTAATGTCGATATTGCCTCTTCCCTTACAGAATAACTTAGAACGCCTGTAGGACTGCTTTGTGGTGTTCAATTCAATATGGGCTTTGTTACCCTGTTCTATTTTATTTACTTTTCCATGCAATAACATGTTTCGGTGGCTCCCATTATTCTTGGGGCAGACAAGAACAATTTAATTTGAAAGAAACAAGAACTTAAATATGACAATTATAATTTTTCATACTAATATTTGAAGAGTCGAAGTCACGTGCGTGCAACGTGCTACGTGGAGTCATGCATAAGTACTTTTATTCAAGTTACAGGCTGCAATGGTACATGATCTTTGGGTCATCACATGTATGAGATAGGAGGAGAGGCCATTACATGTGCATTTATATATATATATATATATATACATAAATTTATTTTGACAAAAATAAATAGTTAAATTCTAAAATATTATTTTGACATACTTTTTATCACCTTATCATATTTAAGGAATGATTATTCAGTCTATATATTATATAATATTATTATTTATTATTCTCTTACAATGAGAAAGTAAATAAAATAAAATAAAGTAAAGGGTAAATATTATTTTAATAATAATAAAGATAAAATAAATAATAATATTAGAATTAAAGTTTTAAAATAACTCTATTGAAAAACTTTTTCCATTTAAATAAAAAAAATAAAAGTTAGCATTCAAGATGCATATAAAAACCAAGTTTGAGAGTGCCTGCAGTTATGCATGGAGGAGAAATTGGGTCCGAAGAGAAACTTTATTTGTTTTACAAAGTCTGTTTTAGAAGATTGTTTTAGAAATTCCATGTAGCTAGGGCTTTTTGGAAAAAAAAACAAAACAAAACAAAAGCCTTTATGAACACATCTAAGCAAACATTTTTTTGAATATTCTTGAAGAATGTTTCTTGCTGTAATTTATTTTGACCCAAATGATGAGAGTACAAATATTAAAGAAGACTCGGTAGTTAGTAGGCCTCCTAATTCATATTTCCTTTTGTGTTTTATTTTGCTATAATTTCTGGCCATAGGTTTGGTACCAAGATTCGAACCTCTGCCGCTGCCAAGAATCCTAGATTTACATTGGTGTTGTGCGAATTAGTCCCTCGAATCGAAGGTTAGGGGGTAAATGTGTAATGTCTTTTTGTCGTGGACGGGTCTGGAAATTAAAATTGAGATGGAGAAATAGGGACTGTGATTATATTGGAGAAGATGAACTAATTAACTGATGAAGGAACAGAGACTTGATTAATAAGGCCCCAATATGAGGGGTTCAAGGCTGCTGCTTGAAATGCAGAAGAGATGCGTTGTGTGAGCTCACAATCACTCACAATAAGCCCTTTGATTTTGAGTCACCAACCCAAATCCTCTTGCGTGTTTCTTCAATCGGAGTATTTGTCTTTTTTTTTTTTTTTTTGACATTTCAAGAGGCTATGAGTTCTCTGCTATACCAGTTCCAACCATCTTGCATCCATGGTTCACCCATGGCCAGCCAGCCTCTCTCTTGTCTATCATTCTCCTTCATAAGTTTCTGAACTTGAGTTTCTTTCTGCATTTCCCACCCTCCAAACCAGCCGTTCAGACAACTGCCCTTTTCTGATGATAAAAGTGTTTCTCTAACCCTGTCCTGAAAAGGCTAACATGCATGCATATACTGATATACGTATCTTATTCAGATTACTATTGGTACAACGGACAAACTTGAAACTTCCCTTCCAGCTTAATTTGATGACATGTTGATCATCCTTCTTTTTTATTTCTTCTCCTGCGCTCAATTAATGGTAGTTTCTGTCTCACCCGGCCCACAATAACCAGTACTACAAGCTTCATCTGTGACCATCTGCACAGACTCAATTAATGGTACTTCCTTTTTCAGATCCTTTTATACAGCCTTCTCCTCCAAATCCAAAACTCCAAAAGCTTGGTTTGCATCAACTTGAGTTTCACGTTCTTCCACCTCTTGCTTCCACACACCAACTGTGTTCGTCTCAGCTTCTACCGTAGTTGCCATCACCTTTCGGGTTCTGCAAGTGTCGGGCTTGTTCATCCAACGCCGTGGCAATAGCAGGGCTGGGTTGACCCAGGGCAGCGCAGATTATAGATTAGGGTCATCGCGCAGAGTTCGGATTCTCTGCCCAGATCAAAACTGTAGGAACAGAGAGAGAACGAAACTGAAAACGAAGAACGAAGAACAAGAACGAGATAGAGAAAGATGAAGTAAAATGTAAAGAGTTAGATTTATTAGAAAACACTCTTATATACACGGCTTATATATTGCCAGCACATTAAAATGATAACAGTGTTCGGTACAGGAAACAGAATTTGTTTACATCAATCGGTCATCCAGTTACCATAGACGTTGACCTTTCAATCCTTCCCTTAAGCTAACATTTCTTGCGTTAGCTTACCTATCTGCAAACCAGCATATGCAAACCTGCACATTTCGAGAGCAGTAGGAAGCCGTTCAAAAACTTCAATTTTAGAATTCTTTGCATCCAGATGACCACACGCACACACTGCAGCAGCTACAAACTCAGCTTTTGTAGTGGACAAAGATATCTCAGAAATCTTTTAGCAATCTGTAAAAATTCAGTCGGCCGAGACATGTATCTATTGATCAGACATGTAGCAAATGTTAAATCAGGTCGAGTAGCAGTAGGATATATTAGGCTTCCAACTATCTGCTTATAATAATTTGCATCAATCTGTTTCCGTTGATGCCATAAAATTGACAGATCTGAAACAACATCAGTGTGTAAACAACTCATAGCCAAATCACCCGTGTCAACCTCAGCCTGTATTGTGTATAATCTATTTGCTTTCATTTCAGACTGGATCATTAAACCTCTTGTAGGATGATATACCTTACACACTCCACCTTGAAACAGTACATTCACCCCCTTTTCTTGAAGCTGTCCAACACTCAAAAGGTTATTTTTCAACTCAAGTACATAGTAAACATCACTTACCACATATCTGTCTCCTCCAAGTGTCATTTTGACAACACCTTTACCAGCAACATGAAGCTTCTTATTATTGCCCAACTTCACAGAATGTGAAAATTGTTTATCCAGGCTTGTAAATAAACTTTTATTATTACACATATGATTAAAGCATCCCGAGTCAACAAACCAGACATCACGTCCTTCTTCTTTGTCTACATCAGAAGCCATCAACAGTAATTCATCTTCCTCAAATTCATCATCTGTTATTTCTGCATAATGAGCTTCTCTAACTCCTTTAGGACATTCATATTGATAATGACCTAGATTATGACACTTATAACATTCTATCCTTGTTTTATCATAACTATTTCTTCCTCTTCCTCTGTCACAACCTCTATATGACCCTCGGCCATGTCCACGTACAGAATTGGACCTGTCTTCCACTTTCAAAGCTTGTTCATCCTCTTCTTTAGTATCACGTATAAGTTTCTGTTCATGCATTACAAGTGAACTTTGCAGTCATCTATAGACATATCTTCTGTATCTCTTGACTCTTCAATTGACACCACAACATAAGTAAATTTTTCGGTCAAGGTTCTAAGAATCTTTTCAACAATTCTGGAGTCTGGCATATTTTCACCATTACTACGTAATTTGTTGGAGACAATCATAACACGTGCAAAATAATCCATAACAGATTCCCCTTTTTTCATCTCCAAAAGCTCAAATTCACGTCGCAAAGCATTACGAATTGATCTTTTTACCCTTTCATTTCCTCCAAATTTCTTTTTCATTGAATCCCAAACTATCTTGGATGTACTCCTATCCAAGATTTGTTCAAACACTGCTCTATCCAAAGCTTGGAAAAGATAATGTTTTACCTGATAATCTTTGATTCTGGCATTGTCAAGTCGTATCTGTTCTTCATCCGATAACACAACGCCATTCTTCGGCTCTGCAAAGCCATGTTCTACCAGATTCCATAGCCCTTTTGCTCGTAATAAATTCTCCATCAACTCGCTCTAATGATCGTAATGACCATCAAAGTATGGTATCTTCATGAGGGTTTTATCATCAGCCATATCTATGCAAGCTCTGATACCAGATGTAGGAACAGAGAGAACGAAACTGAAAACGAAGAACGAAGAACAAGAACGAGATAGAGAAGATGAAGTAAAATGTAAAGAGTTGATTTATTAGAAAACAATTAGTGCTCTTATATACACGGCTTAGATATTGCCAGCACATTAAAATGATAACAGTGTTCGGTACAGGAAACAGAATTTGTTTACATCAACCGGTCATCCAGTTACCATAGACGTTAACCTTTCAAAAACTACGGAGTTTTGTACAAAAAAAATTATACTAAATTGGAATAAAAGACAGCAAAATGACATAGCTTTTTAATTAATTACAGTATCTATTGATTTTATGTTCGTTTAAAGCAAAACCACTCAACTAAAAAAAAACTATCCCCTCTTTTATTTTTGGGGTTTTCAAATTAAGATAAATTTTGTGTGTGTGTGTTTTTTAAAACAACTATCCATGATTTTATTTTTATTTTTTAAATTTATTTTCCTTTTATGTTCATAAAAGAAAACCAAAACTTCAAATGTTCGATCCCCTCTGCATAAAACTATACACCAAATTACAAATTATTTTTATTTGTCCTTTTTCTTAAATTTTTGTTAGTATTGTTATCATATGTGGGTTTTGGTGTAAGTATACAATCCTTTTACTTAAATAATTTTTTAAATTTTTTCCTTTCTTAAAAGGGACAACTATATAAATTGGAGGGAATCAAAAATATGTACACAATAAAATAGGGTCAATAATTCAGTATTATGTTCAGAACTCTCTTTTTTGACATTTGTACCACTCGTGTACCTTGGAAATCACGTTTTTCATAAAGTTCAGATGCGGCTGTTTTGGAGAACAAACTAAAGATAGCCTAGATGACGTCTAGGATTGGGTTGGAAATAGACAAATTAAAGATAGCCTAGATCAAGAATAAAATAGGGTCTAACCTTATTTAATTGTTTTGCTTACGGTGGTGTTGGGTGAGATTTGATGGTAGTGGTTGAGAAAGGTCCAGACACCTCGTTGGGGTGTCATGCGCATAAATTGCGCAGGGGACTCTATTTATATATATTTTTTATTTTTTCATAACAATTCAGAGAAATTTTTCTGCACGTGTTATCTAAAATACAAATAAAATAAAATAAAATTTCCTTTTAAGGATCAAAACAAACAAATCAGGATAAGGAAAAAAAGGACCCGATTAAAAGCATAAACTTTATTTATATGTAATGATATTAATCATAAATTTGAAATGTATATTTGAACTGCAACTTTTATTAAACTCTTAAACTTTAAAATACTACGTAGTCAAAAATTTAACTATTTAAAGTTTAATAAAATTTGTAGTTAAAATATACATTTCAAATATAACTTATGATTAATAACACTGTAAAATTATTAAAAATTTTAATTAGTACACTAATATGCTCTAAGCGATCGTAAAAGAGTATAAACGAAATGGAGGAATTGGATTTTGGGGCCTGACATGATAGTCAACCTCATATTTGGGTAATGCAAAGGTGAAGAAACAATCATACTGATACAATGGCATAGAAAGAAAAATGTGAATTCATGGATTGCATCACATCCTACAACACAGGTTCAATCATGAATAAAAAACTGATGGCAGATTCAGTCGTGAAAGCAAGAAAATACATTGAGAGGAAGGCCTCCCAAACACCACCCACATACAAGAGCCTCCCCTTTAAAAAAACAACCATCTGTTACAAATCCAGGCAAATACAATGGGAGCATAAAATGACTCCCTTCACACAAAAACCAAGCGGTAGATTTTCATTCTAATTATGGTGCACATTGATAAATAGGTACCCACAGCCTCAAACAAGATCCCCCCTTCATCTCTCTCATGAAAACTATAATTATTTATTACACCTTCCACCACCTCATTCTTTGCCGTCGGCTGCACGCAGAGACCCCAGTTGAACTGGAGCTTGGGTTCCGACAACCTTGGACGAACCATAAACCTTAAGGTCGATCCCTTGAGCCTTCTCCTTTTCAATCTGTTCCTTGATCCAGAAGTAGGTAATTCTAAGCCCATCCTGCAAAATAAAGAAATATAGGCCATTGGGACACTGTTAAGGATGCGGCAGCGCAGATAATTTGCAAAATGTTGATCATAGAAACTGGTTTTAGAAACTGAATGGCATGGGATTTAAATTCTTGAAAATCACATGAACCTTCATAAGATTAAATTGGATGATATTCTTGCAAAACAGGTAAAGTATTGCCATATGTTTACCTTCAATCTCATCGTTGGAGCCCAACCAAGTTTCTCTTTGATTAGAGTGTTATCAGAGTTACGACCCCGAACACCCTCGGGTCCAGGAATGTGGTGAATGGGAAGCTTCTTTTCCTCAAAGCTAAGAACAATTCCTGCCATCTCGTTCATGCTGACCATCTCATCACTTCCAATGTTCACTGGCTCCCGGAAGTCTGACTTTGTCAATCTGAACAAGTATTCATGGTACATCAATGGGATTCAAAAGATTTGACAGTTAAATATTGCCATGATTGAAGGCTATTAATATCAAGGAATTATTGGCATTGATACACTAAAAAATGTTTAAAAGTTTTATCAAGGAAGAGAACACCTTGAACAGTGGATCAAGCATATGACCTCAAGGAAAAAATAAAATAAAACTAGGTTCCATTACTTGAGCTCTTGAAGCGGCAAATGCTCACCTAAGTACACCTTCTACACATTCATCAATGAAAGTGAAGGATCGGGTTTGAAGTCCATCACCCCACATCTCAAACATGTCAACGGAAGTGAGAGCCTTTCTGCAAAATGCTGCAGGAGCCTTCTCCCGGCCACCTGTGACAGATAATAGATAAATCAAAGTGGCACAAAAGTAGGTCAAACTTAAAAATAGGAGCATCTGTAGTGATATTCAATTTTCACTAGAATCAAAAGGACGAGAATACCTTTCCATGTGCCAAAAGGACCATAAATGTTATGAAACCGTCCAACACGGCATTCGATTCCAAAATCCTTTGTATAATGCTTGCACAGTTCCTCTGTTGCCAGCTTTTCCAAGCCATAAGCATCTTGAGGCTACAAGCAGAGCAGTTGAAAAATATTCACATACTAATTCCACAAAACAGTGAATCAAAGGGGGTAAGAAAGTCTGATAATTATTGAGAAGGAAATATGAACAAACCTCTGCAGGCCATGCATCAGATTCCTTCAAGCTCACATCAGTCTCCAGTTGCTTAAATTCAGGGTAAATGCAAGCACTGGAGGCATAGAAAAACCTGCATGAAATCTGATATTAAATTGAGGATTTCTCAAACAGTGATTTGTACAGAACTCTTTTCTCCCAGAAGATTCATTGACAATGCCTTGGGAACAAAGAAAAGTGAAAGCTAATAAAAATGTAAGGAAAATTGGATTCACATTAAAAGCTTACATATCTAAAATAGTGATTTGTTAAAAATAGTGAAAACAAATAGCATTTTCCTTTCGGAACGTATTCTTGTTGCTGCCTTATATTTATTTCCTTCCAAACTAACCTTGCCATGTGTTACAAGAGTTAAACATCAGTTAGGAAAAATAGAGTAAAAGATCACAATTACGGTTTTCAATGCAGAAAATCTACATCCAAAGCAAAACATTTGTAATACATTCTAAAGTAAAGAAAATGTACCTCTTCACTCCATTAATCCGTGCAGCCTCAAGCATGTTAAAGCTGATCATAGTATTATTGTACATAATAACTGAGTGATTGGACTGGATGAATCCCATCCCACCCATGTCAGCTGCCAGGTTAAAGACATGGTCAACCCCCTTAGAGACCTTCAAGCAATTATCCATGACCCTCAGATCCGCAAGATGGAACTCATGACAGAACATATCCACACTCATGTGCTCGTTTTTCTTCCAGTCAGAGGCAATAATGTAATGGCCTTCAGACTTCAAACGGCGTGCAATGTGGGAGGCAATAAAGCCACCTGCCCCTGTGATTGAAATGCGGAGTTTCTCAGATGGCCAGTATGGTTCCCTCTCGAGGTTCTCATAGGTATAGGCGCCATACACAGTTTCACCACTGCTTCCCATTCTGTAAACGTGAGGTGCTGATGGGGTTAGACATGCAATATTATTCTTAACTAACAATACATTATATACCTAAAATTATAGTCTCCCCTCATTACCATGAAGAGGTTGTGATGTTTTGCATGCAATGCTATTTTACCAAAAAAAAAAGTGTTGTAGATGAACTTTTACAGTATTCTATTCTCCATATGTTCAGTTGGCGGGATTTTATTCCCTTGTTATACTGGTGAAACAGGCAATGTCTTCTTCTCTTATAATGGGGTGATGCAACTTCCAATTTCCCTCTAATTTGATGGTAAAGTTGACTTTCAAAACAACAAGAATCAAACAGGCTCTTCTAGGTTCCATTTAGTTGGGGAAGTATTTGCTAGCCTGCTTATAACATATGTCTATTTCTTATAAGTTAAAAATACTTACGAGGCATAAGCATGGGGAGGTGCTTATGACAAATAGATTTAATTCAAGAAAGTTTTATCACACCTATAAATCATTATAAAAGCTTGAGATTTACACCTTTAAAATTGTTACAACCATATTTTATAAGCTCTTCCAAACGGGCTCTAGGCACTAGCTACTTCCAAAGGAAAACGCAAAACCCAATTCTAGCATATGCATATGCCACTCTTAACGTAGAGAGATGTAAAAACTGTGATAGTAATGATGATATCATATAATGTAACCAACTAGAGATCACAGGCCCAAAAACAGGAAATAGCAATTATAGAAATTATGTGGATCTAAATTAAATTCCCAATGAAAATTTTAAATCTACAAACCCATTATTTAGAGAAGGTTGGGGGAAAAAGAAGCAAACCCACTATTGAACTTCAGATGATGCACATGATGAAAAGGGTCAACGCTAACAACACAAATTAAAACTGGATTGGCACAACAGGAAGCAAAATAATGAAAACAATAGCAATAAATCTGGGTACATAGCAGCATGTGAAAACAGAGAAAAAAAAATCAAAAAAATCTTCCCCTAAGAACTAAAAATTTCTAATACAGGTGAGGGAAACCAAATTATTAATCATATTAAAACTCAAAAGATTTAGAAAAAAGAAATACAATCACCAAAAATTAGTATGCATAGGCAAGCCATGATAATTAACCAACTAGTTAGAAAACATAACCAGAGTAAAAAAAACAAACAAAACAAAGAGTCAACAAATGCGACTCACAAAATCGTAGAAGTAAAATTAACCCGCAATAGCTAACATAAACAGGAGAATATCCATGAATCCAAAGAACAAGTTAAGACACAAAATGGCGTTCGGAAGAACAGAGCATTGAGAAACAGAACAAGTTTATCCGAGAGAAACAAGCATAACCCAGATGAGAATTTTACCTCTTGAGGCTAGATTTCAGCTAGTTTTGTTGGAGCGCGAAGATGATAATAAGTGAAAGGTGAATATGGGTCGGAGAAGGCGAAGGGCGTCGGCGTGAAGGGAGCCAATCAGTCTCGCGCTCTAAATAGACCCCGTAAAAAGTGAGCACCAATGAGAGAGACAGCCTTCTAGTTTTTTTTTTTTTTAATTATTATTATTCATTTAAATTTTAAATAAAAATTTTCTTGATTTTATATTTATCTCTATTTTTAAATTGCTTTAATTAATTTTAAAAAATAATTAACTTATATATATATATATATATTCGCTCAAATTATGATTTTGGTGAATATAAAATTTGTGTTAATTTAGTTAGGGCCGGTGAATGCGATGGATGCTTGGTGACGGAGAAGGCCACGAGGCATGTCCATCATAAAATTGGTTCCGTTATTAATTGTTGAAATTATAGAAGGGAAAGAATAAATAAAAAAAAAAACCAGCTGTGATGGACCATATCACATATTCACATTGTCAATAATTGAAGGGAGCGCACAGCACAATTACGACATATACACGCCGGTCACCACGTGCATATATTTGAGTCCCACTGATACACCGACACCGGGGTTGAGAGGTGGATTATGCGACCAAGTGATAGCATATCAATGGAGAGGAAAAGAATAAATTATTATTATTATTTTAATAATATTATATTGTTAGAATTGTATTAAAATACTAACATCAGTCCTTATCGGTTTTTTTAAATTTATAATTTTAAATTATTTTTTACTTTTCTATATAAATATATATCACTAAAGATTTCCTAAATCAAACTCTATATTATTAAAATAATAGTTTATATATCACTTATTTTATTTAATAATAATTTTTTTATAATTTAATATGAACTAAAAGTTAATATTATGAGAAACATGAAGAAGAGAGGTGAGAGAAAATTTTTAAATATAATTTAATAATTATAGGGAGTGAATAGTGCTTTCCAATACATGGGAAAACATTGTACAAATCTTATAGAGAAAATTAAATATAAGGCATCTGTTGTGGGAATGATTTTATGGCTTTTTAATCTTTCTCCCTAAATTTAGGGAAACATACTTATATAGGGAATCTGCTACTGGTGCTCTTAGCTAAGCAACATAGTTGGCTCGCAGGGTAAGCTTTGAATACCCTCAAAAATTTTATTTTACATACCGACAAATACATCAATTTCTACTAACCTTTTTTATTGTTTTTTTCTTTAATTCATTTATAATTTTAATAATAATATATGTTTTAAAATTTTATATTATTTGTACAAGTAAATTAATAAAAATAATTTAGTTGCTGCCTTATATTTAATAATAATAATAATAATAATAATAATAATAATAATAATAATAATAATAATAATAATAATTTCATAGGTACATACAAATAATTACGTTATTTTAAAATATATAAAAGATAAGAGCTTCAACTTATATTTCATCTTCAATAACTTAAATTTTGGGGTTAATCCTATTATGTAACTCCAATTACAAATAGTATTTTGGTGTTTGTGTGTTTGTGTGTGTGTGTACACACATAATGTTTTCGAATTTATAAAGGCATTTATTATTTTGGATGGCATTTATATTCTCAATCTCAATTTTATGGTATGAATAATATATTATTTCATATGATTTGTTTATCCTTCTACATACATCTAATTTCTCATCTTTATTTGTATTTTTTATTCGTATTTACTATTTTTTAATCTTTCCTATTTATTATAATAAATCAAAAATGCATATATGTCCAAAAATATATTAAAAATTATAAAAAAAATATTTGTAGGATAAATAGTAATCTTCTAAATATAAAAACTCTCTTTTCAATCTATATTCCTAAACACTATTTTAGATAACGACTCATTTTACCAAAACTCTAAAACTCATTTTAAATTTATAGGGAAAACATCATTTATAGAGTACTTGATGTGGATACTCTCAATCTCCATTTGTGATGGTGATTTTTTAGAAAGGATTTATAAATAGCATTTGAGGGGTAAAAGGTTTATAGAATATTCATTTTATTTGAAGAAGGATAACAAAATTCATTGAAAAATTACAATTGGCTTGTTTTTGATAACATAGAAAGTAATATAAGGCAAATAATTGTTCAAGTTGCTCATGATTTATTCAGAATTTTTTTATTGAAAAAAACTTTTTTATAAGGTGAAATAATCATAAAATTTCAGCAAATATTCAAAGGGTCAAAACACAGTTTAATTATAATTTGTTTTAGTAACATTTTATATTTAGGTAACGCTAATAGCTAGTTTCTAAATGGTATAAAAATATTTAAATGATGATATAGCCGTTGATTTAGAGTTTAATGTATTGAGATATGATTAGGTCTAATTTAGAGTTTAATGTATTGAGATCTACTATTTTAAAATAAAAGATTATTATTATGATTGAATTGAATACATAAAATAAAAGAAATATAAAATAATAGAAAAACAGAAGAACACAAAAATGTACCTTGTTTCACGTTTTGTGTTTTCAGCTTGGTGAGGATGAAAAAGAGGATTAAGGATTCCAACATTTCAGATCATCAAATATTCAAGGCTTAATCTGTGGTTCTATCTCCCTAATCCAATTAATTGGATAACTTATGTATAAATTGCGTGAGAATGGATAAATGTGATGAACTCTAGAATATGAGGATTTTATAATTTGAGATTATATGATGAAATTGATGATACCATGTTGTTCATAATAATGATTTCAGTATTTTTGTGTAAATTTCGTGCAACACAACTAATTATGTTGTGAGTTATTTGAGAAATATGAATTGAGGCAAGTTTTGTGGTATTGACCTTAATTATTAGTTTGAATATATATAAAACGTGTTTTATGATATATGAGATCATGTTTAGAGGTCATTTAATTCATATGATATATTTTATTGGTTAAAATTAGGTGTTTGAGATGTTACGCTAAACTGGTACAAAAATATGTAAAACTAGATATTTATCACATGGTCACAATCAATGGTGGGCATTTGTGTTAATTTCATGTGGAAAGACGAGTTGGTGGTGTTTAGTGTTTTAGTTTCTTCTTTTTATTTTGTTTAAATTGTATGGACACCGTTTGAGTTATTTTGAAACCATGGTGTTAATGTTTTTACTATGTTATAATGAATTATATCAATGTTTGACTATAGAATTATATTGGCATATGATGTGATGATAAACTAATTATGGGCATAAACTCTATCTTGTTGTATGCACGTGTGATATGACTATGTCGGTGTTTAATGAACCCCATGATATTCATTGTTTTAGATGTTCGTGGGCTTGATTTGTAGCATACTATTGGCTTGAAGTTGTGATGGTCAACCGAGGCCTTGTGATGGTTAGCTTAAAGTGACAAACCCACATATAGTCTACTGATTAAGGTACATATGACCAAGATTCAACACATGGTCAACTTGGAATTGCATGCCCACATATTTGTATTTAGCTTAGATCGTCATACCAACTTTTGGATGACTAATAAAGGTATTAGTCGATGACTAATTTATTGCTTTGTCATGCTTATGCTATCAAAATAAATTTATAAACTCCTAAATACTTATAGTAGAGTAAGTCAGAGTCGATCCCTTGTATTTATTATGACAAGTACCAAAAGTAATAACCTTGATTTTGTCTAAAAAACTAAATTATGTTTTTGTTTTAAAAACTATTTAAAATAAAACAAACAGATAAGAAATAAACTATGATAAGTTGGAAAGATTTGACATATGGTTAGGGATTCATTTAAGTATTTTTTGATTTAAAAACACATATAGAAAATCAAATTAAATCAGTTTTGGATCTCGAAGATCTAGTTTACTTTTGAAGCATGAAACGACATCTCATTCTCACCCCGTGCCTTGGTGGGGATTAATTTTTTCGCCTCATCCCCGTCAGATCTTATATCAATGACCATATAGAAATATAACCATATCCATAGTAAAATATATGGAAATATAACAATATCTATAGTTCTTGGGCATTTCAATTTACTTATCTCACTTTTTTTTGCAACTTTCGCTTTCAGTATTTATCACATTTTCTTTCTTAGCATCTTTAGCTTGATCCTAGAGCCTTTCTGCTAGGATCATATAGTTGGTTTAAAAACAAGTACACACTTCTATGTATTATACTAGGAGTTTTTTTTGGTTGTATATTTTATTGGTCATTATTTAGTTCTTAATTAGGCAACTTGTTAAACAGTTGAATAAATTCAGATTCCTTTCCCTTTTTTAGTGAGATGTCATCCTACTCCTAAATGTGATTACTCCATATAACAGTTTTCTTTGGATCTTTGACTAAAAGCTTTTAGACTTTAGTTCAACTAGTTTCAGTATGACCTTGTTATTTGCACGTACGTTATTACATTATTAAGTTCTTCCTAACATGTGTTTGGCGGTAACTTACTAGTACCCTGCATATGTTTGTCTTCATAATTGTTTATATGAAGGTGGCTTTTGATTTTATTGATAACAAAGCCCAATATATATAGAAGGATGATAAATGCAGTGAACAAGCTACCATTTCGTTAGCGATTTGGACGTACGGTACATTTCTTACTTAATATTTCTTATTTAATTTTAATTTTGAGAAAGGATATTTCTTATGCGTTTTCCATTTTCTTTATTTCAATGACAATTGATGATATTTTTTCATGAACTTACTTTATGTTCCTTCTACAACATTTTAAAATTTTTATCATCTTCTATTTATTACAATTTTGTCTTATTCTTATCCTTTTTAATAAATATCAAGTTTTTTAATTTCACCGTTTGACGAGGGGAATTAATCAAATCTAGTTCCACTAAAATAGTATTGTTTATTTAAAGATATATTATTTTGCCTCAATAAGAACCGCAAAAACATTCGTTTATTTAGCTAACGAATTTTCTTCAACTTCAGCTATGGAAGTTCAACCTGATGTTGGAACTTAATAAGAAAAATGTTATATTGCAATGGAAGCTATATGCGAGGTAACATGTTTTCTTACGAGCTGATTGACTTGGCTCGCTACATAATTTCTAATTTTTCTTACTGCACTATTTGTAATTATGTTTAATTGTTACTATTTTTATTAGTGTTGTTATATTATTAAGTGTTTTTTCTTGCTTCTCGTGTAGGTTTTGCATTCTATGTAACGACTTACTGTGTATTTTATAGATTCCTCTCATTGATTGCCAAGGGTTAAGGCTCAGTTAGATGATGAAAAGTTTATTTACATGGTGCAAAAAAGATTTGATGAATTATCAGGACCTATTCTTCTAATTTGTGGGGATAGTAAACATGCACATGTGGTAATAATTAATATTTTTTTTTGTGATTATTTGCTAATTCTCTCTCTCTCTCTCTCTCATTTTGTTTAACAGAGACTAGTACCGCAAAATTTAGGTCGTGTTAGTAAATATTCCTTTAATAACTCTTGATACAATACTTTATTTTGCTCAAAGACTTCACTTTGGCAATTTGAGAATGTGATAACAATATGAGAAATTCAAATTTGATTAAGTCTTATTACACTCTAAGAAGGCTTTCCTTACTCCAAAAATGAGTGAGTGTATCCGTGAATATGTTTCTCATCCAATAAACTTTTTTTTATATGAAAATGTAAAATTCCTTTTTAATAATGTAAGGATCAATCTAAATACGTGAATATCCTCTTTGATATACTTATACTCAGGAATCAAACTATGTGGCAATGCTTACATCACTCCAAAAATGTAATTTTTTTTTGTTTTTTCCTAAGTTGATGTTTCTCGAATCTTCCCTATCCAAGAACATGAGTGTTGCTCTTATGTTGACTCCAACACTTAGCCATTTGAACTCACACATTAAAAAAATACAAATTTGCTTAAAAAAACCTTTTGAGCATGATTTAAAAGCTATATTGAATTCAAATGGGTTTGATTCAAATGATAGAAGAATTATCCTCAATGTCTTAGTTAAACTCAATTACACTAGGACAAGACTTGGAAGCAATATCCGAATCCTTTTTTCATACAATGCTTGTCTAAGCTCCTTTTTTGTTTAAAACTCTTTTTTTGTTTGAACCTTTTGTCTCAACGTCACAAAAGTATGTCGGTGCAAAAGTAATGTCACGCCCCCAAATTCCAGGGAACCCGGAACCAGGAACATGACTTCCCCTTGCCCGCACCCGAAAGGTCAAGGGGTTGGTGACTAGCACCAATAAAGACTATACTGCGGGTGCTGTCTCAAATATGCAACCCTGTACAGTCATACATCAAGGGTAATCCTGTACTTTCCCATATATCATCATGCATACAATGAGTCAAACAGTCATACAGACATCACATCATAAACAGTATGCAAATACATTTGTCCACGGACCCATGTCCGGGATACAACACATAATACAATACAAAATACAGTACTGTATCATACATCAGAGTAGTGGGCACGTCCTCCTAGAAGAAAGTCTTCCACTAGTCTCGGGTCACACCTGAAAAGGGGTAAACAACAAGTAGGGGTGAGCGACAAGCTCAGTAGGTGACCCCAAAACTCCATGTCATGCAACACATAAAAGTCTATACTATATGCTCAGTGTACTCGTGCACCGTGTAGTGTGCACAATCATCAGGACTCAGTCTGCAAACAGACATCAGGACTCAGCCTGTTCACACAGGACAACTTGTCCACGATCCTCCATGGGATCCCAGCTCAGGGCACTCAGCCCTAGCTCCACGAGCTCAACGGCTCAACTCAGGCCTTAGCCTGTCCACAGCGCAATATGCCCGGCCACAGTCGCCACACAGGCCTGCCATCGGTGCATATGCCTGCCACATCAACCACATAGCACCATCGGTGCATCATGGTGGGAACCCAAACAAGTCACGGAGTCTATGCCCCAATACCTCACACCAACATACTAACATTAGTATGGCATGTCATTCTCAACATTTCCTTTGGAACTGTAGCCAGTCTTCACAAGTAAATCATCAATCCTTGATTTACGAAGGAAGTACCCATAGCATCTATTTTCTTGAAATCAAAAGTCCCAGCATTGGGTTCCCATAGCATAACTAAGATAATCTGATTTTTGGGGATTTTTCTGAGATGTCTAACCCCACTTTCCAAAAATTCACCACTACGAACTTTTGGGTTTTTCTCGAGATTTTACACTAAAACCCAATTTTCACATTTTGAAAGAGTGGAAATTAATTTTTCTAGTATTTTTCTTTGAATCCAAATGGGGGGTATTTCGTTATTTACATAGTAACTTAAGTGTATTGCTTAAATGTGTAGATGGGTATAGGTTACGATGTAAATAGGTCCAGTCCAGTGCTGTCCAGTGTCCAGTTATACTGTTGGAGCTGCGACTCGTAGCTCAGAACCTGCGCCTCGTAGCTGCGGAACGGTGACTCGTAGCTGCGGAGTGCGGAGCTGCAGCGCGCCTCGAAGACTCGAAGCGAGGCTACGACCTTCGGACTACGACCCTACGAACTACGAACTTTGAACCTTCGAACCTACAAACTACGAACCTTCGAACTACGGGTCTACGAACTACGACCCTACGAACTACGAACCTTCGACCTACGAACTACGGGTCTACGAACTACGACCCAGAACTTCGGATTTTCGTCAGTTCGACCTAGTAACGCGCCCAGGGTACTGTTCATCTTCGTTTTTGCCTGTTCTTCATCTGGAATCAACCCAGCAACCCCCAGACACGCACAAACATGCATTCTACGCAGCAGACTGCGATATTTACCTTAAAATGCGTCCAGAACGCCTCTAAATCGCACGGAAACAACAGAAACACGCATCAAATTCTAGATTTCTAGAAATCTAGATCTAAACCCAAATTTCCATGGTTGACTTATCAACCCTCATGAAAAACACAATTAATTAACCCCAAAATCACATAAACATATATCCACAAGGATATAAAATAGTTCTTAACCACAAATCTTATACTAAACCATTAGATCTAACCCAAAATTGGTTTTCCCCAAATTCTAGGGTTCATGCTCAATTTCATAAATCATGATTTCATCAAATTCTTACATGTTAATCCAATAAAACAGCAAGAAAAGGGTGAAGAATCAATGGAACACCTACCTGGAATGATTCTTGATGTTCGAACGAGCTCAAAACGCCCCAAATCGAAGGCTCCAAGCTTCCTTCTCTCTTTCTCTCTCTAAGCTCTCCAACGTAGACGCAGACGCAGAAACGTAACGTGGAAGCTCTCTTTCCCCCTATTTATATTTTTGCCAGTCAACTGACCTAGTCAACCATTGACCCAGTCAATAATTGACCTCCAAGGCCCCGAACTCCGAATTGAGTCAAACTACAGTCAAAACGCTCGAAATGACGAGAACAACACTAAACAGATATTATTACACCCAAATAATCGCCCAAATGCAAAGTCAGCCAATAAACCCCGAAAAGTCAACAATCGGGTTAAACGAGACCCCGACTCGGAATTGGGCCCAAGTACAGTCAAAATGCTCACATCGACGACTACACTACCGTCCAGATAGTTACATTCCCATAGAATGACTATCTCTCAAAACTACCCGAATACGAGTCTTTACAAGCCTTATCCCCCTTGCACCCTCGCACCACGGACAACACCTCCTCCTCCTCAAACGGCCGATCAAGCCACCCAACATCCGCCTCGGAAAGGGTATCAAAAGAAAGCCCATCAAGACTAGGACGGGAACGCTCCTCCTCCCGAAAAAGAGTCTCATAAAAATCCACAACATGTTCCCAAATATCCTCCTGACTGGAAGAGACAACATCATTAATGTGCAGCCAACTAATGGTGTTGACATTCCTATGAGAGTTAGCCATGCAATGAAAGAACTTGGAGTTCTTATCACCCTCACGCAGCCACAAAGAGCGAGATTTCTGTCGCCAAGAAACCTCATCCATCAAAAGCACCCTCTCCAGGGACGAGGCCAAGGTAGCCTGGTGCCCCCTCTCCTCCGCTGATAAAGGCCGAAGCAAAGCCAACTCCTCGAGAGCGCCCAAAGCTGTCATCAAAGAGTGCTTCCGAATACCAACCTGGCCAAAGACAGAAGCATTCCACAGTTTCAAATCCCCCTTCAATAACCTCAACTTCGAGGCAAGCACGTGGCTCAGGGTGCCTGCAACATGATAGGACGCCCACCAAGACTGCACTCTATCCACAAAACCATCTGCGAGAAGCCACATATTCTCAAACTGGAATGGACGAACACACGAAGGGGAAGGACCACACTCCAGGAGAACCGGAAAGTGATTAGAACCCCAATGACTGAGCCTCGACTGACGAAGATGCACAAAACGCCCTGCCCAATCCACAGAAACCAAAAATGGATCAAACCTAGAGAAAAAGGTTGTTGACGGTTATTGGACCATGTATAATCCCCACCAACCAAAGGGAGATCCACCAGACCCACGACAGCAACAAAGTCAGAAAAACCCAGCATCGAGGGAGTAAACCCCGATGAACCCGTCTTTTCAGACGGAAAATGCACCACATTAAAATCCCCCCCGATACACCATGGCACCCCCCACCAGCTATGCAAACCCGCAAGCTCATCCCACATCAGACGACGATCATTGGCAATCTGAGGATCATACACCCCGGAAAACATCCACACACTTTGGTCCCCAACCGACTAGAATTTGCAAGACAACGAAAACTGGCCAACGGCATCATCCAGTTTGCAAACAACATGGCTGTCCCACATTAACAGAATGCCCCCAGTGGCCCCCACTGACCCAAGAAAGATCCAATCCACAAAGCGACCTCGCCACAAAAGCCGCACAAGGTCCTCCGACACCAACTCCAATTTAGTCTCTTGCAGGCAAATAATGTCTACCTTCCACTCCTGGAACAAATTGCTAAGGCAAAGGCACTTCGCCCGATCATGCAGCCCTCGCACGTTCCATGATAAGAGCTTCGTACTCATTGGGATAACTCAAGATCCCCCCGAACAGCCAAAGCAGTCCCCGGCCCCACCCGAGAAGGCCGAGAAGCCATTGCATCATAATTAATCGAAGATGCAAGGCCCCGAAGCTCGCGGGCACACTTAGGCCCCGTGCCCGCAGGCTGCCTACAAGGTGTAGCAGCCTTGCGTGCTTGATGCCGAGCCTCAATGTCACGAAGCAGATCCGACACAGCATCTTCACACCCCTCAAAAGTCATCCCCAAGAGCTTACCAATGGCCTTATGCTTCCGTAAGACCCAATCAGACGCCTCCGGACAGCAAGGTTGCACTGCAAGAGCTGCAGGCTGATCAGCAAGGACACCCAGCGGAGCCTCCCAAGCCTGCACCACCAGAGCACGGGCAGAAACCAAACTCTCCTCCCCCGCCACTGAAGCTAAACTACCACCACCTGCTGACTGTGGACAGCCCCGGGGCGAGACAACGCCCCCAGCATTAACCTCCCCCGCCGGGACGAACGAGCATCCCCCCATGGGGCAGAACCCCTCCCGAGTCACCAACATCTGCCATGACCAAAGCCCCCAGCTGAGTGGCCCCCACCCACACCCCAGTCGACTGGGCGCGCTCACCAGCAGAGGGACTGCGTCGACTGCCCTCCCCACGCTCAAAACGCCACGAACGAGGCGACCCCCTTGACAGCACCCCCGTGTCAGCTACATCGTGCTCTGGCACTCCCGAACCAGCCAGGCCCGACGCCCCCCGCCCACCTAGAAAGGGACGAGCGACCTCAACTGCGCAGAAGCGCCGTCAGGGGGAGGCACGTCAGGAGAAAACGCAAGAGCCCCGACCGGTGTCGCAGAGAGCACGGAGGCGTCGACCACGCTCCATTCTCCCCGTCGCCCGACGCCCAGCTGCAACTGAACGGACAGGCCGATAGAGACCCCACTACGGCCGTCGTCCGGAATCCCGACAGCAATGCCACCCGACGCCACATCGCGATACGTCCTGGCGTCGCGGTCGGAGGCGCGCACCGACACCTGCGCAGAACCGCAAGTAGAGCCGCAAGCCGGGTCTCCCGCCTCGTCACCGACACCCTGACGGCTCCCATGCCCCGCGGCTGAGCAAACTCTGCAGCCCAAGCCACCCATGAGCGTCACGGCCGGTGGGGATGAAGAGAGTCCCCCGCGATCGAGATGGACCAGCGGCAGAACGAAATGAAGCTTCCACTGCGATTCCGGCGCCGTTGAGCCAGGTAGACCGTAGCGCCTTCACAGAAAGACCGCACCTCGAGCCGGCCCAAAGGAAGACCGGCCAGCTCCCCTAACACTCGACCCATCCAGGACGCCACGTCCCGACTGAGCGAGACAGCACTGATCCACGTCCGACTGCACTCCACGATCCGAATCGCCCGACCAAGCTCTTGCACCTCGAACGACTTCGAATTCCACCCGCAGAACTCGAGAGGAACGTGCGCTGGCTCAGCGCCAGTGCCAGCGGCTGCCACGATCGGACCCCGTCCATTAACACGAGGAAACGGCGCATCGCGATCGCCTCTGTGTCGCCCAAAATCTCTCGCGTGTCGCGCGTGGAACATCGTGACCCTTTTTAGTGTCCACTGGTAGGATTATTGAGCCATTGCGTGATTGTTATTGTGTTCCGGTTGGTAGGATTATTATTTAGGGCACCATTCAGGATGTCCCTCAAAAAATGTGCTTCCTATGGGGATTTATAGACTATTGCACTTCTAATGCAAGTTGTGGCTGACCATTAATTTTTTTTTTTTTTGTTTTCCTTGTGTTTGTTTTGATGTATTTTAAAGGGGCTCTATATAGGACTTGGGAGATGAATATTGATTCTTAGACCCTCTTTAAAGCTAGGAAATGTTTTTTTGCTTTCTATTTGAGCCAAGAACTCTAGGTTTTTGTAGTTTTGAAAAGGAATATTGAACACCTTAATTTTAGATGAAGGATTACTTGTAAGCCTTTGTGATAGATTGATCTATATTTTTTTCTCTTTTATAATCCCTCATTTATAAATGATATATAAGTTTATTCATCATAATATAGAGTAATTTGCTTTTCCTAAGAATTGGGAGTAGCTCGATTTTAATTGTATGTGTTTGTTTTAATATTTTCTTATCTCTATCGTCAATGATTTTGTTCCATTAAATGATAATATTTTAGGAGTCATTAACTTATTACATGCTTTAAATAATTAAATGATGAATTAAAATATAAAGTTTGATAATTAGAACCTATAGAATGAAACTTAGAAACATGAGTCACGAAAGTAGTCCATAATTATAGGAGAAATCATAATTGATTATCATGAGTTTAATTCTATTTTAGTGAATCATTAAACTATTCCATTGTTAGAGTTAGACATGTCATTATTTACGCAAAGAAATTAACATTTATCGTAGCAATCACGAAAGGGCTTTGCCACATCTAAACAAAGGCGGCATTGACAAGTAGTGGAGGCATAAGGACTACGTTGAGGCATCATCGAGATTAGAAAGTAGGTAGTGTGACAGTTCAAATTTGATCACCATCTTGGAGTCATTCAAATCATCACTTGTTCAAGGCATAGTTTGCCGACAACGCTTAATTTTTTGCCAAGATTTATTTGATAAAGAAGAGAAATTAATCCGAACCAACTATAATTATTTGATTTGTTCTATCATTTACTTCTCTTTTATGCATTATTTCACCAAGAATAACCAATGTCATAAATTAGCCTTAATTAATTGGAGTTATATATATATATATATATATATTATTTTTAATTTTTATTAAGGATATGCAATATTTTAGACACAAGCAACAAGGATTTGTAGTACGGTTGTTGAATATGAACTTTAAGACTAAAAATAGATTATACACCGTATGAATTATAGTGTAGAAAAAGGTCAATAACCAAGTATAACAGGAACTGTAGTACGCTTGTTTAATAGAGACTTTAATTGAGACTGAGGATAGATTATACACCATATACCATATGAATTATAGTGTGAGAAAAGGTCAAGAACCAAGTATTTGAAGGTTTTTGAAAATCCTTGCTATGTGAAAAACAAGAAGCATGACATTGATCTAGAGTTGTAATTATTTTATCATTTTATATGTTATTTGTATCTCACTTATATATATATATTGTATTTTTTGTATCTTTTAACGTGTAAATTATATTGTGTAAAATGCAAATTTCACTAATTACTGTTAAATTTTCTTTATTAGCTAATTTTTGTTTGGTATTTTTTTTTATTCTTTTGTACATGTTTATTTTTTTTAAATGGGTTGATGTTTTAGCTTCAATTTTCGTTAGATGTGTTTTTATTTGAAGCAAGTTTTCTTTTTTGTTTTGTATGTGCAAGAAAGGGTTATGGCTATAAGAGCACTAACATCAGTTTTTTTATCATCGTTTTTATTAAATTTAAAATTTAAAATTACATTTTGCTTTTCTATATAAATAAATATCAC
This sequence comes from Taxillus chinensis, assembly GCA_023512835.1. Lineage (NCBI taxonomy): Eukaryota > Viridiplantae > Streptophyta > Magnoliopsida > Santalales > Loranthaceae > Taxillus > Taxillus chinensis. Next base: position 19,622,277 of record CM042089.1, on the reverse strand, counting down.
AATAGATTTCCTAATCACTCACTTTATTTTTAAAATAATATTGTATAATGTTTTTATTTAATAATATTTTTTTATAATTTAATATGAAATAAAAATAAAAGTTGTAAAAAATATGAATGAGAAATATGAGAGAAATTTTTTATATATAATTTAATAATTACATGAAGTGAAAAATGCTTTTCAATATATTAAAAAAATACTATATAAACCCTGTAAAAACAGTTAAATATAGAGCTTCTATTATGCATATGATTTTATGATATTTTAATTTTTTTTCTACATAAAGAGAACTAGACTTCTATAGAAAGTCTGTTACTAGTATTCTAAGGGACAATATAAAAATGAGTCATGAGTTAAGATCCTATTTGATAGAGTTGTACTTGATCCTCACTTTAACACATACTCTATTTAACGCATACTTATAGGCACCAACAAAGCCCCCTCTTGGATTTTCTAGAGTACTAAAAGTCTTATAAAACCTATAGCTACATTTGTTCAACTAATATTATTTTTTAAGATATGATTATTTTTAAAATTATAAATATAAATAAATCTTTAGCATTCATAGCTACTTTTAAATTCATTGTCTTCACCGTTTTAAAAAATAATTCTATTTTCAAAACATTATCATACCAAACAAGTCCTATGAGTCCTAATGCCCACAAAAAGAAAGCCTAACAAAAGGTTATATGCTATTAAAATAATAATTAAAAATCTTAAATTGGTTAGAATGAATATATATATTTTTACAATTAAAATTTTAAAAATTTTATATTTAAAAATTTTATTTTTAATTTATGTTTTGGTTAGGAAGTACAAGACTACGAGAGTATGATTATTTTTGAGTTACGCTTTAACTTTAATTTAATGAGTTACTGTGGGGATGAGGAGCACCGTCCGCAGCAGTAGCGTACGGCAGAGGTGGGCTGAAGACTGAAGTTCGAATGGAGGGAGTGGAATTATAAAAATAAATAAATAAAAAACTTATTTCTGTTTCGAGAAATAACGTTTAAAGGCTGGAGTGCCCTTAACATGCTGTACTCGTTCTCTTTTTTTTTTTCAGCGACCAATGTGGGACTCAAACATTTACGCGCGCGTTCCAGATTATTTACAGAAACATATCGCCACCTCGATGGACGATGGACCAAACCCAACCCCGCACTCCACAGTAGCCCGGCCGTCGTCCTCATTGTTATCCCCGCCCCGGCCCCCCACAATCCTAGACGTTGCTGGATGTCCCTTGGTTGGTTAGTTTTTCTCCTCTACATGTTTTCACGTGTCCATGAATCTGCCTGTTGGATCATTCTTTCTGTCAATTTTTCTTTCGTCAAGTAAAAAACTGTTACTCGATTCATTTTCAGCTTATATAAAATTTGAAGAAAAAAGAAAAAAGAAACACCGCCAAACCCTCATATTAGATACACTAATTTTGCCAGCAGGCTGCACCGTCTAGTTTGTATAACTCTTTTCTCCGTAGAAGAAGCGAGCCAAACGCGCCGTTCCATATCCTGGGTGTGATGATTCCGTATCCAGACTCGAAATTTTCTAGTGGGGCTTTGTGGGTCGCCATGATTTTGACGGAGTCACGTTGGTAACGCTGAAAATTCGACTCCTTCGTATTTGAAAGGTTGGGGAACTGAGATTCTCATGGGACTTCATCTGGGTTTCTCCACTGAGCTTCGCTTTGCTTTTTTGTTACTGATTCAGTTACTTCTGTGACAAGCACTACGTACGAGGTTCTTCAAACTCAATGCTTTCTGGTATATACATATATATATATTTTTAACTTCTGATGCAGACCTTTGTCTTATTTTCTGACTCGCTAGTGTTTTGATTTACTGTGATGTTCATCCTATAAGGTTTATTTAGGCTGGTTTCTGCAGCATTCCATTGCTTATTATGAAATGACTAAATTTGTTGACTCGATTTAAGAAATATTTAAAGGAGTAGAACTTGTGAAGGATAGGATCAGAGAGCTTAAATGTTATCTCTGTGAGTTTCGGCCAGTTATTAATATTATATGTCAATATGAAACTTAAAAAAGGTGCAGGTTTTTAAGTATGATCTGGAGATGATCTACGGCCAAATTTAATCAGTGAGCTAAGTGGCTCGCATTGAATTTTTTGTCTTGTCACTTCAAAATTTATATTGAAGAGAAGTTCAATATTTACTTCATCACGCAGTCTTCCCTCCAATCAATGTGATTGATAGCTGGCATATTAAACTTGTAGTGTGATGCCATCTCAACTGTTTTTTTTTTTTTTGAAATGCCATCACCTACTGTTAGGAGCTAAGAATTGGATCTTGCTTTTTCTAAGCTTATATGAGTACAATAGCTATCATCTGTTTTTTTTTTAGAATAGATGTACTTTTTCTTTTCTTTTTTAATGTGGTTGAAGGTCCTCTAGAGTTAATTTTCCATATCAAAACTATCAAAAGATTAAAATGCCAAATAAGTACAGTCAAGTGTGTTATGCATTCCTGAACGCTGGCTTCATTTTTGTTATTGAAGTGTTTTTTCCCCACTGCATGGAGTCAATTTTGTCCGGGTTAATAATATTCCTCACTGTTTGCAGCGGATCACAATCCATATTTTTACTGCAATGGTGCTTGTGTTTCAAGATTTTGTTTGCTTCCAAAGTAAAGAATGTGATTTGAAATGAAAACCATGACCTTTCAAGATTTTTCTGCTCACGCAGCAAGTTCACTTGTTTGGCTTGTGGCTTGTGGCTTGCGATGATTTCTAATTATCGGTGCTGTTGTATCAAAGATTAATTTTCTAGTTGCTTCACCTTTCTTTCAACTTCTGATTTCTTGTTAGAATACTGTCTGAGGGTCCCTTTGTTTATTCACGTTTGTTCAACCGTTTTTCCCTCCTTCATCGTTCTGTTGATTTCATCATTTCAAATCATGAAATTATCGTGTCAGTTATGATTTATGTATATTCAGTTGTACCCTATGCAGATTTTATATACAATTCCAAGCTATAAAACTCAATACAATTTCCTAGGTTTCCTAGAATTTGCAGTTCTGACTTTGATGCAATAGTATTTCATCTCTGGTGATAATTGTTGCAGTATATTGGATGCGCCGTTGTGGGCTGCCTGTACGTTTTCTTTATTCTGCTTCGTTTACTAAGAAGACCAACTGGGATCCAACTGTGTCCCTTTCGCTGGAGCATCCATGCCTTATTTTAGTTGAGAAATGTAGTACAAGGGACCATTTTGATCAGATATTGGCTCAATTCATGAGGAGTGGTCTCATTTGTAAGACATTTCCCATGAGCAGGCTACTCTTCTTCTCCGCAATCTCTCACCCTGAGAACCTTGACAAGGCCATGCTACTCTTTAATCATTTTACTCCTCTTCCCAATGTGTACATTTACAACACCATGATTTCTGCATTGTCGTTATCTTCAAAAAATCAGTCTTTTGGCATGTATAATTCTATGCTTCGGTCTTGTATGGAGCCAGATAAGCAGACCCTCCTTCTCCTACTTCAATCTTCCAAGTGTTTGCCAGAAGTGAAGCAGATTCACTGTCATGCTATCATCACTGGCTTGATGTCTTATGGGTATTTTCAGAACTCGCTCATTAAGGTGTATTTGGAGAAAACACATTTTTGTCTTGCAAGTAAGGTGTTTAAGCAGGTGCCCAATCCCGATACTGTAACTTTTAACATTTTAATTACTGGACTAGCTAAAAAGGGGTACAGCTTAGAAGCATTGGATTTATTTACAGAAATAGTGAGTTTAGGCTTAGCACCTGATCAATACACCATAACCGGTGGTCTTATCTCTTGCGGAAGACTAGGGGATGCACGGTTGGGGAAGTCGCTTCATGCATGGATTGAGCGGAGAAATTTGATTGAGTCTAGGAATCTGATTTTGGGTAATGCTCTTCTGGATATGTATGTGAAGTGCATGGAATTGGATCTTGCCCAAAACATATTCAATGCCCTGGCAGAGAAGGATGCCGTTACATGGAACACAATAATTGCAGGATATGCCAAAGTTGGGAACTTGGAACTTGCACACACTTATTTTGATGAAATGTCTTGCAGGGATCTTGTGTCTTGGAATTCCTTAATTGCGGGATATGCCCGGAAGGGTGATATCATAACTGTAAGAAGTCTATTTGAATCGATGGTTTCAGAAAATATAAGACCTGACAATTGCACATTAGTTAATTTGGTATCTGCTGCTGCAGAAGTTGGAGCATTAGATCTAGGGAGATTGATACATGGTAGGGTGGTTCGGATGCAGATGAAAATGGATATCTTTCTTGCTTCATCTTTAATAGACATGTATTGCAAGTGTGGAACCATTGAAAGGGCTTTCATGGTTTTTAACAGAGTTGCCCAGAAAGATGTAACTTTATGGACAACGATGATCGCTGGACTTGCATTTCATGGTTTTGGAAAGAAAGCCTTGGAACTGTTTCATGAGATGCAGGAGGATCATGTAATTCCGAATGAGGTGACCTTTGTAGCTGTTCTTACTGCTTGTAGTCATAGTGGACTTGTGGATGAAGGGCTTAGAATACTAGACAGCATGGTGATTCATGGTGTCAAGCCAGGGGCTGAACATTATGGGTGTCTGGTGGATCTTTTAGGGCGATCTGGGAAGCTGCTTCAGGCTAAAGATGTGATTGAACGGATGCCAATAAAACCAAGTCGGTCCATATGGGGTGCACTTCTAAGTGCTTGTAGAGCTCATAAAGACGTGGAAATAGCAGAGATGGCGTTGAAAGAGCTCATCAGCATGGAGCCTGAAGAGGAAGGAGGGTATATTTTGTTGTCTAACATATATGCTGCTTGTGGGAAGTGGAAATACTCGGATAGTATCCGGGAAATCATGGAAATCAGGGGATTGAAGAAGACGGCTGGTTGCAGCAGTTTAGTAATTTGTGGAGTCAGTCACAACTTCACAGCTGCAGATAAGCAGCATTCAAGGTGGAACGACATTGAATCTATTTTGATGTCTCTTACAAGTGAGATGAATTTAGGGGCGGCTGATGTTGAGGGTTTCTTGAAGGCTTCAGGGTCATATGCGGCCTCCTTTTAAGTAAGGGTGTATCACCCATGCTCTCTGTCATACTCTAGTTGAATTTCCTCGTCTTTTTTTAATGTCTGTTTTAGCTGCGTGGGAAGGGAACTTCTATTGTTTGATGGAAACTGCCACAAGCTTGTTGTTGAATTCAGACTACACACTTCATGATAGAAGGGTCGAACAGAAAGTGAACCACTTCAAATAAAATTAATTTTCCTAAACAGCCCTGTTGAAGTCATGCATGATGCGCCAGACCAGAGCCTGCCGGAGTTGCTCCACCACTGCCATCCCTGAACACTTTTAGGCATGGGTGTGTAAAGTTTTCTGCAGTGGCTGCAACTGGTATTAATCTCCCTTGACCTTGAGTGGTGAGTGTCTCCGGCTTAACGCCCATTCAGGGTGGTTGGTTTGGTTGAGCAATGAGCAGCGGCTGGTGGGTGACGGAAGTGCACGCAGGTGACGGCTGTTGGTGGTCTCATCTGGCATGGGGGCATGTCGGCCGTGAGAGTGGTCTCCGGCGGATGGCTGGTGGGCGACGGAGTCGACCCTAGAGAAGATGACGGCTGACCTGTTGTTGTATGTTGGTGGCGGGTGGTGCTGTTGGTTTTGTGGTCCGGTCCACAGAGGAGGATGGGAGATTGGGGGTTGCTGGGATCGACGAGGACGGCGCGGAGCGAGGGATGTCTCTCAGTTGGTCATCACCGGGTTTTACGGGTTTTTGCCGGGATCATCATCATCATCATCATCATCATCATCATTATTATTAATATTATTATTATTATTAAATTGTTTTTAAAATAAGAGTTACAAACTATCTTGCAATGCTTACATCACTCCAAAAATACATGAGTGTATTTTTTTTCCTAAGTTGATGTTTCTCGAATCTTCCCTGTCCAAGAACATGAGTGTTGCTCTTATGTTGACTCCAACACTTAGCCATTTGAACTTACACATTAACCAAATACATATTTGCTTAAAAAAAATCTTTTGAGCATGATTTAAAGGTTATATTGAATTCAAATAGGTTTGATTCAAATGATAGAAGAATTATCCTCAATGTCTTTTTTAAACTCAATTGCACTAGGACAAGACTTGGAAGCAATATCCGAATTCTTTTTTCATACAATGCTTGTCTAACCTCCTTTTTTGTTTGAAACTCTTTTTTTGTCTGAACATTTGTCTCAACATCACAAAAGTATGTTGGTGCAAAAGTAAAGACGACACAGATATTGAATCTATCATGAGTTTTACCCTTTCCATTCATACATATTCCTTATAGTTATTCTTTATCCCCCCTCTGGCATCGTAGTCACACAACCAGCTCTTCACCACCATAAGCCCATGTTCTTAACATTTTAAAAAATAGTTGTGGGACCTATTTATTTTCAAAACTCAATTTACAAAATAACCATTTTAAATTATTATAGATTCCACATTTTTAGAATTTGAAAATTGAATCCAGGTTGGATTCAAGCATACCAAACAAAGCATATTAATTTGCCTATTTTTAAAATAGAATTTGGTTTTCAAAAACAAAATTCGGCCTATAAAGTGTGTTTGACACATGTGTTTTGTGAATAAAATAATATTTTATTCAAATTCTTATATGAAAAAAGTAGCTATTTTTTAAAAATCTCTATGTTGTTATTTTTTCAAATCTAAACTTAATTTTGGGTAAGATTTAATTTATTTAATTTTTACTTTCTCTCTCTTTTATCTATTTTATTACACGTTCCCAATTTATTTTTTTTGTTGACCCAGCTTAAAAAAAAAAGACTTTTTAAAAACATATTCATTATCCTACCAAATAAAATTTATTTTTAAAAGTTAAAATTAAAATTCCAACTCAATAAAATAAAAAGCCATAAAAACAAAATATAAAATTAAAAATATGTATCAAATACTATTATTTATTTATAATAATAAAAGTCTACTTGTATTAAAAAATATTCTCTTCCGTTAAATTAATATAAAAAGATTAATATTAATTTAAAGCAATGAAGGTTTCCTCATGTAGCATTGACAAGAAATATAATTAGATTTTATTTTCTTTATAAAATGAGATAAAAAATATTATTTTATTTTATTTCGTTGGGTCATTCACCTCCAGCATCGATCTTCACCCGTCCGACGCAGTTGCACCGCCCAGGAGCGCCTACCCTTACAACCGCCGCTATCGTAGCCGTCACCGTCCTTCTTCCTCGGCCACTACCCGTCGCCGCGCCGTCGGAGAGTCGCCGTCTGAAAAGCCTCCTCCCCCCTCCCTCTCTCTCAACGTGAGTTCTCTCTCTCCCCCGCACACACACACGTGTACACGTACTGACGTACACGCACGCACTTGTTCCGTCTCCCGGCGCGGGACTGCGGTGATGCACCGCCTGCATCTTGGAGCGCACTCGCGCGATGTAATTACAAAAGAAGGGTGTGAGCAAATTTCAATGTTAACGGACTCAGTTTTGCGATAAATGAATTCGTTGTGGTTACGAATGTTGCAGATTACTTGTTTGATTACAAATGGCGGGTAAAAACTCGGCACTGGTTGCTATGATTGCCGACGAGGTATTTATTATAAATCTACCATGAATTTGACAATGTGCCTGTTTGGTCATTTCTCTAAATTCCAGATAAGGTTGGGTTAGGGTTTAAAAATGTTATCGGGAATCGGATTGAATGACTCTTGGAAATATAGGAATTGTAATTACTTGATGCCTCCCTTATTGGTGCAATTGGGCAAGCATAGGACTGGCTAAGGTTATTGGTAGTGCCTTCTTGAAAGGTTTTAAAAAAAAGATAGGCAAGCTAGTAGTCAGCATGGATGTTTATTTTTCTTAATTAATATTAATTATAAAAAATCAGATGAGACCAAGGCAGCAAGTAACACTGGTTTAAGTGTTTCGTAATTGGAAAGAGAAAAGGAGCATTTCAGATTTTGGTTTGATCAGGGGTGGGGTTATTCTCAATGGATTGAGGATTTGGGATCAAGTTTTTTGTTTTAATCTTAATTTTTACTTCTCAATAAAGGGTGTCTTCATCCATTTTGAGGTTTTTGTGGTTGGTGAAATTGGGTTAATCTGGCTATTGCGTTCTACTTCTACCTAAATAAAAGCTGTCATTGTATGGAGGTTCTTAGTTTGTGATGTTCCTCTATCACTTTGTGCTATGCTAGATTGCTAGTTTACAAATATAACGCCTTATGTATTTTGTAGGATACTGTGACTGGATTTTTGCTTGCCGGCGTGGGTAATGTTGACTTGCGGAGAAAGACAAACTATCTAATTGTTGATTCAAGTATGCTTATTACTTCTGAATTCTGATGCTTAACCTTTTCTATCAATAATTTTGGTATGCTACATCCATTTTTACACTTTTGAAATTCCTGAATAAAATTATTTAGCTCATCGTCCATCAAACACAGATGGATCATTAGTAATAGAAAGTAATTTACTGCACCTGTATAGAGGGATAATCAATGACTATTAAGTTAAGCTCAACAAGTAAATATATAAATAAGCAGCCATCTTGTTTTAATTTGAAATGCACCTCCATGTTTTCAAACTTTATTATTTCATGATCTTCATGAATAGCAAGTGGATTACAGAAAAGGTTAAAATAGCGCTGGGGGGTGGTAGGTGATCAAGGACCACTGAACATTTAATTGGACTGGGCTGATTTTCTATTTTTTTCAATGATTTTTTGAGAAACAGTAGCACTGAAGCTTGATAAATGTAGCATAAATTTCACTAGTAAATATATGCTTCAAAAATAGTAAATCACGTAGATTTTAATAAAATATTACTATAAAAAAGTAATAAAAATGCATAATTATCACACAAAAGTTTCAAGTCTATTTTTTTATTAGAAAAAGATCGCACATAAGGAATATATGAGGAGTAGAAATACAACAACATGCTCAAAAAGAATAACCATTAACATTACAAATGGAAGAATAATGGTACATGCCCGAAGCAAACAATCACTCTCTCAAACAACGCATTAAGAGACGAGGGCATCATCTAATAAAGGCCAAACAAGCCTATGATCATATTCCAAAGCCCCTTGGCATATGGACAGTGAAGGAAATCTCAATGACCCTCATTTCATACAAATCATCATTACCATTACCCTCCACCTCAAAAACCCCATACTCATCTGTTAGTTAACAAAAAATAAACTTCTTAGGTGGTCAACGTGACCCCTTAAACAGTCAATGACTGCCTAGATGGTTGCCTAGGCATCTGGCAGTGGGAAAATGTTCCATGTCCACTATTTTAACAAATCTGTTTGGGGAGGGGCCTGAATCCTGCTCAGGTGGCCACCTTGGTTGTCTTTTTGAACATTTATAGATCAATTCTTTTTTTGTTTTTTTTTTTGTTTTTTTTCACCTTTAGTCCATTTCCTCACTGAACCAAAATATATTATACTCATACTCTAATAGTCATAGTGTGTTGCTATGCAGCATGCTGTGAAATAGCTCATGAAGAGTTTATCTTGGCCTTCAAGTTATGGATGCATCCATTACGGTTGATAACTTTAAAACAAGTTTACTCCTGCGTGATCACCTGGATCTTCCATTGCCCTGGTCTAATTGGGAATTTTCAAGGCCTTTGGCATGAGACATGAAGGCTTGTTGCAGGATAATTTATAAAGAGCCTTTTCGATGCATGCCCCCAAAAGTTACGTCATTGATGGTTTAATCTTCAAAAATCAATTGAAAGTGAACTACGAAGAAAATTACAGTAAACTAAGGCCCCATTTGGTAACCGTCCCATTCTCCAAAATTTACTCCAATTCCTTATATTTTAACATTTGGGAATAAATAATATGTTTGTATTTTTATTCCTATTTCTATTTTTTTATGAAATCAGACCACAATTCTGGGTCATTTTAAGATTGCAAAAGGACGTTATTGTTTTCTGGCTTTTGTCAGAAAACAACTTCCCATCATCCCCACTTAAAATAGAGCCTCCTCAAAAACAACAACAAAATAAATAAATAAATTTTATACCTTTCACGTCATCCTCCTCCACCATCACCCCTTAAACCCCCAGTGAATAATCGGTGCAAGCTGGATGATGATAACAAGCAATTTTTGGGCGATGAGTAACTTCGGTGAAGATCTTTGACCTCCAGTGAAATTGTGGCTATTTGGATGATGATGGGATTCTGGTGTGATGAACTGCAGTGAGCAACCTGGTGTGAGGCCTCTGCTATTCCAGTGAAGGCTACTATGTGATGTGATTGGATGTGACGATCTGCAACTCCAGTGAGGTATTGAGATGCTAGCGATGATTTATGGCTGGATGATCGCTGGTGAGGCCTGGGCTTCCTCCTCTGAAATCGCCTCTCTCTTTCTCGTGATTATCCGACCACTGCCACATTTTGTGATGATGCCAATTTTATTGATTTGTATCATTGTTGTATCTTGCTTACAACATGTAAAAAATTATTCTTTCCTTGTATCATCTTCCTTCTTTCGTTTTGTTCCCTTTTTTGGGCTTTAAACTTTATGGGGTCTATAAATCATATCCATTAATTAAAATAAATGGGTTTCAGACAGTTTTAATTTTGCATAAACTTATTTGTTGTCATTTATATCAAATTTTGTCCACGTTTGTTGGAAGGAAAGTGTGTGTGTGTGTGTGTGTATATATATATTTAGTAACAATATCTGAGACTCAACTATGCCGACAAGGTTTATGCATATATGGCACTCAAAATGTGGAGCAAGAAGTAATGGGTTTGAAGCTATTTTTACCAAATAAGTTTCATATTTTTCATCTCAGTATGCTGGGAATGACTTTTTTGCTAACCTAGGAGGAGAGTCAGGAAATGAATCAACTGGAATGGGATTGGGATTTAGAAATAAGAAATGTAATCGAGAAGGTTACGAAACGGGGCATAAGTTTCTTTCTTGCATAACATACACCAATGTTTGAATCTTTCTGTTATTACTTATCACAAATTTAGAAGAACATAAAAGTGACAAATGCCTTTAACAGGCTCGTAAAGAAGACATATTTTGAGGAAACGTCATGATTTTTAGAAGGTGCCTTGGAGAAGTGCTTTGTGTTTTTAGTAAATATTAAGGGTTTTCAGAAAGCATTAAAAGAATCCTCTAAATATCTAATACCACTTGGAATTTGTAGAGGTGACATAAGTTTCACAATTTTAAAAAAGTGACTTAATGAGTTTATGAATTAGCGTGCCAATTTTTTCATTTGGTCCTAGGTGTAGTCTTAGTTTTTGTGTTTACTTGGCAAGTTGTCTTCATACCTCACATTCTTATTATAGCTTTGGAGAGAGAATAAAAACAGCCATTGTAATTACCTCATCCACAACAGGGAAGTGCGACTGGATGTACTTGTGTTCGTGTCAATGAAGCTAACAACATTCTTTGTTCCACTTCCAATTGCTCTTCTAAACATGAACGGAAGTGCTGAAGATTTAGTCAAGCCAACAATTAACATACCTTCTTTTATTTGTTTTTGTTTTTCTGTATGTATCATGCATGATTGCTTTTATTACACTGGCTCATGTTTCATTTCTTCTAGAAACAACTGTGAAGGCAATTGAAGATGCATTCAAAGAGTTCACCACGAAGGACGACATTGCTATTGTCTTAATTAGCCAATATGTGAGTTTTTGTTTGGCATCTAATGTCTTGTAAAGTTTTATAGTTATATTTATGTGGAATGCTAAGTAGAGATATGAATGGATTGGGCAATGCATAAGTTATCGTGTATGTTGCTTCATTCTAACTCCGATGGGGCAAATCTATTAGCCATATAATTGGGTTGGAAGCAATATTTTGTTGGGTTGTTTGTTTAACAACCTAATTTTATTTTCATGGTTTAAAGTTGAAACACAAGATTTAAGCATTACCATTTGTTGTGTTGTTTCATGGTACAATTATTATATTTACACAAGCGTCAGTTATGTTCTCAATGCTTTGCTAATTGCTTAAATGGCTCTGCATTGGGCAGTCACCTCGTGTAAAAGTAGAATGTTGCACCCCTTTTCAAACTTTGTTTTTTCTTTTTCTAATAAAGTTAGGCCTAGTTTGGCATTGAGTAAAAATCTATTTGATAAATTTTAAAAAAGCATTTATAAAAAAATTTATGCTTTTTTATGATAAAAAGCATAAGCAGTTTAGAGGTTATTTTTTTAAAGTTTTTTTAGGAATCTATTTTGAAATTTATAAAATATCAACATTAATCTTATTTAAAATTAAAAGAAAAAGATATGTAGGTCTAACATTAAAAATTAAGGATATTTTTATTTTTTTAAACATTCACAATTAATTTTATTTATTTATCAAATACATGTTACTTTTAAAATTTATTATATTTTTTAAATTATTGTTTATCAAATACTCATTTATTTATTTTTACAGTAGTTTTTTTAATACAACTAAAAATAGCTTCTTTTAAAAGCACAATATTATTATATAGATTGAGGTTGACATTGTATATGAGAAAAGTTTTTTTGAATGCTTGTGTTTGGATTAGTTGAAATCTATTTTAATTCACTTTACATATCATATTGAACCATGTGAAGGCTCGGCATCAGTAAAAAAAACAAATGATTAAAAGTTTTTGTCTTTTCTTTTTTTCCTTCCAAATAAATATGGAATGATTTTTAATGATAAGAAGTGCAACTCCCATAAAATATTCTAGCAAGTAATAATAAAAATAAAAATAAGATTGTAGAGTGTGCTGGTCTCACGTAGATGGAACTGGAGCAGGAATTGAAGGGAAAACAGATTGGAGGAGAGGTTTTTTAGGTCTATTTTATTCTTTTCTCCTGGCCATGGATCATGGAAACAATGGAATATGCACTTGTGCAGTACTACATCCTAACCAAAAGATAGACAAAATCTGAATTGATAAGAGATCCAATAGAGTTGGCCTGTAAAATCTTGATTCCTCTTTGATTATATGAACCGGCATCATCACTTGGCGTCTTCTTTCCTGCTTTCCCCTAGGGATTGGAAGGCCACCTTGTTTTAGTGCTTAGCTTGTTAAGATTATTTGTGAGTTTTTTTGTTTTACATTTATCCTTGGCTTTGAGAGTATTTCTCATCCTCCTTTGGTGCCTTTGTTCTTGTGACTCGTTTTGTTCCATTCTTCACTCTTATTGATACTTTTTGCCAAAAATGAAAAAAGAAGAGGAAGAAAAGAAAACCTTGGCACCAAATCACTCCCAGCCATACATTACATTATTTTCATGCTCGACATGTGTCCTTTTTTGTCTCATTGATTGGTTGATAATAATTATGTTATGCGTTGTGATATGATTTTGTAATTTTTTATTTCCTTATGCAATTTTGTAAGTGTTCATATTTTTATCGGAGAAAGTTTTCCATCCAAACAGTGGGAAACAGCAGTTAATTACTTGTCACAATTTCTTTATGAAGCTATATTCTGATTGGGGGATTTTTCTATATGACAAACTAAACCATTTCTCTCATATTCGTTCTCATCAGGTTGCAAACATGATAAGGTTCTTAGTCGATAGCTACAATAAACCAATCCCTGCAATTCTGGAGATCCCATCCAAGGATCATCCTTATGACCCCGCTAATGATTCCGTTCTTTCGAGAGTGAAGTATCTATTCAATACTGATTCAGTGGCTTCTGATCGGCGTTGAGTACAGCAACATGCTTCTTGCTGCAGCTGAATTGAATCGTTGTGTTATCAACTCTTTCCCCTTTGTTATTTTACATGCTCGGCATTTTAGTTTTTGTTATTTTATATGATGGCTGCAACTGGAATCTGCTTCCCACAATAATTTATCCAATAATTTTTTGGAAGAAAAAAACACATTGTGCATTATTGGGATTTTATGAATATGGTTATATTTGATTAAAGTACAAGCGGTCTCGTTAGTTCAATTTTGAAGTTAAAAATAGTAATTTTTATGTACCAATATAATGAATGTTATTTTATGTACTGAAATAACATAAAGTAACATATAAACACTTGTGGTGTGTTTTGAGTAATGATTGTATTGAGTTGTTATTATGAGTTTTGTGTTATCTGTAACAGATATGTTGTGTTATATTATGTGAACTGTATTATGAACTTTCTTTTCATATTGGGATTGTGCTTGTGATGTCTATGTGAATGTGTTGATTGTAGCAAATGTTATAAACCAAGCTATTATGTGATTATTATTGTGTTCCGGTTAGTAGGATTATTGAGCCATTCCGTGATTGTTATTGTGTTCCGGTCGGTAGGATTATTATTTAGGGCACCATTCGGGATGTCCCTCAAAAAATGTGCTTCCTATGGGGATTTATAGACTATTGCACTTCTAATCAAGTTGTGGCTGACCATTAACTTTTTTTGTTTTGTTTTCCTTGTGTTTGTTTTGATGTATTTTTAAGGGGCTCTATATAGAACTTGGGAGACGAATATTGATTCTTAGACCCTCTTTAAAGCTAGGAAATGTTTTTTTCGCTTTCTATTTGAGCCAAGAACTCTAGGTTTTTGTAGTTTTGAAAAGGAATATTGAACACCTTAATTTTAGATGAAGGATTATTTGTAAGCCTTTGTGATAGATTGGTCTATATTTTAGCCGTAGTCCTCATTGTTATCCCCGCCCCGGCCCCCCACAATCCTAGACGTTGCTGAATGTCCCGTGGTTGGTTAGTTTTTCTCCTCTACATGTTTTCACTTGTCCATGAATCTGCCTCTTGGATCATTCTTTCTGTCAATTTTTCTTTCTGTCCCGTGGTTGGTTAGTTTGCCTCTTGGATCATTCTTTCTGTCAATTTTTCTTTCGTCAAGTAAAAAACTGTTACTCGATTCATTTTCAGCTTATATAAAATTTGAAGAAAAAAGAAAAAGAAAACACCGCCAAACCCTCATATTAGATACACTAATTTTGCCAGCAGGCTGCACCGTCTAGTTTGTATAACTCTTTTCTCCGTAGAAGAAGCGAGCCAAACGCGCCGTTCCATATCCTGGGTGTGATGATTCCGTATCCAGACTCGAAATTTTCTAGTGGGGCTTTGTGGGTCGCCATGATTTTGACGGAGTCACGTTGGTAACGCTGAAAATTCGACTCCTTCGTATTTGAAAGGTTGGGGAACTGAGATTCTCATGGGACTTCATCTGGGTTTCTCCACTGAGCTTCGCTTTGCTTTTTTGTTACTGATTCAGTTACTTCTGTGACAAGCACTACATACGAGGTTCTTCAAACTCAATGCTTTCTGGTATATACATATATATATATTTTTAACTTCTGATGCAGACCTTTGTCTTATTTTCTGACTCGCTAGTGTTTTGATTTACTGTGATGTTCATCCTAATAGGTTTATTTAGGCTGGTTTCTGCAGCATTCCATTGCATATTATGAAATGACTAAATTTGTTGACTCGATTTAAGAAATATTTGAAGCAGTAGAACTTGTGAAGGATTGGATCAGAGAGCTTAAATGGTATCTCTGTGAATTTCGGCCAGTTATTAATATTATATGTCAATATGAAACTTAAAAAAGGTGCAGGTTTTAAAGTATGATCTGGAGATAATCTACGTCCAAATTTAATCAGTGAGCTAAGTGGCTCGCATTGAATTTTTTGTCTTGTCACTTCAAAATTTATATTGAAGAGAAGTTCAATATTTACTTCATCACGCAGTCTTCCCTCCAATCAATGTGATTGATAGCTGGCATATTAAACTTGTAGTGTGATGCCATCTCAACTGTTTTTTTTTTTTTTGAAATGCCATCACCTACTGTTAGGAGCTAAGAATTGGATCTTGCTTTTTCTAAGCTTATATGAGTACAATAGCTATCATCTGTTTTTTTTTTTAGAATAGATGTACTTTTTCTTTTCTTTTTTAATGTGGTTGAAGGTCCTCTAGAGTTAATTTTCCATATCAAAACTATCAAAAGATTAAAATGCCAAATAAGTACAGTCAAGTGTGTTATGCATTCCTGAACGCTGGCTTCATTTTTGTTATTGAAGTGTTTTTTCCCCACTGCATGGAGTCAATTTTGTCCGGGTTAATAATATTCCTCACTGTTTGCAGCGGATCACAATCCATATTTTTACTGCAATGGTGCTTGTGTTTCAAGATTTTGTTTGCTTCCAAAGTAAAGAATGTGATTTGAAATGAAAACCATGACCTTTCAAGATTTTTCTGCTCACGCAGCAAGTTCACTTGTTTGGCTTGTGGCTTGTGGCCTGCGATGATTTCTAATTATCGGTGCTGTTGTATCAAAGATTAATTTTCTAGTTGCTTCACCTTTCTTTCAACTTCTGATTTCTTGTTAGAATACTGTCTGAGGGTCCCTTTGTTTATTCACGTTTGTTCAACCGTTTTTCCCTCCTTCATCGTTCTGTTGATTTCATCATTTCAAATCATGAAATTATCGTGTCAGTTATGATTTATGTATATTCAGTTGTACCCTATGCAGATTTTATATACAATTCCAAGCTATAAAACTCAATACAATTTCCTAGGTTTCCTAGAATTTGCAGTTCTGACTTTGATGCAATAGTATTTCATCTCTGGTGATAATTGTTGCAGTATATTGGATGCGCCGTTGTGGGCTGCCTGTACGTTTTCTTTATTCTGCTTCGTTTACTAAGAAGACCAACTGGGATCCAACTGTGTCCCTTTCGCTGGAGCATCCATGCCTTATTTTAGTTGAGAAATGTAGTACAAGGGACCATTTTGATCAGATATTGGCTCAATTCATGAGGAGTGGTCTCATTTGTAAGACATTTCCCATGAGCAGGCTACTCTTCTTCTCCGCAATCTCTCACCCTGAGAACCTTGACAAGGCCATGCTACTCTTTAATCATTTTACTCCTCTTCCCAATGTGTACATTTACAACACCATGATTTCTGCATTGTCGTTATCTTCAAAAAATCAGTCTTTTGGCATGTATAATTCTATGCTTCGGTCTTGTATGGAGCCAGATAAGCAGACCCTCCTTCTCCTACTTCAATCTTCCAAGTGTTTGCCAGAAGTGAAGCAGATTCACTGTCATGCTATCATCACTGGCTTGATGTCTTATGGGTATTTTCAGAACTCGCTCATTAAGGTGTATTTGGAGAAAACACATTTTTGTCTTGCAAGTAAGGTGTTTAAGCAGGTGCCCAATCCCGATACTGTAACTTTTAACATTTTAATTACTGGACTAGCTAAAAAGGGGTACAGCTTAGAAGCATTGGATTTATTTACAGAAATAGTGAGTTTAGGCTTAGCACCTGATCAATACACCATAACCGGTGGTCTTATCTCTTGCGGAAGACTAGGGGATGCACGGTTGGGGAAGTCGCTTCATGCATGGATTGAGCGGAGAAATTTGATTGAGTCTAGGAATCTGATTTTGGGTAATGCTCTTCTGGATATGTATGTGAAGTGCATGGAATTGGATCTTGCCCAAAACATATTCAATGCCCTGGCAGAGAAGGATGCCGTTACATGGAACACAATAATTGCAGGATATGCCAAAGTTGGGAACTTGGAACTTGCACACACTTATTTTGATGAAATGTCTTGCAGGGATCTTGTGTCTTGGAATTCCTTAATTGCGGGATATGCCCGGAAGGGTGATATCATAACTGTAAGAAGTCTATTTGAATCGATGGTTTCAGAAAATATAAGACCTGACAATTGCACATTAGTTAATTTGGTATCTGCTGCTGCAGAAGTTGGAGCATTAGATCTAGGGAGATTGATACATGGTAGGGTGGTTCGGATGCAGATGAAAATGGATATCTTTCTTGCTTCATCTTTAATAGACATGTATTGCAAGTGTGGAACCATTGAAAGGGCTTTCATGGTTTTTAACAGAGTTGCCCAGAAAGATGTAACTTTATGGACAACGATGATCGCTGGACTTGCATTTCATGGTTTTGGAAAGAAAGCCTTGGAACTGTTTCATGAGATGCAGGAGGATCATGTAATTCCGAATGAGGTGACCTTTGTAGCTGTTCTTACTGCTTGTAGTCATAGTGGACTTGTGGATGAAGGGCTTAGAATACTAGACAGCATGGTGATTCATGGTGTCAAGCCAGGGGCTGAACATTATGGGTGTCTGGTGGATCTTTTAGGGCGATCTGGGAAGCTGCTTCAGGCTAAAGATGTGATTGAACGGATGCCAATAAAACCAAGTCGGTCCATATGGGGTGCACTTCTAAGTGCTTGTAGAGCTCATAAAGACGTGGAAATAGCAGAGATGGCGTTGAAAGAGCTCATCAGCATGGAGCCTGAAGAGGAAGGAGGGTATATTTTGTTGTCTAACATATATGCTGCTTGTGGGAAGTGGAAATACTCGGATAGTATCCGGGAAATCATGGAAATCAGGGGATTGAAGAAGACGGCTGGTTGCAGCAGTTTAGTAATTTGTGGAGTCAGTCACAACTTCACAGCTGCAGATAAGCAGCATTCAAGGTGGAACGACATTGAATCTATTTTGATGTCTCTTACAAGTGAGATGAATTTAGGGGCGGCTGATGTTGAGGGTTTCTTGAAGGCTTCAGGGTCATATGCGGCCTCCTTTTAAGTAAGGGTGTATCACCCATGCTCTCTGTCATACTCTAGTTGAATTTCCTCGTCTTTTTTTAATGTCTGTTTTAGCTGCGTGGGAAGGGAACTTCTATTGTTTGATGGAAACTGCCACAAGCTTGTTGTTGAATTCAGACTACACACTTCATGATAGAAGGGTCGAACAGAAAGTGAACCACTTCAAATAAAATTAATTTTCCTAAACAGCCCTGTTGAAGTCATGCATGATGCGCCAGACCAGAGCCTGCCGGAGTTGCTCCACCACTGCCATCCCTGAACACTTTTAGGCATGGGTGTGTAAAGTTTTCTGCAGTGGCTGCAACTGGTATTAATCTCCCTTGACCTTGAGTGGTGAGTGTCTCCGGCTTAACGCCCATTCAGGGTGGTTGGTTTGGTTGAGCAATGAGCAGCGGCTGGTGGGTGACGGAAGTGCACGCAGGTGACGGCTGTTGGTGGTCTCATCTGGCATGGGGGCATGTCGGCCGTGAGAGTGGTCTCCGGCGGATGGCTGGTGGGCGACGGAGTCGACCCTAGAGAAGATGACGGCTGACCTGTTGTTGTATGTTGGTGGCGGGTGGTGCTGTTGGTTTTGTGGTCCGGTCCACGAGAGGAGGATGGGAGATTGGGGGTTCTTTGGGATCGACGAGGACGGCGCGGAGCGAGGGATGTCTCTCAGTTGGTCATCACCGGGTTTTACGGGTTTTTGCCGGGATCATCATCATCATCATCATCATCATCATCATCATTATTATTAATATTATTATTATTATTAAATTGTTTTTAAAATAAAAGTTACAAACTTATGAAATTGGCCGGATGGATGTTTTTTAAATAATTAAAGAGGAGAGGCAATGGCGATGATAAAGACCCGGTCCAAATGGGTCCTGACTAGACCAAAAGAAAAAGTCTATTTGTAACTGTCGTGTTTTCAGCTGATATGATAATTGTCATGTCAGTAAAATTACTTAAAACTTAATGCGTAGCGCACCACATCTAGACAAGCAAAGCTAGAATATAATATAAAATTTAAATTTAGAGGCGAAAGAATGTGTTTTTTGAAAATCTGAGAGCGACAAACTCCCTTAGGGTGTTTAAGCGCCGTAACTCTCATTAGTACCTACAAATAAAAAAGGGCCTAAATCGGACCACTATATGTAAAGTTATGGTCATTTGAAGTTTTCGTAAGAAATTACAATTGACAGAATTCCTGCTCGAGGCTTGCTCGATACTCAAGACCTACTCGAGTCTATGCTCGAGGCGTGCTCGAGCAGGGGTTCGAGCGTATGTGCTCGAGACCTGCTTGAGCGCGGCTTTAACAGGAGCTCAAGAAATGATCCGGAAGCGCGTCAAATCGTGAAATAAATTGCTGATGTGACTTCTTATACGTTAATCGAGGATGCAAAGATGTCGCAACGCCAGTTGTACCTAGCATTGCTCTTGTATATAACATGAAAAAGTCTATTTACAACCGACGTTGCATTTCCTTTGCGTCTCCGACAGATATGGCAGTTGTCATGTCAACAAAAATACTTAAAATTTAACGCGCAACACACCATATTTGAGATAGAGAGAAAAAGAGCAACAAAGGGAGGGAAGAGCCTAAAGTTGTAGATCTGTACAGGTGAAGGAAGAACACAACATAAAATCTGGATTTAGAAGCAAAAGAATGCGTTTTTTGGAAATTTGAGAGCTGCAAACCTCCTATGGGAGTTTGGGTGTTGTAACTCTCGTCAATACCTACAAATCAAAAAACGAGCCTAAATCGGACCATTGTGCGTAAAGTTATGACCGTTTGAAATTTTCATCAGAAATTACAGTTGATGGAATCCAAAAATCCGTAGATCTAGCTGTGGAAGACATGATCGAGCCTTTGCTCGAGACTTGATCGGGTCTCTGCTCAAGACTTGCTCGAGCCTGAGGCTCGAGCAAGAGCTCGAGCGATATTCCGAAAGCGTGTCGAATCGTGAAAAAAAACTGTTGAAGTGACTTATTTCATGTCAATTAGGAATGCAAAGATATCACAACGTCAATTGTATCTAGCCCTGCTCAAACATTAGTAATTGTTAATTTGCTTTGCCTTTATTTTTATTTTTTATTGTGCGTGCTTGTTAAACCTGGTCCAAATAAGTTTTTTTTTACCTTATTTTATTATCCAAGCTCATCATATTTCTTTTGACTTTTATTAGATTTTTTTTTTAAGTTCTTAATACACTTTTTTTCTCATCGAGTAAAAATTATTTTCAAAACACCAAAAACTTCGAAAACTAAAGAAACCAAAACACGTGTCATACATATATATGCGATCACATAAGCGCAAAAGGCAATAACCAGAAGGAGTGATTCAAAATAAAATTTCAAAAATCTATGAATTTATCCTTTCATTTACGCTACACTACTTTCCATTTCCCTTTCCAAAAACTGAAGCATTGGGTGTGAGTTATACCCCACTCGTTTATGTAGTATATGTTACGCTAGTGGTGTATATTGTACCTCATGTAATCTATTCACGTAAAGCAAAATATATTTCTCTTATTCAAAATGCAAAGCCACACACTGACACACATATGCACAAAAGGCAATGGCCAATAACCGATAGGAGCTTCAAAGTAAAACATTTAAAAATGCATGAAGGCAACTAATCCAAAGAAGAGAAGAGAAGAGAAGATGATCACTAATCCAAAGAAGGCAACTAACTAACAAGTTAGGGATGAGCACTGCTAGACAACTATAATGAAGAGTATTTGAGTGAAACTAATGATGAACAAACAAAATTAAAAATTTGTCTAGCACGATGACCCTAGCATGTCAAAAAGAATTGTATCCTCTAAAGAATATTTTGATTAATCTAAACTAACTATTGAAGAACTTAGATAATAGTTATATAAAATTATAGATGAACACATAGGCCCTAAAGAAGTAAAAGTTATTGCTTTAGAAGATAAATGTCTTAAAAACACAATTCCAGCATCAAAAAATAAGGATAGAAACATAGAAAGTCAAAGTATAGAGTTTATTGGTCTAAAAATTGAGGTAAACAAACTTAGATGCATGATAGGAAGCGCTAGGGAGCATGAGATTACCCTAAGAAAAGCTCTATATGAAGAAATTTAGTTGAAAAACAAATGGTTAAAAACTAACCAAAAGATGGATGCTCTGCAAGGTGACCAATGGTCTCCCGAGGACACTAGTGGATTGGGATATAATGATTCAACAAACTATGACAGCAAGACTGCCTTTGTAAAACCAAGCACACACCAACATGTTATAACTACACCACCTAGGGTAGAAATGATCATTAGACATCATTAGGTAAAATGTTTTGCACCTAGGATCATCTAAAGACCTAGGATGAGTATACAAATGCCTAAGGTTCAACATTATAAAACCATAAATAGTATTATTAGACCTACCTTTGAAGGAGAACACTAAGACACAGTGCAAGGTGCCACTACTGTCATGTATAAGGCCACTACAGTGCAAGGTGCCACTACAGGTGTTAGTATAATCCTAATTCATGGGATCCTAGGTTTGCCCCTCTAGGAATGAGAAGAATTTGGTACCCAAGGGAACTCACCTGCAATGATCCAAGTTCATGCTGGTACCAAAAATTCAATATTTGTCCTGTGAGGATCCACCCAACACAGTGTCCATTGGACATTGTCCCACATCAGTTGGAGCATAGAAATGGAGTGTGCTCGCGTGGATATCTCTCCTAGCATGAGGCCTCATGCTAACCTCAAGCATTTCTTCAATGGCTACTTCGGTATCATAGGCAGCCACTATTTTATTCAGTATTTGGGTAGCAAGAGCAACTGGGGAGGGATGATTATAGCTCTTAAATAGATCATGCAAGATTTAAATATCTCTGCCAACTTAGATTTTAGTTTAATAGCGGACTATTGTTAAGTGCATCGAGTCGTCTAAAAGCTTGCTTAATAAAGTTTTCTTCTTCCGTTATCTTACTCCTAGTCTAGTCAGAGGGACAAAAATAGGCTTGAAGGGGTGAAGGTGTGTTCTACTTTCTACTGTTGTGAACAGTTGAGAAAGAACATTAGTGTGCGGAAATAGGAGTTGGGGGATTAGTTAGGAGGGCAGGTTCCTTTCCTTTAGAGAATGGAGGGAGAGAAGCTGATATAGGTTAGTGTTTCCTCTGGTAGTCGGGTTCTGGTGGATAGCTCCCCTTGAGAAGATGGAGTCTCCTTCTGCCTGACAAATGGAGCTGGGAGTGCTAGGGGTTGTGTGTCTGGTTTAGAAATTGATGTGTCTGATGTGACCGAGGAGTGGGGGGTGTCATTGTGAGAGGTAGATGGTGCGAAAAGATTACTGGTGTAGTGGGAGAAGGTAGAGAGGAAGAAGTTTGAATGAGTTGGGTCTCCAAAATCTCATATTGAGACAAGAAAGGTAAAGTGAGTAGTTCACCTAGAGAGTGAGTGGAAGAGATCTGGGTTCCATAAGTTGTAAGGTCAGGTAAGGTTGTATCAGCTGGAGTGGTCTCAATTTGGGAGAGGGGGGGGGGGGGTGTAGGGGGGAGGGGAGGGGAGGGGGTGTTATATCTGGTTTATGAAATCAATTTTAATGTCTACCTTTTGAAAATGATATCCGATGAAATGATGTTGAATGTGTATATATGCTCAACTCTAAAATGTATAAGCCAGGATTGTGATGATTGCTATTGCACTATTATTATCACAGAATATTGGAACATTTTTAGCCTTATAGGGGAGTAGTTATATTACTGCAAGGATAAAGTAACCTAAATAGGCCTAGGATTTCTAAATGATTAGAATATCATAATCACATTTGACGTAGATCCAAGCAATTAAGATATAGATATGAATTGTCTATCCCGTGATTGCTTGAATTGGACGTTGGGTTAGGGTTTTTATATATTTTTTTAAAAAATATATGTTATTTTATTTGAATTGAAAATTAAGATAGATTAACTAATTTAATTTCTAAAATACACTAGGAGAACTCTCACCTGTGTTTTGTACATAAGTTTTTTAAATAGTTTCCCAACCTTGTAACATTTAATTTTCTAGTTACTAGACTAGTAAAGAAGGGTTGCATAAGCATTGGATTTATTTTTTGACATGATCCATTTGGATATAGCTCCTATTGAATACACCATGACCGAAGGCCTTATTATTATAGAAGACTAGGGAATGCTGGAATGCACAGTTCAGGAAATCATTTTATGCACAGATTGAGTAGAGAAAGTTGATTGATTCTAGGAATATAATTTTTACTAATGCTCACTTTGATGTCTATGAGTACATGGAATTACATCTTATTTGAAAAATATTTAATGTCTCAATAGATAGGATGTTATTTAATGGAACATAATAATTGCAGGAGATACCAAAACTAGAAATTAAGAAGTTGTTAATACTTATTTTGATGAAAATGTTGTAGGGATCTTGTGACTTGAAACTCCTTAATTGTGGCATATGCCCATAAGGGTGATTATATAGTTGCATGAAGGTTGTTTCAATCCATACATACAAAAAAAAAATAGCTGAAAATTGCACATTGGGACCTTAGATCAAGGAAGATTGATGCTTGATATGGTGGTTTGGACACAAACAAAAATTGAGGATAGCATGTAAAAAAAATAGATATCTTTTTCACTCCAACTTTAATAGACATGTATTATAAGTGTAGAAACATTAAAAGGGCTTTCATGGTTTTTAATAGAGTTATCCAAAAGTATATAACTTTATACACAATGATGACCCCAAGTCTTGCATTTCATGATTCTAGATGGAAAGTCTTGGAACTATTTCATATAGGATAATATAATGCTGAATGATAGTGACCTTTGTCGTTGTTCTTACTACTTATAGCCATAATGGACTTGTGGAAGAAATGCTTTGAATATATAACAGGATATTCATGGTATAAAGCCAAGGGGTGAGCATTATGGGCATTTAATGAATCTTTTAGGGCAATCTAGGAGGCTACTTTAGGCTAAAGACATAATTAAATATATGTTAAAACCAATTCAGTTCATTTAACATTTACTAAGTGACTGTAAAACTTATTAAAATATGAAAACAAGAGATGATCTTAAAAAGTGCATAAGCATGGAACTTACGAAGAAAGTAGGGTATATTTTGTTGTCTAACATATATATAACTTGTGAGAGATTAATTGCAATCAATTGCAATACTCATTATTTTTAAAATAAAACATTGTGCCCACCTTGATGTCACTCATACAAGTGAGATAATGTTCTGGGTTTCCGCAAGCTTTAAAATCAAATGTGGCCTCTCAGATTTTCAGTGATGTCGCATCGGCCATGCTTTATCATACTGCAAGTTGACTTTCTTTAGGCTTACGTGGAAGGCAATTTCTTCTATTTAGTAGAAGCTACACAAGCCACAATAAAGATAACATTTTATTAACAAATTTTGAAGTGGACACAAAGCAGGAAATATCCAAGCCTGCACTGCATAAGTGAAAGGATAAATTTGGCATAAATATAATTAAATAAAGGCCTCAACTCACCTCTTAACACAAGAGAGGACCGACATGCAACTCTTAACTTTGAATGAGAAAATAAATATAATTTGATGACTTTGATTGAAGAGGCTAAAAAGTTTATATTCAGCATATTAATTACAATTCTTTTTACCAAACATTCATATTAATTATAATTCTTTTTTCCAAATCAAATAATTTTATATCTTTAATTAATACCTTCATCCAATTATTTTTTATTTTTCTCTAAATTTTTTAACTTGTTCAATATCAATTTTTTTCACCCTAAAATAAACAATTTAACGTAAATAATTTTCTCACATCTTATTTTCAATCAAGTTACAATAACAACACAATAAATATGCTCAATTCAAATTTTATTCATCTTAATATTACAACACGTTTATCTTAACATTTACATCTTAATAACACGGAATTTTTATATATATTATTTTTTATTAGTATAAAACTCTATTTCATATAAAAAACAATTAACCATAATTTTTTTCTTTTAAATTCAATAATATTTTATAACTACACCGAACTCTGATCATACTTTCACTTAACCTACTTTAATCATCCGGTTCACATCACCATCAATCCATATTTCATTCACTGAATTATCGACTCCAAGTACTCCAACACCTAAGACATTATGTGACTGAAATCTTTCGGTCATAATAACAATTTACTCGTTTCCTAAACATAGATACCTGTCAAAAAGTGTTTTACCGCACTACAAGACGCCAAATTAATAAAACACAATTATTTTTCTTTTCTTTCCGCCCCTCCCTTAACATAGTGTCCAATCGGTAAGATACAACTGTACAGGTGAAAAGTCATTGTCCCATAACTATTTCAACAAAAAGAAACGCCCCCTGACATATCGTACACACCCAGCCAACCAACATATCTATAAAGCAATCTAAGCAACTGCAATGTAAAATCCAATTACAAAAAAGCGGGCAGCTGAACTACTGCGTCTTCCTGTTGCCATCAGAACCTCCTCTTAGCACGACCCCACTAATTCCCCCTCATTTATCTTCCACCTGAGTCCCTGCAACAACCACGGTAAAAATAAACCTGAAGTTGAAGAGAAACGGTCGAACAGAATGTTCAAACAAAAATATTTTCCAAAACAGCCCAGTTAAAGTCATGATGCTCCAGAGCTTGCTGAAGTTGCTCCACCACTGCCATCCCTAAGCACTTTTAGGCATGAATGTAAAGTTTTTTGGACGCTGTCTGCAACTAGTTTTAATCTCCCTTGAGTAGTGTCTCCTGCTGAAGGTCCATGCATATCAATTGTCTGGGCCACCCTCTGCTTACATTTCTCCCAGTCATCTGACCGCAGCCAGCAGGCTCTGCCTCCATGACTTCCCTCCATCCCAAGAAAGGAAACATTAGGGCTTTCACCAAAAGAATATCTCAACCTCACTGAAACACAGTTTGGCAACCATGCAGCTCCTCCAGCAGCATTTATAGGAGGAATAAGGGCAGGATCAAGAACTACAGTTAATCCAAAATCAACGGAGTTATGGGGCCGATCATAATAGATGTTGCTTTTTGATGTAGATGAACTCTCAACATTCCCATCTGGACTAAACCCTTCGTGATTTTCTAGACACAGTTCAATACGGGGCTTCTGTGCAGGGGCCGCATCCCCGCCTTGAGCCTGGGTTAGCCCTTTTTTCCATGCTATGAGTTTCAAAAATTCTCTCAGAACTGAAATGGGCAGGGTGAGAAGAGTTATGAAAGATGCGACGCGGGAAGCATCATAGGGCTCAGATGCAACACGACGGCTGAAGTAATCACAGATCTCATTGATTTCAGATTGGATTAATTCCTCTTGAGCAGTTGTTGAGTTCTGCTGCTGTTGTTGGTGCTGTGTATGGAAGCGCTTTACACTGAGGACTTGAAGTAGTAATTGAACTCTGTGGACACTTACAGCAAAGACATAGCCCCTATGACAAGCCATGAAATCAGATCCAAGAACAGAGAGTATGTTATATTAGTTTGGAAATAACAAGTGGCTATCTCTGGAAAAATGAACATTTCAGAATTGTTCCATTGAGTTAGCAATATAGTGTGCTGGAGTATAAACATGCAATACAGAATCACAGCAACATCTGCAATTAACAAATAATAATCAAATACTCGCTGGGTGAGGATTTAGAATTGACGCACATTTTTAGGCTTAAAAAATATTCCATTATGGAGAGTTAGTAAACCCTTTTACATGATCTCTACAAGGGATCACCAAAGAACAAAAAGCTTTCCATTCTAGAAATTTAAGTAAGTCAAAACTTCAAACCTTAAATATCACAAATGAATTCAAGCCACCTATTTTAAAGATGAAAATTATTTACTTCGCAGATGGAAAATTACAAACCTTAAAGATTAACCCCTAGATCTAAGAAAACCCTAGGCTTTAATATAAAACTTTAGAAAATGATATACATATACACGCGCAGAGAAAAATGGAAAATTCATTTTAGACTACAATTGTAAGATTATGGTGCCATATTGATTCCAAATCTAGTAAATCTTACCCCACAAAGAAGCGCAAGGCTGGCTGCTCCTGGTCTAAATTTAATAGTGCACCTTCGTTATCCTTTAAAATTGACCCTAGGATCTCTTTCAACAGATCAGGCAACTGGGCAAAGAGCCACAGCACACCAAGGTACTTGAGAATGCCTCTTAATACTTTCTTAAGAGCAACTAGTGGAACCCAACCACCACCATACCCGCCATCATCCCCAAGGCCAATTATTGCTGTATTCAGTTCTCTCACATGTGCAGGGATGCCTGTTCCAGATGACCTGCGCAGGGGCAATCCTGAGCTCACCACAGCAAGATTAGAAGACCCAGAAAGAGCACTTCCCATGCGATTTAAACTAGATGCTTGGTTTCCCGGCCTTGACATTCCACTAGAGATGTTTGCTCTTGTCCCATTAGCATTTGACAACTGAGCATTTGAGCTTGAGTTTGCACTAGAATTCACTAATCCCATTATTGCCTGTTGCCCACCAGCAAAATTAGGCTCCGAAACATTCAACTCCTGAGCAACGTGCTCCATAATAAAAGGACGAAACTGTGGACATGGTAATGATCCTCCAACAGAAGGGCCACCCTTGGGTGGTGTTGCCGGTTGCAACCAAACCTGGTCCCCAGCAAAACATCGCATATCAACTGCAAAATATTTGCGATAAATAATCCTTATCCAATAGGGGCCACGCAGCACAACAGACACATCAATGGGCAATAGTGAACTTGGAACAATTCCAGGGCCACCCCGACCTGCAGCAGCTGCCAGCATTGCTGCACCATGAAGACTATGAGTTCCCAGAGCACCAGCAGCAGATACAACAGAATTCCCCACAGTGCTAGGTACAGGCTGATTAGCACTTACGGTAGAATTCGCAGGTAAAAGACTATGGGTTTGTGTGTAACCACCCTGCTTCGCCATAGAAGATATTACAGCTGCCACAGCAGGAGCCCCTGCAGCCGTACCAGCTCTTGCAGGTCGAGTAGCAGCTGTCAGAGCATGCAAGGGTCCAGCAGTAAGGCGAATGCAATCCAAAAGGGATGCAACTTCACCTCCATTAATGAAATCTTCTAGAAACTGCACAGAAAAATGTAATAAGTGTATGGCCATGTTAGACCATAATGAAACAAAATGCATTAATTCTAAGACATCATCTAACCTTAGTGTGAGGCCAAAGCTGGTCAGGGGAAACATGCATTGTGCATCCCTCTTTATCTGATTCCCACTCAACTACAAAGCGAGCCAACACCCCAGAGCCAAAACTAAACCACAAACTCATTAGTCCAACCGCTTCAATTCTAAATGCCTTCCTTGTTTGTTCCGATAGCTTATCAGTCAGCTCTCCAGAGCCTTTTACACCAACAAGTGCCTTCACATCAAGAGTTGTGCTGCTTTCTTCTGGCTTCTCATCTGCTCTTACCCCAAGCAATTTCCGCATTCCAAGGGCAAACATTCTAGCATTAGAGAGCCTTTGAATATCAGCAACTAACTTTTTGATACTATCGGCCTCAACAGAAGAATAACTAAGGATAACACCTTCTGGATCGTAGTGGATATGGGAGTCAATGTCAGATGTATTTGCAATGCGAACACCAGAACCCCAAGGCAGAATAGCGCTTCCCTTTTGAAGCTCCCACAAATCCCTGAAGTGTTGATCATTTATTTTGACATCCCAATACATGCTACCGGGTCTACCAAGTCGCAAGCATATATGAGGCCATGAATCACCCCGGGCGGATGGGAGTCGGAACCATAAGTTCGAGGATGCATTTTTTAAACCAACTTCTTCAACATATGGGATATCCAGTGCCTCCATCTGGCTAGTTAGCCTAGCATGTTTAATACACAGTGAACAATGCCTAACAACATGAAGAAGAGCAGACATATAGATACTAAAGGGTGCATTTCCCTTATTTGCTTCACCTATAAGAGTCCCATAACTATATGCTTCAATCTTGGAAATCATTTCTGGTGAAATCGATTCTTGTGATAAAGGCTGCTGAGTGCAATATACATCTGTCAATTTCCGCCTCTTACTAAATCCTAAGCTGATGTCTTGATCTTGAAGTGACGGAATTAAATTTAACATATCTGAAACTGAACGCTTTCCTAAATTTTTATCATATTTACATATGGTATTGAGGCTTGATTCGTGGCAAATTGCAGAATCTGGTGCTTGGGCTGAAAAGAAGGAATTTCCCTGATCAAATATTGCCAACGACATAACTAAAATGTGTAGGGTAATGTAAGCATCCAAGTTGACAAAGAAGCACAAGAAAGAAATCTTACTTAGGGGTGTTGTAGCCCACGTGCCAGAAACAGAACCTTTAGAAGATCCAACTTGAGGCCTGCTAGGAGAATTTCTTTGTCCATTTGGTTTTGCACTTGCAACCCGAGGAGCAGTCAGTTGGGGTGGGGATAATAACCGAGATGCCCAGCTTCCAGAAACTGCTTCTTTTGAAGAATCATTCAGCAGTCTGATTTGGTCTTCATCCAGAGAAGTATAGGAACTAACTTCACCAGAGTGTGGAGATCTAACAGAAGCCAAGTCTTGATCAGATTTAGAAGCTGGTAGCTTTCTTACAGCTGCACTCCTCCCAGGACCTGAAGGTAATGAACTGACTGAACTAGACTGCATCGTGCCCTTCAAATTGCTTGATGCATATATTGAACCATTATAATGGGGGCTTCCAGTTGAAACTCTAGTAAAATTATTGACCTGTGGTACTTGTGCACCTCCATCCCACTTGGAAGAGGGGCTTCCAGCCTTCATACCATGAAGATTCACTGCTACAGAGCCAAAGTGAGCAGTAGGCGAGGCACTAAATGACGAACCAGCATTCTGAACGGAGAAAGGAGATACAAATGATCCCTTTTCAAGCTCAAAAACTCCATCCACTACAGATGAAAAACATGCCGAAGGTCCTGTGATTTGCATAGAGTTTTCTAGACCCAACTCAGCCAGGAGAACATTTTCAGAGGTTTGATTTGATCCCCCAACATTAGGCAGAAGGGGGAGTATTTTTCCCCAGTCAAGAAGACTCAAATTCAATTCATCTTCAAGAAGTTGCATCTGCACAATGTCAACTTTTTTAATGCGCATGACATTGTTCACATCACCAGAAGAATGAGAAGGATCTTGCTGCGTTTCCAGCAAATTAAATTGCGGTTTAAAATCTTTATCTAGTTGCATCAACAAAAAATAAGAACTTCCACAATCTGGGAATCCCATCAGTAAGTTATTTGAACCATTTAAAATGTGTGTTGGTATGTTCACAGAAGCAAAACCCTGCTCATATACCTGCAACAGTAAAAATCAGCTGTTACTCATCCAAATTATGGAAGACATTAACACCAACAGAGGAATCCCAATGGCAATCAAATGAGCAAGAAATGACATTAGGAACCTCACATGCTACCTGAAGTAGTAATTTATTTGTAATTTTCTTTATGTTTGTTCATGCTAAACTTTAAACAATGTTTTCTTTCAAGAGGAAAATGATGTGGAATGGTTTCATTTTTAATTTTAAACTTCATTTTTTTTACTTTTGAGCGATCCTTATGAAGATAATATCCCCCTCAAGTAGAGCAACCATACAATTTTCCACCATTTTGGCACAAGTGTTACTATAAAATAACTCCATATATGCAAATTTTAACTTAGATCACCAAAGCCATGCTTGAAGGCCTTCTTATAAAGCAAATGCAGTATAATCAGATTCACACCAGAACCCTAGAAGTTCTAATGAGCATGTAAAATTGCAACTTATGACCATTGTTCAACTCCTAATGAATCGAAATGTAAAGTCCTTGTATAAGGTCGAACAGCTGTTATAAAATTGAACTCAAATTCTGAAGCGTAACCCATATACTATTTTTTAAGTTAAATTTAAAAACCAATCCAAAACACAGCATGCAGCATCGATGATGAAGGAATCATCAGTGTATGCTGCTGCTTAGGAGTCCAGGAAATATAATTTGAATAAAAGTTTCAGACAGTTTTCAGTCCAGATCAATTTTAAACAATAAATCCAAAATCTACCAAAAGATGACAGCATAAATGAGAAAAATACAACTTCTCTGTCACCATTATAACAGTACCATTAAATGACCTTAAAACCTGAAGTTCAAACTTAAAAAAACAATCACAAGGAACTTTGCTCAAGCCAATGGTAATTAATGCAGAGCAAAGCCCTCTAAATGCATGAAAGTAGGTGAATAATTTAGTAAGAAATAATACTTTTTTAAAAAGAATACAAAAAATGATAAATTATAAAACCACATTTAAGTACAAGAAGATGATTTATACATATTCTAAATTCTAACCAACATTAAATAAATGAACCACAGCTACAAAACGGAAATATTTATGCCATAATTGTACTATTGGGCAATCAAGCAGGTATGACTTCCAGCATTCGATTTTACAAATTAGCTAGGTTTTTAACATTTAAACCAATGCAAACAATATCAGCAATAAGAGCTTCATTTCTAATGTTGATATTGATGGTGTTGCTGCAGCTAATGCTGTCGATTTTGATAAATTTAACGAGTGAAAATAGACAAAGGAAGCGGTACTCCACACTATTTCAGTTTAATTGGAAGGTATAGATTAGGAGAGAACTAAAATGCGAAAAGGTTGTGCAATGAAAATCTACAGGTGTAAATTGGATTCCATGACAGCTAGCAAAAATGCTGTTATCAAATACAGAGCCTGTTATAAATTTATAATGGTCTGTGGCAATAATCAGCCCTGAACCATTTTCCTGTACACCCCAATGATAAATAACATGCTGGCATTTTAAAATAAAAAATTTATCTACTTGAATTGCATGAATGGCATTTATTTGCAACAAAAATTTAGAAAACACCAACATAAATCAGCACTGCCTGCACAGCTTTAGTACTTATACATAATTCCAAAATATTGCAGTTAAAATTAATAAATGCATAGACATAATATCATATTTAAAAATTAAAATCAATTAAATTAGCTTTTATACCAGATATTGCAAGCCAAAACAATGAGTAAAAAACATTTAAATAGGATTTACCTCAAGGCCTAAAAACCGACCAATAGATGCGAATAAGTGCAAAACACCTTTGCTTCTCAAGCTTACAAATACATCGACTGCCGTCATACTACCCTGGTTTAAAGCCTCTTCGCAATCTAGCAATGCCGAAGGTGTAATAATATTCCTGGACGACTGGAGAAGAAAGCGCCCATTCCTGCAAATCAAAGATGGGGCTAAAAGAGGTCAAGGGCTAGCTTAGTGACATAATCCCTCTGCACAGCTTATCATGACAAAGCTGCCCCCCCCCCCCCCCCCCCCCCCCCCCCCCCAAAAAAAAAAAAAACCCCCCCCTTAGGCCTCTTATATAACCCAACAAAAAATGAATGTAAAAGTGATGCAGAAATGAAAATATAAAGCATTCAATGGAACATCATTCACTATAATTGTATTAAGCCTGTTTTACATAGTTGATCCTGAAACTTTGAAGAAAGTGTAACTTCCTAAAGGAGAGTAGGCCTGCATTTAAGGTTTCTTACTATAAAGGGGTGATTCTTCTCAATTGACAATGCCATTGATACATAGTAGAAAATGTTATTCAGTTATCATATTAAAGCCAGCCTGAAACATGTATTTGTGATGTGCATTGAAGCAATTTAAAATTTCAATAATTAGATAGTTTAATAAACTGTGCAAGACTAGTTTCTATGAAATGTCAAGCAGATAACAAACACTACAATCTTAATTTAATCAATCGAATTAGGCTCCAACTCCAAGAAATCAATTTTAACTCTACTTATGCCAATATGATATTAAGATTGTTTAAAGCTCTCAATATGAAATATTAAATATCATTTTACCAGAGTGACGCAAGAGATAGGATGATGAGGAAAGCGGCATAAGAGTTGAGGTGTGGAAAATTTAAAGACAAGCAAGCCCATTGATACACAAAACATTACTTTTGGTAAGGAGTGGGGAGCTTATGAAATAATTGTGCAATCTTCCTATCTAAGTACGGACTTTGCATTGCTAAACCTTAAAATACTAAATAATATAATAAAGAAAACTAGAGGGAGAAAAAAGTGAAAATTTCATAATCTGAACAAAGAAAGTAGGAATACTTATAAAATGCTTCATTTCAAAATTCAGAGAAGGAATAAAAAAAATGCAGGGTACACACTACAAATACTAGGCACGCAATCTGTTTCTTGGTAAAAGGAAAAGGAAAAGATATTTTTCCAAAATGCATAAAACAAACCACAGCATAAATGCAGGCAATGAACAATGACATTATTTACTGAAGGGGGAAAACTTCCAGAACAACACAAGGTATTTCGAAATATATTTGCATGTGTAAGGATTTTAGAATTTCACACTCCACACAGAAATTATTAGTACCGCAAAACATGGATAGATTAACAAAACACTATAATGAGAGAAGCATCTTCCTCACTCTCTCATTGGAGGTGAAGGGGCCATCGAGCTGATTATGTGCTGGAAAATTATTTTCTCCCTTCCCTTATTGCAAGTCCCTCACGAACCTTATGTACGAACACGCAGCCACAACATTGACAACAACAAACCATAATAACAGTATAGTATAACAAAATACCTTATGTGTATTCCAAGTGAGAAAAATGATAAACCATATGCACGAACACGCAATACTTCCTGCCCTTTGTATTCTCTGGTAATAGTCTTACAACCTTTCTGCATACCGAAATCCATCACAGGGAAACACATTAGCATTTTAACATTCTCAATTAATGGAATAAATAGATAAATAAAATTAACAAGCAGAAAGCATGTTTGTGTGCCAACAGCAAGCAGTAGAATAATTGCTACCAATCACAAAGCCATAATAGAGATACTTGGCTAGCATATCCAATTAGAAAATAATAAACATAAGAGTGCATGTCAACATACTAAATTTCTCCATCATATCCCAATACATGACAAGTAACTCAGTAGATATGAATCAAAACAAGCAAGCACAAGAGGTTCGTACTCAAAATATTGTCAGAAGTACATGGTAATTATGACAAAAATCATCATCCGTACAAAGTGAATTTAGGACTCAAGAAATACTATATGTAAGAGGAGCCAATATATATAACAATAGGCGTAACTAAATATTTAGGGCTATAATACTCAATGTCGTATGAGGTGCATGCCAATTACAGGAAAGTGATACTAACAGTAATCTGCCATGTCCTTTTAAACCATTCAAGGAAAACACACACAACAAATTTGCTAGAGTGAACACTAATATAGGCCTCGGATAAACATATAGAATTGAAATTTGAAGCAGAGAATACTTTTCATTAATTATGTTCTCAATATCATTTCATCAATTTCAATTCAACTTAATGAATGAATTAGCACTCAAATATAAATATGTATATCACGGCACAAACAGTTTCAGTTCAAAAAAGTGTCTGAAATGGAGACTTAATTGATGTTGCACAAGCTTTCATCATAGTGAGTACCATAGACTTGTTAAAAATCAGTGAATAGAATACTAAATATATAGTTATATCGTCAACCTTTTTATAGTCATTATCAGGTTCATCCATGCCACATTGAAGAATGACATCCCCTGCAGTTCTACATATCTGACTATTTTTGCTCAGCTCCTTCTGGATTTCAAGCAAACGAGAATATCTATTACAACATATGGCTTTTAAAAGTAACTCCTCAACATCAATACAACCTTGGTCAAGTAAAAATTCTGCCTCCTTTCCTGTTACAGGATCCACTACAAAGGTACTATGGAGACACTTGATTTGTAAATCAGGCCCTGGTTCAATTTTAACAAATGGGCAGGACCCAGAGTCAGACGTAGTAGAGCTCTTCTCATTATCTAACCAGTATACAATTTTTAACCCAGGAGTTCGTGGACCAGTCCAATCAGCTTCACCATCTTGATTCGTTTGCACAGAAGCAGCATTTCCGACTTGTCCCACACTGCCATCAGATATAAGCTCAAAACGGATCGCATTTTTCCATCTTCCATGCAGAAGAGCTTTTACTTGTCTTATAACAGTGTCCATGATAAGTGTAATGCAGAACTCATGGAGAACAGAGTATAAAATTATAAACGGATTGTCTGCTGCAGCCATTCTGCGCTCTAGATCTTCGCCAAGAGCATAACGCTGCCCTTCCTCCAGTTTCACAGGCCCACTTCTTTCACCAACAAGAAGCTTCAAATGCAGTATCCTCCACATTGATAGATGTCCTCGATAGCCAAGGGTCACAAGAACCTTAAATTCGCCATCCACACAAAGCATGGCAGTACCATCTGATACTTTTACTTCAGATATTTCTTTGGGAAGAGAAAGTTCAAGTAATTTAGAACGTACAAGTGTGTCAAGTTTTTGGAGAGTTGGTTTTTGCTGCTCCTCATTTAACGTACTCTGAATACCCACATCTTCTATGCATTTTGGTAAACGCTCGTAACTTCCAGTAAGGAGCACCTCAATGGCAGAAGGAACATCATAAACAGGAGCACGTGCTTGTTGAAGTCCCCCGTGCATGAAAAATAGAGAATCTGCAGATTGAGTGAAACATGTATCATGACTGGATAGAGTAGATGCAAGTTGCTGACAATACTGTATCAATGGAACCTGCATATTGACCCAAAGAATTACAAAAAGAACACTGTTATTCTTAACAATGATAAATACTACGATATCAGATGAAAATGGTTCCATCAGGGCCAGCACAAAGACTCCAGGTATCATCCACATCCAATCCAGCGCAAAAACTACAGCGTGTAATCAAGATTATCTTCTTGCTAAGCAAAGTGAATTAAATAGAAAAAATATCAAAATCCTGGCATCCCATTGAATAAGAAGAAATATCAGCTAAAGCCAAGATTATGGAGTGTGTCTTGATATAGATGGATATACTGTAGCAGTAGAAACTAGAAGTGCAAGGATCAAACATCATATATTAAATGGTAATGAAACAACTATAAACAAATAACGAAGGCACAAATGAACATACAATGTGCGTAAGTACAGAGACCATGATGGATGCATTTTAAAGTGGAAAGCAATTAGCGATTATTTCACATGCCTCATTATGCAGCAAACATTATTTTAATTTGGTAAGCATTTTTCTTGACCATAAACTTTGAACCATTGCCAGCAGGACATAATCCCAAGAGTCGCCCACTTTAAAGACAGCACTTGTGCTATAGTGTTATTAATGACCATAACAACTGACCATCTAGTTGTTAATGTTTAAAAGAGTGACCTCAACAGGATTAAAAATCCACCCCCACTCCCAGGCCAAAAAACAAACACACATGTAATTACATATGTTTAAATTTTTTCTATTATTAGCATAGTTATTAAAGGCGCATTAGATGCTAGGCATAGGCGAGCACAGCCTATGCGCTTTATTTCGACTTGGGCGAGGCGAGTTCCATGAAGAACAGAAAGCATTCTTTTGTCACAGGCTCAAGGAGCAAAGAAGGCAAGTCTTGAGGAAGCAAGCTGCTGTTTACCATAAATATAAAAGAAAAAAAAAAGGAGGAAATTGACGATTGTCACCCTAAGTCTCGGCAGCAGCATCACTCCAGCTTCTTCTTCTCTATTCTTTGCCTCTGTTTCTTCTTCTCTTTCCTCTTTACACTGCCTCATATCCTTATGTTTTGTTTTCTTTTTTGAACGCTTCTTTTCTTTTACAAGTAAGACAAATTTATTAGATGACGCTTCTTCTTTTATCTTCTTCTTTTTCTCTGCTGCTACAAGTTGTACCTGAATAACCTCTTCTTCTTTTTTGGGTCTACTCTCTGCTCTCTGCTCTCTGCTCTCTGCCCTCTACTGTCATAGGTTTTATGTTCTGGTGTGGCGAGATAATATATATTATCATCTAAGAAATTAAAATATAATATAGTCTTTTTTTTTGTTGATATAATATATCATATATGTAAGAGATAACATGTCTTTGTTTTCTAATGAATGAAAATCTAAGATGTCTCTTTTTTGACTATTACAGCATCTCCAGTACTAGCTGAATGTTATTAGCTAAACTAAAAAAAAAAAGCTAACTTAATATAATTTTAGCTAACACCATCTCCTTTGGTATCTTTAGCTATTTAATACTTAATTTTATTTTTTCCAAATAACCCTTCAAATCCTAGTAACATTAGCGCAGCCAATTTGTTCTCTTTCCTTCCTCCTTTAAGAAGATGGCCATGAATGACATTTCTCTAGCCTTTGATTGGCACAGCAAAGGATAAGGGGAGGGGAGTATGCAGCGGCCTTGGCTTGGACGGGGTGGTGGTGGCACTCTAACGGGCTAGGCTTGGACGGGGCAGTGGTGGCGCTGCGACAAGCTTGGCTTAAACACAAAGGATATTTTAGGTTATTGGAAGAGTTGGGGATGTAAATGACAATGTGTTATTTTAACTAAAAGCTAAAAGTTTAAATAAATTTACCTAAAATTATAAGTGAAACTATATTTAGCTAATGTTATAGCTAACTTGTTAGAGTAATTTACTAGTTAAATATAACTTTAGCTAAGCTACTAGAAATGCTCTTAGATATAAATAATCCATGAATTTTAAAGCTTCAAGAAGATATTCAGGTTGAAAGTATGCAAAACAAAATCCCTAGCAATAAAAATACATTTACTTGCAATTTTTGTTTCAAGATGACAAATGGAAGTATTTATCAAGTCAAGTAACATATAAGTAGTGAGGAAAAAAATGCAAAATCACGTCTCAAATGTCCAAATCATGTGAAAAAGAAAATAAGAGATTACATTGCCAACAAAAAGGTAAAAAAAGACTAAATGAATATATTGTCGGAATTTGATGATGCTGACATTGATAAGGATGAAGATGTGCAAAAGATTGATCAACGAGGTACAAATGTTGTAAGCTCAAGAGGAAATAGCAAATCAGTCCAATCCAAATTTAAAAAACCAAGACAAAGTAACTAAGGCTATGTTTGGCACCGATACCCAATTCTCAATTTCCGAAAATCAATACTCGGATATTCTCAAAATCTTTCTTCGAAAACGTTTTTTGTTGTTTGGTTCCTGTTTTTCGTTTTTGTTCTTCATTCGCCGGAAGTGGCACAGCAGGGCGGGGGAGATGGGGAGGAGGAGGTCGTCACAGGGAGATCTGGCGCCAGGGGGCGTTGCGCTGGGAGGAAGGTCACGCGAGATCTGGAAGCGCAGGGGTGGGCGTCGCTTGGTCGCTATGGTCGCGTCGGGGGGAGGGGCAACGCGTCGCGTCGGGGGGAGGAGCAGCGGTCGTGTCCCGAGGGGGGGGCAGGATGTTGTGGTCGCGTCGGGGGGGAGGGATGGCGTCGGCGGGGCGGGGGGGGATGGCGGCGCAGTGGGCGAGGAGGGTGGGAGGGACGGCATCGCACCGAGCAAGAGGGGGCAGGATTGCTCTGCTGTGGTCGCGTCGGGAGGAGGGATGGCGTTGCACCGGGCGAGGGGCAGCGTGTTGACCGAAAACAAAACGGGAACAAGCGAAAACATCGTAAAGATGTTTTCGTTTTTCCGTTCTCAGAACCATTTGTTTTTGAAAATCGGAAACGAATACGTAAACCAAACAAAAAAACGGAGACGTTTTCTGTATTAAAATACAAAAAACCAAAAACAAAAACAGTAACCAAACATACTCTAATAGATTCATTCATTACTCTAGATCCTGAGTTGGGCGTGAAGAAGAGAAAGGATGAAAATGACAAACAAATAACAATCAATGAGTATAAGTAAGGGACAAAGCATACTTTCACATTACAAGGTGGATGTATGATGCTGAGATAGCATTTAATGTTGTCAATATGGAATAGGAATGAAGCCACCTAATTATCATGAGGTGAGGGTTACTCTCTTGATAATATGAAATAGGAATGAATGATTTTAGAGTTGTTGTTGAGTCCATTAGACAACACAAATAATATGTTGAAAAATTATAGAAATGAATAGGCAAATAATGGGTGTTCTATCATGTCTAATGAAAAGGACTTTGATAAACTTTTTAGTGAATGTCTCCAAGGAACCATATTTATTGAATCCATTGATGCTTCTTAGAAAAACTAGGGAAAGGGTTTGATACTTTTGTGGAGCAAATTGGGGAAGCTAAAAGTTGTTCAAGTCTTACCAGATAATGCTTCAAATTATGTAATGGCAGGTAACCATTAAATTTAAAATTAATTTTACTATATTTTTACTTTTATCATGCATTCTAATGAATAGGTTTGTAAGTTCTTTAGTTTATATTATATTCCATTCATTTTTTTTGTTAAAATTAAAATCCAAATATAAAACATGAAACTGGAAGATTACTGAAAGCAAAACACTAACATTTATATTGGTCACCATGCGCTACCCATTGCATAGATTTAATGCTAAAAGACATTGAAAAGATGTTTAACATCAATAGAACATTAAAAAAACAATGGAAGTGAATGTTTACAAGTATGGTCATCCAGGCATATTAAACATGATGAGGCGCTGCATAAAACAAAAGGACTTAGCAAGGCCTATCCTCACCAGATTTGTTACCGCCTTTCTAACACTAGCAAGTATTCATTGCAAAAAGGATAACTTGAGAAAAAAGGACTAGACAAATTACAAATGGACAAAGGATCAAAAGGATAAAAGGATTGCTCAAATTATTTTGATGCATTCCTTTTAAAAAAATCATTGTCTTCTCTCTTAAGTTAACTCCACTTGTTCGTGAACTTCAATTAGTTGATGGGGAGAAAAAGCCTCCAATGAAATATATTTATAAGGGCATGGATAGAGCTAAAGAAGCAACTGATAGAAGATTCAAAGAAAATGATAATAAGGTTATGGATGCATTTTCTATCATTGATAATAGGTGGTATTGTCAGCTTTTTCGTCTTTTACGTTCAGTTAGGTATTTTTTGAACCCACAATTCTTTTACGAAAATTCATCTATTGAGTAAAATGCAAAAATAATGTTAGGCTTATACAATCTAACGATTAATTCCTTCATTGAAATGCAAGATAAGATTACTGAATAACTGACTTTGTATAAAAATGTTGACGGTCTCTTTAGACATGACATGGCTATTGACAAAGAACAACTAAACCACACAATAAAGTCACTAAAGTTTGATTTAATAACATTTCATTTTATAGTTTATTAAAGGTTACTAATTATAGTTATGATAAATATAAATAGCTAGATGGTGATCTTCATTTGGATCTTCAACTCAAAATTTGCCAAAATTTGCCATCAAAGTTTTAAGCCTCACTTGTAGTACATCGTCTTTTTAAAGAAATTGGAGTGCTTTGAACATATAAGTGAATGTTCTATTGAGTCTAAAAATGTATTCCACGAAATAATGAATTATTACAATCTAATTAAATGTAATTTTAAATCTTGTACATCCATAGTAAGAAGAGAAATAAGTTATCACAAAAGCACTTAACTGAGTTAGTATTTATCAACTACAATTGAACTTTGAAGCAAAAATACAATATGTGTGATGTCATAGACCCCATATTATTGACGAAAATATGACTCTAATGAGAGGTTGGTTGGGCAAATGAATGGAGAGTCTAATGAGGATGAGGATGATCTTGCTTTTTGGGATGATTCCTTGGCATGGGATGTTGTTGCTAGAGCTGCAGAAGTTAGCCAGAGTGGGTTCTATACAAGATCATCATCAAACAAAAAGAGCACACCAAGAGTAAATCATTTTACCTCTAGAAGCTACATGTATTCTACATCAACGCCAATTCTAGTATAAGAGGAAAAAAGGCAAATTCTAAAGAAAAAGAGAAAGATGATGTTGAGGGATACAAGTTTAGTGATAGACTAATAAAAAGGATAATGATGATATTTAGATTTATTTTAAGTGTTGGCAATTAAGTTTAGAACTTTATTATTTTGAGTTTTTATGTTTTAAACTTTTAAGTTATGATAATTTTACATTTGAATAGTTTGCTATAACGGGAAATACTCACTTATTTATATTTAAATTTATTTATTTATTTATTTTAAAAAGCTTGTAGTTTACTTCCCTCAAGCCCGGGCTCTCTTTTTTTGCGCCTTGTGCCTAGTCAAGGTATGAACTTTTTGTAGGAGTGTTAAACGGGTGAGCCGAGTAGGGCCCAGCCCACTCGGGCACTTTTAAACGGGCCAAAATTCTCTGGCCCGACCCAACCTGCTTGCGGGCTGGGCTGACCCGCAAACTAAGTCTATATTATTATTTAAAAATAATAATAATATATATTATTATTATATACACTAATTATGTGAATATAGTTAACAAATATTCAATAACTTAATGGTTTGATAATGTTTATATTTGAAAGAGGTATGGGGTTCGAGTCATATTATTAGCATTTTGCCAAAGGTTTTGCAACATTTGACCAGATTGGGGG
Source organism: Taxillus chinensis (assembly GCA_023512835.1). Lineage (NCBI taxonomy): Eukaryota > Viridiplantae > Streptophyta > Magnoliopsida > Santalales > Loranthaceae > Taxillus > Taxillus chinensis. The sequence continues at coordinate 19,580,269 of CM042089.1, read as the reverse complement.
CTACTAGGTGTGGATTGCTGAACTGGGCTAGGTCTAACCCGATTGGAGGGGCCTGCGGACTGCAGCTGGCAGTGGGATGGATGCGGACTTGGCTAGATTTGGGAAAAAACTAGGCCGGGCCTATATAAGTTATTGGCCTGTGGGCTAGCCTGTATCCGTGTGGGCCAAACCTATTTAAACTGTGACCCGCATACTCGAAACCATATCGGCCCGTTTGAAAACGGGCTAAAAAATATAGCCTGGCCCAGCCCATATTGTGGACCGTCCCACAGGTCTTTAGGCCGTTTAACATGCCTACCTTTGTGCCTTGAGTGCATTTCTAGAGTTAAATAACTATGATTATTAGCGATAGAATTACTTTTCTAATGCTATGGACAAAACTACATTGTTTTGTTTACAAATGTGTGTTAGATTGATGCTAGCAAAGGACGGTGCTTACCATCTCAACTGGGAGAGCTGTGGGACATTGCCAAAAGGACTTTTAGTCCCATTCAACATATTTGAGTGTAGTGTAGATTTTTGGGAGGGGGGGTAGGGGGTGATAGTGTCACATTTGTGAATGTTAATTTAAAATAAATAAATAAACAAAACAATATAGTTATGTGCATTGCAGTATAATCTTAGTGACTCAATTTTTAAGCTTCAAAGCTAGAAAAAATACAACGAAAATTTCAAATTATAAGAGGTTCTCCAGGGTTAATAAAATATAGGAACACAGTCGCTAAAGGTCTGTAAAGTACACACTAAGGCTAAATGGGGGGCAATGCACAAGGGGCAACCACACACTTAAAATCTAGGAGGTAGCCGTCCAGTTTACAGTCATGGGTCATGTCCTTCCCTGATCTTATACAGCAACAATGACGGGACTCCTCCAGACCAGCCCCTTTCGAGCCTACAACTCCTTATCAACTATCAACTATTCAGCCACATCCCACTACGTGTTACATAAGGACCAATAAAGAGGTTATTTGGGGGATTATCTTTGTTTACAAAAACACAATTTAAACGCTACAGAGTGTACGGTAGAAACTTCAATTCCATTGAAAACCATAAATGTTAACCTAATGTCCCCTTTACTTGGTAATAACCAGGACAAACCTAAACTACAAATACCGAACAGAAGCATCAAATTCAACGTATACGGCAACAACACGGTTCGAATTCGCATAGATTCCCTAAAATGCACGAGTAAGAAGAAATGAAATGTTTAAGGGGGAGACCTGCTGACACCACTTGGCAAGAACATTGAGACGAAGCATGCGCTGCTGGGTCTTGACGAGGTACTTGAGGATGTTGATCTTCTTCTCAGAATCGGACTGGTCGGCCGACTTGGATTTTTCTACGAGGTCCTTGAGGGAGAGGAAGGAGTCTTCGGCGGCGCGGCCGACCAGGGCTGAGAACTCCACCGTCTGGCGGCCTAGCTCCGCCATGGCGACACTGCGACTCGGAGAAGGAGATCTATAGAGCGAAAGAGATTGGGAGAGATAGCGCTAGGGCTTGTAGTTGAAGAGAGACGCTGGAAGGAAAAGGAGAAACATAACAGCGACCCTCGCTCGCGCTCGCTCCCCTGTGTGTGTATGTTTTCTTGGGTTCGGCTATTGGTGAGAGACGATGAACTTCAGAGGAGAAAATTGATTAAAAATAAAAATATATATATTAAATTAAATTTTAAAAAAACAATAAAATAAAATAACTTCTGAGGGAGGGAGAATAAGGTGGTTCTGGATTTTTTAAAAATTTAATTTATTTATTGATTGATTTATGATAATTAAATTTACGTAAAAATTAATGTTGGATTGCCGTAAAATTGACGCTGATTTGTTGTTTTAAAAAAATTCAAAAAGAATAATTTTCATTGGCCATTTTCATGTGCCAATTATCAAATCAGGCAAGTTGCAATGGATCAAATATATTCATAATAGTATTATTATTATTATTCATTAATAATACTATTATGAGTATTATTTATATTATTATTGAGTTATCTTGATATTTTTTAAATTGCAATATATAACATATTTATTAATTATTACATCAGTAATTTATACGGTTAATAATTATATGAAAAATACATATATAAAATTTTAATAATTACATTAGATTATAATATAATCGTTTATACTAAAAATATATTAACGAAACTATAAATAGATATTTTAAACGTACGATGTTAAAATGTGAAAAAAAATAGTAATATATACTTTCTTGTTTTATCATAATATAAATAAGTTATCAAACACACCAACAAAATTTGTTGTTTGTAAACAACTAGATAAAAAACGTTTACTAATTATATCCTCATGCATATTAACAAATAATTCATAAATGTTAACCGTTGATTATAAATATTTCCCGTAGAAGTTAAAGCTCTATTCGGTTCATTAAAAATGCAAAACAAATAAAAATAAACACTTTGTTATTAACCTTGATTTCTTTATAGTCTTATGATAATCATAACATATTGTATAAGAGTCATCATTACTTTTATTTTATTTTATGATAGGATTTTTGTTTGAAGTTAAATTTATTGTATAAATGTCAGGTTTTATTTGGATCCGTTGCTAACTTTAAACTTAATTAGATGAATGAATTTTTAAGTCATCATGTCACAATAGCTGGCATAAAACATTACATGATTAAAAAATAAAAAAATTATATAAAGTTACCACCAAACAAACTAAAGTCAAGTCGTAATCACCAAATAAGTCTGGATACAAAAGTTAGTTACATGGGAATAAAATATGACATTGCTATAGCACCCAAATATCATTACTTAGTCATAGTACATAAAAATTTTTACTTGTTTTATGGTTTCTTTTTATATTATCACCTTACAAGACATTTTTTATAAAAAGAAATTTATGGGTTAAGGTTCCAGTGGTAATAATTTTAAAAAAAAAACATTTCAACATGTTATGATATAATGAGAAGTAAAATCACTACAAAAAAGTCATACTTAGGTGGCGTTTTTTTTGCGGCGTTTATTATAGGTGCCACTACAGGTGTAGATTCGTGGCGTTTGTAGGGACGCCACCAAAATTAAGAATGTAGTGGCGTTTTTGAAAAAACACGCCGTAACAGGTTTTAAAAAGGATGGCGTTTATAAACACGCCGCCCTAAAACAATTTCTATCGTCGTAATTATAAAACGCCGCTTAAATTAAATTAATAAATTATTCTCACGCATAATTATCTATCCCTGCGCGTTACCTCATAAAGTCGTAATTGCTATCCTTATCTCCAATCTCCAGCAACACCAAGATCGTCATCTCCGTCTTCCTCTCGCTCGCTGTCCGATCCGTCGTCCATTGCACCTCCTCCACCTGGATCCCAATCGAAATCCTTCCTGCTACCGTGAAGATACCTCTGCTGCTCAATCGGAGCCTCGGCTGCAGAATCAGCCTTTACTGCGTAATCTCTCGCGACGAATCCAAGTCCAGTGCAGAATTAATTTGCAGCAAGAACCTTTAGTCGTTCGAAGGTGAGACCGAAAGCAATCTTTTTTCCCCTAAGCTTCAATGACTCGGGATGAAATTGTAGTTGAGTTGAAGTTAGGGTTTACATGATTAAATTGGTGATATTATGCGATCATGTGGTTTGGTTGTTTAAATTTTTCATGTGGTTTGGTTTTTAATTCTCCGTTCTGTGCCGATTTCTGGTTGTCGAGAAGCCTTCTTCCTTACAAAATATGGGGAAGCTGGCTTGCGCACTTGCTTACAAAATACTTGAAGAGGCTTGAGTATGCAGCTTGGAATGCTGATTTTATCAAAGCAAAAACCTCAATTTGGGGCTGAAAGGGATGCAATGCTTGAAGATGTTTCAAATGTGATGGAAAAGGATCTGATCCTCGTTGGAGCAACTGCCGTGGAGGACAAATTTTGTCAAGTGAGCAATTGTAATGATTCCTATCAGGAATGTAAAAATAAAATTCTTGATTAATTTTTAAATTGGGAACCTAGTTTGGAGCTGCACTACGTTATTTTATGCATATGCCTTTTTATGTTTTAAGTTCACAAAGATTAATTGCATGAGATAGCAGTGACTCCCAACTAATTTATGGGACTTATTAGCCTGTGTATGGGACTTCTATCGGCGTTTTCTATATGCAAATTAAACAAATGGCCTATCTTCAAATTGCAGCCATATGAGATTTGACGCTGTGCCAGCATGTCCCGGCGTTTTTTTAAAACGTCAGCTGAAGCAACAATTCGACTATCTAAAATAATAGTTGTTCCGGCGTTTTTAAAATGCCACCTATTGTTACAACCTATAGTGGCGCTTTAAGGAATGCCGATACAGATTTATTTATATCGGCGTTTTAAAAACGCCGGCTAAAATAGGAACCTATACCAGCATTTTGTGAAAACGCCAGATTAATTCTGTCTCGGCGATGAAAAGCTGGCGTTTTGACAAAACGCCGTTTTAACCTGTGCTGGCGTTTTTTTGGTCTATAGTGACATTTTTAAAATGCCACCTAAGTAGAAAAATCTTGTAGTGAATAAAAATAAAATAAATTGTCACGATTTATTTTAGATCAAACGATTAAAATATAAGCATTGATTGCTTAACCCAATGATCACTTAACCATTTTGAATTGATTTCGAAGGTTTATATGGCAAGTTTTGTTTTTTATTTTATTCAATTAATATAAATAAAACATTAAGGCCTTATTTAGTGAAATTGTTTTATTTAAAAAAATCATTTTTTAAAAAACTATGAGTCTATATGAATTTTCACTACTCATAACTAGTTTTACATTTATCGGGTATACTATTTTTAAAAATAATAATATTTTCAAAAATAATTTAACCCCTAAAGCTTCAAGCTTTTCAAAAGTCTATATTTTATTTGAGGTTTTTATTCTTATGTTTAAATAAAACAAAAACTAAAAAATCAAAGACAAAATTATACCATAAACAAATTTAAAATCATGCGAATTTAATAATATAAGATATGTCAATAGCACATAAAATTAGATGATAAATATAAAAGAAACTTGGTGAAAATAATGTAGGTTAATAAGCTTTAAATTTAGCTTATTCATTTTGCACCAAGATTATCCTACAACAATGAGGGATTATAAAAAAACATAACTCGCTTTTTCTTTACTATCATTATACGTGTGTATGACTTATTACAATAGAACAATTAAAATTGAGAAACCACATTTCTTCTTTCCCACATTTGTTATTCGGGATTGAATGTGGAGATGGTAGAGGCAAACTAAATAATAAGGTTAAAAGGCAACTTAAACAGAAAAATGTGGGAATACAATATTTGAATTGATCCCTTTTGTTTTTTAAAAATTTTGTCTTTTTATTGTTAACTTACTACTTGAGAATCTCAAATCACCGTAATTGTAGTATGATTAGTTAATGGAACTCAAATAATCGTAGGGATAGACTAAATTAAGCGCTAAAGGGGTTGAAAGTAAAAAACAAAATGATATCATTTCAAAACCCCTAAAATGTCCTCTTTTTTGACTTCAAGGCTTATGACATAAAAACGATGCCATTTCAAGGTTCTAACATGACTTTTAGGTTAAAGGTTGAGACTTTCCCTTTATTTGAGCTAAAATGGTGTCGTTATGTAGTCTAAATGGGATAGAGCATTATGATGACATGATAAAAGTCCCCATATAACATTGTTTCGAATGTTAGAAGTTGTTGCTCAAATTGTGCAAAGCTCAAACTATGTACGTATGCCAAAGTACATATGTAGTTCAAATTGCGTAAGAATTTAAAATTAACTAAGAAACTCAAACTTCGTAGAGCTTAAATTATGTATGAGCCCCAACTTGGACAAAATATTGTATGAAGGCTAAATGACATATGCAGCATAAACTACGTAAAATAACATAATTGCGTCGAAATTTAAACTTGAGTACAATTTTATACAAAGTCCAAATTACGTTTATGATGGTTGAGAGAGCTCCACATATATATGAGCATTGAAGACTCAAATGAAGTATTAAAAAGAGGAGAGTACATACTATTAAAAAAAGTCCAATTGATTTATAAAAAGATATTGCTATAATTCCTTTAATCTTTCCAATAAAATTGTTAAAAGCTTGAAAAAACTGATATAACTAAATGTACATAAAAAAAACTTGAGAAAACCAATATAATTGGCGGCTATATCACATAACACTGACTTTTATCAACATCAAACAATGATAAAAAACCAGGAACAACAAAGTTAAGGAAAAAAATGTGGTAGACATGAGCTTTGCATTAATAACAAATATTAAAATTTCATTATATTTACTAGAACAAATTTCATTTTTGAACGTGAGCTTTGAAATTCTCTCATACTATAGGAGATTTAAGCCCATATAGATTATATCATATTATAAAATGTATTATTAAAAATAAGTCTCGCAGGCAATGTAAATATAATCGTGGTGCAAAATACTAATATTAATTTATTTATTTTTAATTAAAAATTTATATATATATTTCCCAAAAACAAGGATACCATGTCCCCTTAACTTTGTCTATGTTGTATAACCAATGAGCCTTCTTAATTTTCGAGGTAATTTTAATGCATTTATAAAAAAGAGTGTTACTAGGTACAACCGGCGTTACAACATCTTTGCGTTCCAAACTGACGTGGAATAGCAACATTTGCCACTTATTAACGCGCTCCCAGGTCATTGCTTGAGCCTCAATCTCGAGCAGGGGCTCAAGCGCATACGCTACAGACGCTACTCGAGACTTGCTTTACTTTTTGGGTTATGTCAATTGTAATTTCCGACGAAAACTTTAAACAGCTATAACTTTGCATATAATAATCCGATTTGAACCCATTTTTTTTATTTATAGATATGGACGAGAGATACGGGTCTCAAATCCCATATGGGATTTTTTGCTTTCCGATTTTCAAAAAACACACTTTTTTGCATCCAAATCCAAATTTTTAGTCATACGTCTACCTCCTCCTGTCCAGATGCACTCCTTTTGGCCTCTCCCTCCCTCCCCCGTGTGCGCTCTCTCTCTCTCTCTCTCTCTCTCTCTCTCTATCTCAAATGTGGGACACTGCGCATTAAGTTTTAAGTAATTTTGGTGACACGATAATTGCTACATCAACCGAGGACGCACCAGAAACGTAACGTCGCTTGCAAATATCATTTTTCATAAAAAAAAAAACATGCATGAGCCTCTCCTAGTTATCAGGGAAAGCTAATAATTTATGTTATAAGAGAAAGATAGCATATTTCCCTTAATTACATGAATATTTTATAAAGAAGTAACGAGTAAGTATGAGAGGTGAGTTCGACAGAAAAAAATACGTGATAAATTTAGGGTACTTAATAAAAAGATCAATAGGTTAGTACGAAAAAATCATGAGAAATAATAAAGATAAATATTTTAAAAAAAGTTTGCAAGTGAAGGAGAAAAATAATATTATTTTAAAAATATTATTTTATTATATAAAATAGAGATAAATGATGAAATATAAAAATAAATAAATATCTATAAATCTTATATTATATATGAATAATATGAAAATCCTTAACACCCTTGATTTCTGGTGCTTACATTTATATGTCAACATTAAAAGGATACACACAAAAAACCTAGTACTTTGAAGTTTAAAGATAATCAAATTAAAAAGACAGTATTATCACTAGATAAGTGATATGCGAGTAAGGATCAACAGTTCAAAATGCTATGTTTCACCTACAATTTAAACAAACGCCAATGTTTAGCTCGAAATTAATGGAAAAAAGCCACCAATCTACTTACACGCCCCTCTCCATTGAAACATGCAGAACTAAAGGTCATTAAAAGTCAATGAAATACAAGCTTACTTTGCAGGGAAAAAATAGTCCTATGTGAATTGCAGGATTTTTTTAAAAATACAAATTTGTTGTCGGAGGCATAGGCTTAAATACATTGAAATTGCTCTTAGGTAATAAGAGGTGGATGCAGACAATTTTTTTTTCTGTTTATATATAAGTCAAAATGGGTTGTGACATGCGGCTCTTGAGCCAAAATGGGCTAAATTTGTGAGCTAATCGACCGGCTCCTGAGTGAGTTTTTTTTTTTTTGAATTTGTCTTATTAAAAGTATGCATAATATATTTATATTTTATAAGTTTATTTACCTTTATAATTATTTGAAGGATGCGTTTAACTTGTGGAAACTAATATTAATGAATTTTGAAAAAAAAATAAGAGATTTAAAGGGAAAATAATTATTAAAAAAGTAAAAAAAAAAATTAAACGGATCAGTCTACATAATTTGTTTAAATGCCAGCATAAATGAGTTTAATCTGTTCAAATTCAGACCCGCATGAACTAGATCCAGTCGGCCGCTTGATCCACCTGTTTAACACTGTTGCAAAGTGTTTTAAAAAAACAGATAAAAATGTAAATTTGATTTTTGTCATCCTGCCTAATTTGGCCTAAATTCTCTGTACACGGTTATTAGCACCTTCATGCATAGACATAAATGTAAATAATACTATGTACGATTAACAATTTGTTTCACCCCGACAATCTCTTTGCCACAAATGACCAAACACCGCATCCAAGCATCGCATTCACAATTTCACATGGCGGGCCTGAAAGTAAAGCGGGCGATAGAAAGAGGCAGCAGCAGCAGTAAAATGCTAAATAATAAAAATACATACAAATACATATTTAATACATACGATACTAAAAGTTCGACAGACCACGAAATCATTTCAATTCTATCATATTGAATATATTAATAGATATTAATTTCTTCGTTTTTTTAATTAGTTTTTGATTCATCCAAATTGATTACAATATGACCTATAGATATAATAATATATATATCTTACTATTTTACTTAATATTTATAAATGAAACCGAAAAATACAAACAGAATTGGAATTGATTGGTTGTTCGCACGCCCATGCCGAACTCGCCATCCCTTCTCTCCACACGTGCGGGATCGTCGACCCGGGCGGAGATGAGATGGGATGAGACAGCGATCCGAGGTGTAGTTGTCGGACCCCAGCCCCGCACGAGCGCCTGTCAGCGAGCACTGCCAGTGGGGATTGGCTGGCATTGAATGACGTTGACAAGGGCGTGTTTGGATGGAAATAGTGGAACACTTATCCTTCTCTAATTCACACTCCGCTCGTGAAACCCGCGGTGGGCATGAGTGCCACGTGTGCTGTCCGAGACCCGTTCGCTCGCCGAGGAACATGACAGCGGGATCCGAGGCTTCTGGGAAGCGTCCTCGTCTGTCTGTCTGTCTGTCTGCAGTCTTCTTTGTCTCAGCTCGTGGGTTTTGCCAAAATGAATTGTCTTGTCGAATTAAAGGCGCTGTCTGATTGGTTACTGGTTACTGGCTGCGACGCGGGAAATTACACGTGCCATTATACTTATATATTAATGCAAAATAATTCGGACGCTAACTTTTTTTTTTTTTTTTGTTTTATAGCCAAGGTCTTTTTTTTTGTTTTTTAAATTTAGTATTACTTAATAATATCGGGGATGATGAGAGATGTATTTTTGACGAATAACGTTCGTTTGTGGTAGGGTATGTACAAATTAAAATTTTAAAAATCACTTGAAATTTGTTAAAATTGAAACCGAAAATTCGAAATCTGTTTTTGGATTCGAGTTTAACCCTTATTTGGTAAGGGAGAAAATTTTATGATAAATATAAGATACGTGAAACAAATATGGAAAATTTTAATTTTTTTGATTTTTTGGTAAGATATGAAAAATGAGGGGTGTAAAAAAGATATATGAAAGCTATATGAAAAGCCGAAGTAAAATGGTAAGATTTCTTATGAAAAAAAATCAAAACTATAACTATAACTGTCTACCTATTATATAAATTTATACATTTATATATACATAATAGTAAAAAAATATTAATTTTAAAAATTTTAATTTTAAATTTTTTTCTTGATATCAATTAAAGTATAAAAAAATTATTTTTTATTTCTTTTCTACTCCAACCAAACAAGCTTTCTACTCATACGAGCCATTTTCTTTCTACTTCTTACACTCATTTTCTTTCTACTTCTTTTCTATTTTTTATCAAACAAAAGATAAAATACGAGCCATTCAAATTTAATTATCTAAAGTATATGTATAAAATAAAAAATTTTATATTATGAACATTAATTTTAAAATATTATTTAAAATTATTTAAAATAATAAATTAATCAAATTGAACGACTCTTCTTTTTCTATTAATTAACATTTAATATATCTAGTATGATATTATGATATTATTAAAATATGTTGAAATATTATTATGTTTACTGTTATCATGTATATCTTTTAATATATAAATAATAATAAACGTGGTTTCTGAAAGGAAAAGAATATCTTAATTGTATTTATATGGGAAACCGTCCGTATCGTATGAATGCATCTATTTTACCAAATGGTTGTTAATGTTTGGTTGGACAACTATTTGGAAAGCAATATGTGCCAAACTTTAACTTTATCAAATTTATTTATTTATTTTCACCCGTTTCAAAATAATAATAATTAATGCAACATCCGACAAAGTTAATTATATAAAAAATAAATTAAAGAAATGATAATTAATCCTAGCCTAAAAACTTTCAAAGTAATTTAAAATAAAATTTATTCAGACATGTCATTTTTTCCATAAATTATAGTAATTTCTTCGGAACCCTGTAGCATTACTCAATGCTTTCTTTACATTATTTCAATTTTCAAGCCACCGCTTCCGATGTTGATACCATACGAAATTGTAGGCGACTCTGGTCCTGGCGCAGGGTGGAAATAGACAGACAAGAAAGAAGAAATTATTGATGACATATCCGTATCTAATTTGGGAAAGAAATCCAAAAAAAATTATCATCGTTTAATTAGAAAGAAATATATATTACGTGTATTTACAAAAATTTAAATCATACGGAATGTTAGACACGCTCTATACCATGTAACCTCCCTTGTAACTTGTAAGTATATAAAAGGGATAAAAAAAATTTTAGGAAAAAATGAAAGAAAAAGTAGGAAGAAAAAAGTGAAATAAAAGGGATTTTTTGGTTGGAAGTAAAAAAAATATTTTTTATGGTTTAATTGAAATTATAAAAAAGTGAGAAAAAGTGAAAATGATTTTTTTATAATCTTGATATTTTTTTCCTAATAAATCTTGATTGTGAAAGATATAGCTACTCATCAATACGTTTCGTTAAATCAAATATCAAGAATTTTTTAAGACTTTCTTTGATATTTTTATGATTTTATTTTTTGATCGACGAAGACAGTCACACCAGCTTCTCATATATTTTTCTTAAATTTATATACTTTAATTAATTTTTACTTCATTGTGCAAATATACACTACAATATACTTCTTAAATTACTATTTAATTATGTCATTAAAATAATATTTTATACTATTTTTTTTAATAATATTTAAAAAATAATAATACGAAATAAAAGTAAAAGTTGTGAGAACATAAAGATGAAATGTGAGAAATTTTTTATATGTAATTTAAAATTTATATATAGTATGCAATACTTACTATTGCATTGAGAGCTACTGTATAAAAAACCGATAGAAAGGTTAAATATATAATTTCTATTATGAATATGATTTTATGGCCTTTTAACTTTTGTTTCTAAATAAAAGAAAACATACTATTAAAAAAATCTACTACGATATTAAATACGCATATGATGATATATAATCATGAATATATATCATTTTATACATACATACATGTGGCAGCACAAATTTTATTTTACGGATTGAATTTAACAAAATAATTAGAAGTTGGCCCATTGATTTACAAGTGTAAATAAATTACAAGTAACTCAATCGTCTAAGTTTATGGCAAGGCAAAGTTGTGTTGTGAACGATTGTTTTTATAATTTGGTTAGTCATTCACAATTATTAGTTAGAGCGAGTAGCTGAACATACTATTGCATCTAGATTGTGATAATAAAATATTTAATCATGAATTACGACTCATGTCACAACTAATTAAAAATAGATAAGGCATAACATTTATATTGAATTAATGATATCAAATGTCTTTTCAAATATTAATAAATTATATTATGTAAGCTAAATCAATGCGTTTCTAAAAATCACGTCTTCTCTTTTATACTCTATATTATATATGGAGTAACTTGTGAATTCACATATATTTGAAATCTAAAAATATAATTAATCATTCAATTTATATATTGAATCATAACTATTTTACCAAAAAGTTAATACAATCAAACAACATATATACATTAAGTTTTATGTTTATCTATTTTGATTAAATTAAAAATAATATAATTAAGTTAAAATGTTATAATTTAAAGATTATTTAAATTTTAATCACAACAAGTTGTTATTTAGCTAATAATATGTCGTACTTAATTAAAGTTTTATTTTATTTTAACTAACAATTTGATAAAAGCTATAACAATATATTACTGCAAAAATGACATTTATAAAATTTATTAATGAAATTACAATTGTAGTAAAAAAAAACTTTATCAAGATTTTGTATGTGAATGACAATTATATCCCAAGTGTATCTTTATAAATATAAGTCTGGGATAGTTTGGTTTGAAAAAGAAAATAGTGTTAGTTTTTTTTTTTAAGGGAGTAAAAGCTTCTCTCATTCTTGGTTAACACCATCATCTTCATGCAACGTTTTTCGTCCATACCTCTATAATAGCCATGGTCGTTGCCCCACATCGTTCGGTATACGTTCGTTCCATTTGCCACAATAATCGGTCGATCAAGATCAGCCCCTGTGATTGTAATGTCGTTTGATTGAGATCCACAGCCTTGTTGCTATCTTGTGTAGCAGCACACCACCTCGACATGCTGCATGCATCAATTGATTATGTTGCACGCATGTTCTCATGAATAGATAGATAAAAATGATTGAAGAGGAAAATAAATGAAAAAAATCATGCTTTTAAAATTCATGTTTGCTTTCTCAACATATATATATATATATATATATATATATATATATATATATATATATATTGATAATGTTTTTTTTTCCAGAAGGTATATTAGCCATTATGTCTAAAATATTTGCATGTCATTTCGTTGCCCCATGCTTCTCAAATTTATGAGCACAATTGATATGTTCTAGTGGTGGTTTAACTATAGACTGTTGCGCAGGCTACCTCCACTTATTGTTCTTGTTGTCATTGCCTCTGTAACTCCTCTAGGATCACTTATCTATCAACTTCACACATTGAGTCTTGCATGGCACCCTAAATCTAACCTAGAATCTGATCAGCTCTTATTTGAGAAGCAATCTCTTCTCCGGCGCTTAGCTAGGGACCCTGTCTCCAACAACAAAACTACAACTTCTAGAGTCAATGTTTTTCTCAGCAATGTACAATCTTCTCTCAAACTTTTTCGTAAGCTCGTAATACTATTCAATCATGTGTTTAAGCTGCAACACTAACTAACCTCTATTCCACCTTGTATATTGTACGATCTTGTATCATTTTTCGTGTAAACCACAAAAAATGGTGATAGCCAAATAGTGTGGTGGACTAAACTATTATATGCAAAATTCAGTTCATGTTAATGTTTTTGACACTAATTGACACATTGCAAAAGTGTAAGAGAGAATAAAAAAACAATAATAGCCGATTGGAACTTTAAATAATAGTTTTTCAACTTTGATCCAATTTGAAAAAAAATATTATAATTACGTGTTATTATAATATGAAGTTTTAGCCGCCTATTTATAAATTCATTTGGGTTAAATAGTAATTTTAAAATAAGTAGCTACTTAAAAATTATAAAAAAAACTCTAATTAATAAAATAATAATAACAAAGTAATTAATAAAATTAAAACTACAATTTCCATCGGCTCCTAACTTCATGGCTTGACTTGTGTTTGACGATATATAGCTAGCAATAAAAAAAAATATTCTTATCATTGTTTTTACGATGGTAGCTTTTGAAATTGCCCTAAACAGATGACCTTGGTGGGTTTTCATGAATAGCTTCATTAATTAGGGGAAACTAGCAATAAAAAAAAATAAGAAAGAGAGATTAATTCGTCATAAATCAAACGATTAAAAAAAGCCGCATATACTATCTTTTTTGAACAAGAAGGAAAAGCAGCATATAAGTCTTGTAGCTCAAGCCTACCTAAGGTTGGGGCAGGAACGCTGATGTCGCAGAGTGTCAGCTGGGTAAAATAATGGCGTGGCATGCATGGATGCACCTTCTAGATAGGTCCCCAAAAGGGCCACACCAAAATACATGATGCCAAGCTAGCTAGCAAGGTAGACGATGGTACGTATTGTACCACAGCCACTCAGCAGCCTACTTATACAACAAATTATTATTAGAAGTCAGACCCTGAGAAAGGAGCAGGGGGTGGTTTTGGAACAATGCTTAGGGGGGCGGTGCACATCACATGGCAGGAGCCATGAGGAGGGCAGGAGCCATACACCCTAGCTATATCCGGTCTGGAGACAACCACGACTACTGCAGAAGCCCCCTCTACCCTTCGCATTGAATTCTTTCCTATCAGAATTCACATCATGCATGCATGCCCCATATATGATGATCATGATCATCGCGCCATGCATAGCACTGCCATATATTATTATGACTAATTTGTTTATTAACTTCTGATGAATTCACATATATAAAAATCATAATTATATATCTATCGAGTATATAATTTCAAAAAAATATAACATTATTCATTTATATAATACATATAAAAAAAGTCAATATTGATCGTTAAAATGAGACCGAGGGTTGGTAATGGGAGTTGTTGTCATGCTTAAAATGAGTTTGCTTGCAAGCTAGCTGTTTGCCTTATACATCAATTCTCAAGCTTTTGGAATTAATTTAATGCCATAGTTTTTCACTCACTAATAAATGGGGTGAGAGTAGTAGAGATTTTGATGTCTTTCAATTAATCAAAATGCTAAAGCATTTTATTAACTATTAATCATTCATTTACTTTTTTTTTCTTCTAAAAATAACAACCCATTTTAAAATAAAATGAAACTAGGAAAGGAGAAGGCATCGCATTCGCATCTTATAATAGTAACAGTACGTCAGTACAAAATAAAATTTATATTCAGTGCTGTCGCTTTTGAGTTGGGGTCCTTCAACTTTGAAATGACTACCGGAATTAGTCACAAGTGACAGTAATTGCTTTAACTTTCACGTAAATGGTAATTAATTTTCCGTACTCTCTCGCATATATATATATAATTCAATATTAAAAAAATAAAAAACACCGACTGAAGTGGGGTTTTTTATAGTCAGTGCAGTCCACGACATGGATGACGTCACTCCATGCTTTTTGTTTTTACTTCGATGGTTTTACCAAAACAGTAAAAGTCGTAAAACGATCAGAAATTACGGTGGGAAAGTAGAAAGCAGGGATTTGAAGAAAAAGAAAACATTTTTTTGTCCTGCCAAACGAGGCATTATAATTGCGTGAAAAAAATTATTTAAAAAAAGAAGCGAAAATGTGGGGCCCGCAGGGATGTAAAAAGGCCAGCAGGGAGGGCCCGATCCAGTGCGTCGCACTCGCCACGAACCCAACAATCATATTTATTTATTTCTCGAAGCAACCCAAAACGGACGGCCCAGATCTCAGTACCAACACGTGTCTCCATCTCCAGTGTCCTACAATATTCCCCAGGCCCGCCCTTATATGATGATAACACCACGCACCGTACGCCCATTTCGGCTCCACTTCTTCTTCCTCCCTCTCGTTTCTTTCTTTTTTTTTTTTCTGATTGAAATCTCTGAGACGCACTCAAATCACCGATTATCAGCTCCTCAACCAAACTCTAACCCTAACCCTAGCTCTGAGATCGCTGTGCGAACTTGATCTCGGTGGGGGCTGCTGTCTGTTTCTCGGGAATCGATTGCTTCGGCGAGAGCGATGACGAGTAGTGCTGGTGTGCTGGGCGAGCGCCATGGATTGAGCTTGGATTTCGAGGAGACGGAGTTGAGGTTAGGTCTCCCGGGCGGAGAAGCCGAGGCCGCGTCCGCGGCCGCGGCGAAGAGCAGTGGCGGGAAGAGAGGCTTCTCTCAAACCGTTGGTTTGAAGCTCGATTTGTCGTTGGAGGATTTGGGAAAGGGAGGGTCGGAGAAGATGAAGGAGATCGGTCACCTCCCTCCTCGTTCCAATGACTCAGCCAAGCCTCCTTCCAAGTACCTTCTCTTTTCCTGTTTTTCCTTCCTTCGATTGCTTAGTTTCATGTTTCTTTTTTTTGGGTGTCTCCCTATTTTGTTGTTGTTTGATCATTTGAACTGAGATAATACCTTTATTTAGCTGTTTGACATGCAACAATGTATAATTCCATGAAAAATGTGATAATAGGCTAACAATAAACGCTTAATTTGTTTTAAAATATTTGATAGTGTTTCTGACAACCATGTTTATATGCTAGCTAACAATAAAAATCTCATTAATCCCCCGGAGACCTGATTAAGTTTTTGTGCTTTATTTATGTTTCTTTAAACTTAATTATTGTGTAAATTTCTTAATGAGCATCCATGAAGTTTTGGCTATTCTTCACCTTGAATCTTGCATCTGCATATGTACTCTCTCCTAAGTATTAGTTGATGGTAGAAAATCTTGATTGATTTGTTTTGTGGCTTGATCTGTATTGGTGCGCTCACGCATGCGCACATATGAATAAAAAAGTGTGTCGTGAGTGTTCCTGCATGCTTTATCCATCGACGGTTGGGATGTTTCACATACTTTCCCGGTTTGGATGGCTTGCTGTGTCCGTCTTTGATTGGGGATTGGGATGATTAGCTATGAGCATACGCATGATGTCAATAATTATTTTGGGCTCGTATAATTATAATTCTAAAAAAATAATTAGCCGTATATTTTGATTGTGGTGCTGATAATGCGGTGTGGCCGGCTAGGTCACATTCATCACTTCAACACTACTGTTGAGTGTTGACTAATTGATTGGTATGTTGGTTGTGGACCTGACATGAAAACAGAAAAACAAATGGAATCTTATTATTTAATAATGGTGACTTTAGGAAAATAAGGAAGGTACACTGAACCAATCCCCGGACAGGCTTCAACTTTTGATTAAAAAAATTACTTTTAAAAAACTTTTAGCCCGCGACAAAATCATTTGTTAACGGAAAATAATTTGGGGAATTAATTGGGATTGAAGCTCTTGCCCTTTATTGCGGACGTGTGTTCAATTTGAACGTTCTAGGCGTGAAATCTATAACAAGGATAAAATTTGATATAGGATCTATGCTTTTTCAAAACACATTATTTCATCATGCATTTCTGGTTTATATTTTTAACTTATGTCCATATTGTAATATTGGAGTGATTTAGAAAAAAAAAAGGGATGATAATTGTGCTCAACACTTTTTAAGATGGAGGAGAAATAATGACAAAACTCTTTGAATTTCAGGGCACAGGTTGTAGGTTGGCCACCTGTAAAATCTTTCAGGAAAATCTCGATGTCTGTCCAAAAAACTAGCAATGAGAAGGGCACGAACACTAGCAGCAGCAGCAGCAGCAGCTGCTGCTCAGCATATGTAAAGGTTAGCATGGATGGCGCCCCTTATCTGCGTAAGGTGGACTTAAAGATGTACAAAAGCTACCAAGCCCTTTCTGATGCTCTGGGAAAAATGTTCAGCTCCTTCACTATTGGTAATTAATCGAATAATACTCTAGATTTCGATATTTTGGTCACTTTTTGGTCGGTAATTTTTTTTTTTACCGCCGAAACACTTTTACACCATAATTTCCAGTCCCCATGCAGACATTTTTAACATGGATATAATTGTTTTCTGGTTGAAGATTACTGCGGGACTAATGTAACGAAGGATTTCATGAACGAGAGCAAACTTAAAGACCTCCTAAATGGATCCGAGTATGTGCCAACCTACGAAGACAAAGATGGAGACTGGATGCTCGTGGGGGATGTTCCGTGGGAGTAAGTCCTTTTTCTCACCGAAAGCCAGCCACTATTAACAACAAATTTAAAAATACATTTTTAATTCAAAAATATACCTAGAAGTACAATCTTACTACGTCACTAATTTTTTTCTTCTTTCCATTAGGATGTTTGTCGATTCCTGTAAACGCCTGCGGATAATGAAAGGATCGGAGGCCATTGGACTTGGTTAGCACTTTTATTATTATTATTATTTTCATAAGTTATACATGAAAGCTGCTACTCGCCCAATTTCCTTGTACATAAATACGAAAATCAGAACTTGTTTTGATTTTTTTTTATTATGTTTAAAGTTTTGCATCTTCCTTATTCAGCACCAAAAGCGGTGGAGAAGTGTAAGAACAGAAGCTAAGGAAGCAGTACGTTGAGCATATATATATATATATATCGAACCCCAAAAGCAGAGAGGCGTGAGAACACGAGTTAAGCACAGTTGTTTGTGGATGAATGGACCAGTTTGGATGTCTATCTGCTGTAACGCTAGAATGTTTATGTAGTTGTTGAAAAGTTCGTATGTGTATCAGATGGTAACGATAACAGTCGTCCTCCATGACTCTTGTTCATGTGCAGCCCCTTTTTTGTATTTTAAATTGCTACTCATATGATTGTTTTTATTATCAATAGCTTGTCTAATAATCGAGTTTGATTGGTGTAGTGTGTCAGGGGGGATATTGTTCCTTGCAACTTAAAAAAAAAAGGAGATGGCATTTTTGTTCTGTATGAGATTCCCTTTTTTGTGTCTTTTAAATGATATATTATTTTATTAAAAAGAAACGCAATAAGTTCCACGAAACAAGTGGTAGCTGTGGGGCAGGCACATGCTTTTCGGGGGGGCATGGCCATGTGTGATTGTCTCTTTGAGGCATTATTGATCCATGGTGGAAACAATCATTCTGGGGATTTTGTTTATTATTTATAATATTATCAATTAGTGCCCCGATCACTTATTTATTTATTTATTATGCGTTTATTTAATATTATGAAATAGTTCTGGATATTTGGTTTTGTGGCTATGAATGTAACATATATATATATATATATCCTCAAATTATAAATTTTAAAATAGTCTCTATTTAATTTAAATTTAATTATAAATGAACTGCGCCAATCTAACCGAGTATATAGTTTAAAAGTAAACAATCGAAATCTGTCATATATTTATAATTAAATATAATATATAAGTAAGAAAGAGTTTAAATATACACATAATTTATAAAATTTCATTTGTATTTTGTTGCATTTTATCATTAAATTGTAATTTTTTAAAATAATATATCTAATTAATTATTTATCTTATTTTTTATCGTAAATAATTACAAGTGATATGTCCATTATTATTGTATTTTAAATTTAATAAATTAATGATTAAATTTAGAGAAAAAAACTTAACATAAAATGATTCATTGAGTTCTTTTATAAATATAAATTAAGTGTAATAAGTTAAATTGAATATATCTTATACGCAAAGAAACATAATGGAATCAATCAACAAATACAAAAGTGTGTATATACACACACATGTTTAGGAGCCTAATCCGAAGTTTAAATTTGATCTCATACACAAAGATAGGAAATATATGTATTTGAGAGGGCAAAAGCACATGACTGAGTTAGCTGACCATGAGACTGGCCCTATATACACACACACCATTTATTAATTTCTTTGTTTTTTATATAGATTTAATGGTCTTCTTAGAGCATTTTCAAAAGTTATAGCAAAAATTTACTCAAATTTATCTACATTTATATTAAGTTTTTATCTTTATTTAAAGTGTTACATTATCCTTCATTTAAATATTATTCTAGAATTTCAAACTACCCTCACCACATATAGAGCCCCCCTCCACACGTCCCCCTCCTCTCAACGTCCTCTCCCACAATATAGGGATTTAAGATTTGTGGAAGATATAAGTAGGGGTGTGCATGGGTCGGGTGGAAGGCTAAATCATCAACCGACCCGTCCTTAGCGGGTGACTAATTCTTCCACCTTTCAACCGACCCATCAACCCCAAATAATCGGCAGGTTTATTAATTTTTTGGCGGGTACTAACCGGCGGGTATGGCGGGTAGAGCGGGTGTCAACCGCCATTATTTGGTATATAATTAGACGACATATACTGAAAAATTTAAACGTATAAACTCTAAAATAATTATAATCAAAAGTATATTATTTTATTTACTAAGTATTTATAATTACATATGATGAAATATGTTAGATTTATGGATCATAGTATGACAAACTCACAATTATAGGCATTGCGCCGCATAGCTCTCACCTCTTGCAATGAGAGAGACAATAATAAACTAATGTCTAATAGATAGATGATAGAGTTTACTTTAATTTTATAATGGGGTGCGGCGGGTCGGGTTAATAGCGGGTTTGAGCATTCTCACCCACCAACCGACCCAACCCACCAAAAATTAAAAATTTCAACTGACCCACTCATTTATATAATTTTTATTCGCGGATAACGGGTAGGGTCGGGCGGGTAAAGCGGGTTGGGCGGGTAAGATGCACACCCCTAGATATAAGTTAAGGATAAATTAGAAAAAATAATACTTAAGCAAAAATATAAAATAATATACTATTAAAATATCATTAGCTAAAATGATAATTTAACAGATTAAATATAACTTCAGCTAACCCATTTAACTTGCTACCATTTGATAAACTATAATATAATATTATGCTATTAACCATATATTGATATTATACTTGCATTGGTTTTCTTGACCTATTATTATATTTTTATTTTAAATCTTATTATTTCATTAATATTATCATTAAATTAAATCTGGTTATTATTAAATTTACACGTGTATATTTATTTTTATCTTTATCTGTATTTATTTAGTTTTAAAACTAAAATCATCCACATATTTATTTTCTAATTAGCTTGAAATGAATATCAAAATTTATATTTTTTTTACTCCTATTTACCAGGTGCCGTAATAAACATTGTGAATTTACATATAAAATTTAAAATTCGCCCAATAGCTTTTATGTATATTTAGTTATTCTTAAATTTGATTTTTAATGTATTTATCCCACCGACTATAATATCTAATTTACATATAATGCAGCTTTTAATAAGATGGTGCAGTTTAATATTTATAGCTTCTTCAACACTATCATCTTTTTTTCCCATGTGAAGAGCCATTTTAACTTTACCTTTAATATTATGCTTTAATTTAATATTATTCTTATTATCATAATATTTTTTATTGTATTATCATAACGTTTTTACTCCCTTTATATTTTATTCTTATTCTTAAACTTTTAAATCAATTTTATCATTATCTCTTCTTTCAAGATTATCTTTGTCCACAAGAAACAATTTGAAATATTATTATACGTCTATAATATCACAACCCATTAATCACATAGACTCATAATCCTTTACAAATTTCAAATTCCTTTTCGAGATTGACACTTTCTTTATTATGTGAAAAGTAACGAGGATAATGATATAATGATTATCTTTAACTTTTTCTTAAAATTCAATTATAATGGGATGCCCAGCTTTCTTTTTTTCCATGCCTACATTCAAACAGTCAAGGAATTCACGAAAAGCTAACTCAATTTAACTTAACTTTTATTTAGTTTTCATAAAAAATAAATTAAAATTAAATTCTATAAGTTTTTTGTTTAGTGAATGACATGTTATACTGGTTTAAATTCATTTAAAAGAGATTTATGAAAAACTTTTATTTCAAAGGTATATTGTGACATCACTTATTATTAAAACTTCACATATCAATATATACACATGTATATGCATATGTAACGACTCGTACCTAGGTGACGTGTATTTAGGTATAATGACTATTAAAATATTCGGAGTTGTTGGCATGTGTTATTTCTATTATAATTATTTTGATATTTTTTTTAGGTTTATAATTAATATGTCGTTAATACATTATTTACTCATATCAATTATTATTATTAATTCTTATGATTATTACTATTATTAATATTATAAATCCATTAATATATAATTTTGTATGGGTATAAATAGAGGGAAACTTAGGGTAAACCCTACATTCGTCCCTACATTCGTTGTGCGCAGTCTAGGGAAAACAGTATATTGCAACCACCATGTTCTTGACCTTCCGAGCTTGAATCCAGGTAGGTGATTTTAGATGATTGATTCTTGATTATTGGTTTTTAATTATCTATGTTACTGCTCTATGAACGCGGATTGTAAAGTTATTGGGTAGAATCTGTATCAGTTTTGATAAATATAAATATATATATATATATATGTAAATTGCGTCGATCGTAGCTGGTCGGCACGGCGCCGTCGAGTTGGACGAAGCCGGTGGCTTCCTGTGCACGCGCCACGGAGGGGGAAGGGAAGACGACGGCGCTGTGGTTCGTGGAGCGACGCTCAACCGCCGTCGGCATGGGAAGACCGGGCAAGGGGCGGCGGCGTCTTGGGCGATCGCACGTCTTGCGCTGGAGAGAGAGACGGAGGGCTGAGGCGGCGGCGTCGTCAGTTCGCGCGCATCTCGCGGGCCAACGAGGGGAAGAGGGAGACGGGGGCGACGGCCTTGCCGCCCCCTGGCCTGGTGTGCCGCGCCCTGCACGTTGGCGATCGGGAGACGAGAGACGGGGGCAGCGTCTTGCTGCCCCGTGCGTCAACGCCAGCCCTAACGGGCTGGTGTGTGGGCTGGCCCAATAGGGCCGGTCAACCCTAAATAGTAATAATATATATATAAATATATATATGTATATGTATATATATATATGCATATGTATTAGGCAAATTATGGTTCCTAATTTTATGTGGTTATTTAGTCCTAAATTTCCGATTTGTAATTGAACATTTATGGTATCGGTTCATGTGCACTAAATAACAAGCCGTTATTTATGATTTTGAATTTTAACACTGGTTTAATCTTAACTGTTAGTGGACTAATGGATGAACATATCCATTCACGTATATAAATAACCTTTGGGGTTTGT
Source organism: Taxillus chinensis (assembly GCA_023512835.1). NCBI lineage: Eukaryota > Viridiplantae > Streptophyta > Magnoliopsida > Santalales > Loranthaceae > Taxillus > Taxillus chinensis. The sequence goes on along the minus strand of CM042089.1, from coordinate 19,557,369 downwards.
TATTATTGGATTGGTGATCTGCATGTTCTGTGATGCTGTATTATACTGGAGATATCTTGTTTCCTAATAACGTGTAGATTGGGTGGCGAAGCTGGTTGGGTCAACCGAGGGTCTCACATAGGGCTAGCAAGAGGCCGCAGGTCCCCTATGTGGCTGGTTAACCCAGGTCCCATATGTGGCGGGTTGTCGATGGGGTACCGAGGGTCCCACATATGGCAGCCTAGTGGTAGTTGAAATTCCTGAGTATGTGGGCGGGAATTTCTTAGATGATTGTTTTACCGACAAGCTTTACATGATGTGGGATTAATTGAAATGGCTTTTTCTGTGATTGGTTAGTATTTATTTGTATTGAGATGTGACACTACACTGGCACAAGCATACACCGACCATGTAGACATAGGATTTCACTTTATAGGACGGTGTGGAGATGGAGATCACATACTGGGCTTTCGTGCTCACCCTATTTTGTCTTTCTTTTCTACAGGTTATAGGGAGTAGCTGGTGGAGCCATAGCAGACCAGGTTGGGACATCTTTAGGATTATTTTTTTATGAACTTGGTTTCTATCTATTTATTTTATTTCCGGACTTGGGTCCGTGACAGTTGTATAAACTTAGATAACTGGACCTTGCTACTTTGTGTTTATGGTGTTGACTTAATTCCGTAATATTGATTGCACTGATATAAATATTGGTTGATTGCATGTTGTGTTTGGATCATCGGTAAGTACAATGCTACCCCCGTTGTGGTATTGTACAGGGTTGAATCAATCACAAACCCCTCAACCCCTTGAGGGTGTGAGGGGCGTCGCATTCCTGATTCTGTGAGTGCTCAGAATTTGGGGGCGTGACAGCATATGCATATTAATGAATAGTTTTGTTAAATTAATGGGGTTTGAGCCTAGACCCTCAAACTAGTAAATGAGTTTTCTTAGTTTTATTATTTTAACTACTGCATAGGCCAGGCCAGTAAGCCCGTGCACCAGGGACACACCTATCCAGGTAGGGCCTGTCCTAATAAGGGACACGCCTCTGGAGCTTTGATAGTGTTTGTGGACGTCGGCTTGATCCCGTAAGAATTCTAGCGGAGCCTAGTACTCGGCGCCTCAATAAGGCACTGGACTCTTCACCCCTACAAATAGGCTTTTCACTGGGAGCATTCCCCGGAGTATGGGTGCTATTACACTTGTCGGTACCCAGTGCGTTGGTGCCTCCACTTACGTAGGCACGTGGCCTTAGCTGTAAGTACCACGTGAAGAGAGCTTGCTCTTAATACCTCTGGTTTACCCCTTAGCCTACCTTCACTCCAGCATAGAAAACTAAGAAAACTAAGGAAATACGATAGGCCCAAGGGCTCTGCCCCCCGAGGTTCCTTTTTATTATTGGGCCGGTAAGGGTTCAAGTTGTCGGTTCGAATCTTCACCCGATTTGAATTCGATTGGTGTATCCATTTCCATTCTTACGATCCACAATAGGGCCTCTCTGTTACGAGTTACGACTACGAGGCTTCATCACCTTCTTCGCTCAAAATCAGAACAGGAGTGATAAAAATGCAACAGGTACAAGGCAAAAAGCACTACATAGATCTCGATGAAACCCTAGATTTAATGTCCCGTATTTGTTTTCTCCATCGACCACGCCTTGTACCTTGTCTAACAACCCTCACAAATTTGTCTCCAGGGCGGGGGATCTGAAACGGAGGTAACCTGGGAGGACCAGCAGAACATCAACAGGTTCGGAAGATTGAACAACAGGTTTCACGAACTCGAAGACGAGATCAGGGTCTGTAAGGTAACACCCTTTTCATGGATTTGGATGACGAAACATGCGTGCGTGAATCTAATTTTCTTTGTATTGAACCTGGAAGGAACCTGGGACTGATTTGCGGCTTTGGGCCCCTAACTGGTGCTTTGTCATGGTTCGAAAGAATTAATCTAGACTTCAATCAAGTTCGATGTAAATAAGCTTTTAAATGTAGATTTCTTTGCTAAATTTGAATTCAGCATTGGTTACTCCCCATGGTTTAAAGTAATTAATTTAGAATTCAATTGATTTTTTGTTATTACCGAGGAAAATCCGTAGTCAGCAGCCGACTGACTTTTGGATGAGATCAAACCTTGGGTGCATGAGCCCCTTATTTGACGCACGCAGAGAAAAAGAACTCCGGGTTTTATGCATGAAGCTCTGCTCGCCTCAACCAACTGCACTCACAGGGCTAGAATTCAATTGAATTTGATATAAATAATTTTGAAATATAAAGCTCGTTCTGTATTAGTGCTTTGGAAGGCTAGGAGCTCTGATATGGTTTTAGAGCACGTGCAGAATCTCTCCCAGGCATTGTCATCCAAATTACAAAGAGGGTCATGTTTACGCAATACTCTTTGTGTAAACTGTAAAGATTGTTTTTAAACCTTTAGTATTGTCACCACCTCATAGTTTTGGAAATTTATGCATTAATATACGGGAATCTGTTTCTCATGCAGCCTGATTCAATACTTCAATTTAAATATAGTTTTTTGAGTACACAATACTGCACATTTAATGTTCATTAGTGTTGGCTTTTCTTGATGCTATATCAGCTTTGTAGTAAATGTTTATTTTTGTTTCGTATATGAAACTAGTAAGCTTTTTCACAAATTATTCCTAAAAGTTAGGCCCCCTTTGCTCCTACTTCCCATCTCTTCCCTTTGCCCTTTGTTTTTATATCAGTAGTCTTCATATTTTTCTAGAAACTCATTTTATAAGCCAGATTTGTTCTATTCCTACTCATCGGTAAAATCCATATAAAACCTATTTGGGATGCCTTTTTGAGTTCAGATCATCTACAGTACTGTATGGTGTAGTAGTACATCAAATTACATAGTTTTGATATAAAAATATCAAAATGATGTAGTTTTAGTGGGCTACACCATGCAGTAATTGTGGAGGATCTTAATTCTGTTTTTTTTTGCTTCCTGCATATGATTGTACTGAGGTGCCTGTTTGTTTTGTCATTTGCATCATTGCCTCCTTAAAATAATGAAAGTTGTATTATAATGACATCTTCAATAATCACATTTCAGTTTGCGAGAAATCTGCCTGTTAACAAGAGACAATTAGCAATATTCCATTTCAAGAATTATCATAGTTTATCAAGGCTTCTATGCTTGGCCCCCTATTATTACTTTTCAAGTTTATGAAGAAAGTTTTCCATGAGCTCATGTCATGTGAAAATATCTGTTTTTTGCTGCTTCTAAAACATAATGTTTGTATTTCGACATCTATCTGAATCTAGAGAGAGAGAGAGGAGAGCAGCAGTGGGTATATTAGAGAGCGAGAAATACTATTCAATTTACTAATTTAATATGTTCCATTAGTAAAACAAACATCTCAATACCGAATGATAACTTTCCAAATCCAATATCCTAATTTGTTAAAAAAATTTGAATCTATTATGCTTGCCTTTATATGATATTTTCTTTCAAAAATTCGTGGTAGAATATATAATATTGTCAATATTTTAGTTTTCATGTGAGAAAAATGTTAGTGAGGAATGGCTCACCATACAGTCATAGTTATTAAAAGCGCAAGGCGCACCTAAGGTGCAAAGGCTGGGCCTGGCCTAGGCGTAAGGCGCAAAAAAAAGCGCGGGCCTGAAGGACCTGAGGCCGCATAAATATACGAATGAAATTTAAAATTTGTTATAAACTATTCTAATGAAATTTAAAATTTAAAATTTAAAATTTCCTTTCTTTAAATTTTTTTATAAAATATACTAATGAAATAAACACATTAATTTAAACATAAATAAGTTAATACTCTCAATTATAGCAAATTACTTAAATGTGAAATTATTACAACCCAACAGTTTAAAGCATAAATATTCAAAATAATAAATCTAAACATCCTCCTCAGTCCTGATCAAGGAAATCATCATCATCATCTTCATCTCCATCACTAGACTTGTAACCTTCAACATCATCTTCACCTGTTTCTTCAGAATTTGCCTCTTCTTCCTCTTCCACTTGATTTGGCCTTGCTGTAAAATACTTGTAGCTCCTAGAGGTAGAAGGTTCTGCTCTTGGTGTGCTCCTTTTGTTTGATGATGATCTTGTATAAAACCTACTGTGGCCAACTTCTGCAGCTCTAGCAACATCACCCCATGTCAAGGAATCATCCTCAAAAACAAGATCATCATCATCCTCATCAGAATCTCCATCCATTTGCCCAACCAACCACTCATTAGAGTCATCTATGTCTTTCAATGATATAGGATCTATCACATCACGCATATTGTATCGGCGCTTCAAAGCTCGATTGTACTTGATAAATACCAACTCATTTAAGCGCTTTTGTGATAGCCTATTTCTGTTCTTGCTATGGATCTACAAGATTTAAATTTACAATTTACAACCAATTAGAATGTAGTGATTCATGATTTCATGAAATAAATTTAGACACAATAGAACATCTACTTACATGTTCAAAAACACTCCAATTTTTTTCACAACCAGATGCACTGCAAGTGAGGCTTAGAACTTTGATGACAAAATTTTGCAAATTTGGAGTTGAAGATCCAAATGAAGACCACCATTCAGCTGTTTATCATAACTATAATTAGTAACGTTTAATAAACAATAAAATGAAAGGTTATTAAATAAAGTGACTTTATCGGGTGCCTTGGTTGTACGTTGTCTAATAGCCATATTATGCCAAAAGAGACCCTCCGCATTCTTATACAAAGTCAACTCTTCACTGATTTTATCTTGTATTTCAATGGAAGGAATCAATCTTTGGATGCAGTTGTATAGGCCTGACATTACTTCTGTATCTTGCTCAATAGATGGATTTCCATAAAAGAATTGTGGGTTCAAAAAGTACCTAGCTGCATGTAAAGGTCGATGAAGCTGGCAATTCCACCTATTATCAATGATAGCAAATGCATCCATAATCCTATTATCATCATCTTTAAATCCTCTACCAATTGTTTCTTTAGCTCTATCCATGGCCTCATAAATATACTCCATTGGAGGCTTTTTCTCCCCATCAATCAATCGAAGTACACGAAAGTGGAGTTGTCAACTTAAGGGAGAAGACAATGATTTTCCAAAAAGAAAGGCATCAAAATAATTTGAGCTACCCTTTTACCTTTTTGCTCCTTTGCTCACTTGGAATTTGTCCAGTCCTCTGAAGTAAACATCTTTCTCAAGTTATCTTTTTGGCGATGAATACTTGCTAGGGTTAGAAAGGTAGTAGCAAATCTGGTGAGGGCAGGCCTAGCTAAATCCCTTTGCTTTGTGAAGCGTCTCATCATGTTTAACAAGCCTGGACGACCATACATGTAGGCATTCACTTCCATTGCCTTTTTTAATGTTTTATTGATGTGAGACATCTTCCCAATGTCCTCTAACATTAAATCTATGTAATGGGCAGCACATGGTGACCAATATAAATGTGGCCGTTTTGCTTCTAGCAATCTTCCTGTTATATATTACAAACCTATTCATTAGAATTCATGATCCAAGTATAAATATAGTAAAACTAATTTTAAATTTAATGGTTACCTGCCATCACATGATTTGAAGCACTATCTGTTATGACTTGCACAACATTAGCTTCCCCAATTTTCTCCACAAAAGAATCAAGCAATTCAAACACTTTTTCCCCAGTCTTGCTATACTCAGAAGCATCAATGGATTCAATAAACATGGTTCCTTTGGGATAGTTCACCAAAAAGTTTATCAAAGTCCTTTCACGCTTGTCTTTCCAACCATCGGACATAATAGAACACCCATTCTTTGCCCATTCATCTCTATGACTTTTCAACATATCATTTGTATTGTCCAATTCTTGCTTCAAGAGAGGAACTCTCACCTCATGGTAACTAGGTGGCTTCATTCCCATTTCATATTGGCCAATGGAATCAACAACAACCTTAAAGCTATCATAATTAACAACATTAAATGTTATCCCTGCATCATACATCCATCTTGCAATGTGAAGGCATGTCTTGTCCCTTGTTTCTTTCTTGTAATGCTCATTGATTGTTGTTTGTTTGCCTTTCCTAATTCCATCATTTTTCCCCTTCACAACCAACTCAGGGTCTGGAGTAATGAATGAATCCATTGGTCCCTTTTGCCTTGCTTTTTTAAATTTGGATTGGACATAACACTTTTACTTTGTCTTTCAATCTCTTGCATTTCTGCTTCTTCTTCATCCTCACCAAAATCAGCATCATCAAAGTCAGGCAACATATTCATGTGTTCTTTCTCTGTCTTTTTTGTCTTTCAATCTCTTATTTCTTGTTTCACATGATCTAGACATTTAAGACATGCCTTTGCATTTCTTTGCCTACCAATTATATGTTACTTGGCTCTATAAATACCTCCATTGGTTACCTTAGAACAAAAATTACAAGTGAATATATTTTTGTTGCTACTGACTTGTGTTGCATACTTCCAACGTGGATCTCTTCTTGAATTTTCAGAACTCATAATATCTAATAGCTCAAAAATAATGAGTATTAGATATTAAGATAGAGCATTAAGACAAACAGGAAAATTAAGAACAAAAAGAGAGCCTTCTCAGAGATGCGTCACTGGAATAAAAAAAACAGAGGGCTCGCAGCGCAGACCAAAGACGCAACGCTTCGCAGAGACGTGCGAGACGACCGAGAGAAGTACAACGTGTCGCAGAGTGGTGGCCCCGGGTACGCATCGCCGGGATCAACGTCGCAGAGAGCTGCATCATCGGGAATCGTGGCAGAGAACTGCGTCGTCGCGGAAGGTCGGCGAAGAGAGAACGACAGACGCACATGGTTCGCGGTCGCCGAAGGTCGTCGCTGGCCCGCTGGTACGCACGATCGCAGATTCTTTCCTTTTTTTTTTTCGTTTCGATATATACGCACGATCGCATCGTCTGCGCTAGGCATGCCTTTGCAACGCTTAGCGCCTGGGGACGAAGTGCTAAAAAGCGCGCTTAATATGCGCTTCACGGACGTCGCGTCGCCTGGAAGAAAGGCGGGCGCAACCCTTGCGCCCGCCTGGGTTTTGCGCCTAGGCATGCCTTTAATAACTATGCATACAGTATTTTCATTTGGCAGCCATGGTTCAAGTTGGCAGTATTTTACACTACAACAATCTGTAGACTAGTTTGTCATAGGTGACTGTAAAGATTTTTTTTAGCGAAGTTCTGGTCTACAATCAAGTTCTGTCTTGTCAGATCGTCCGTGCATTCAGAATCTGAAGATCTACTGAAATATGTTGTCTTGGGCCCCTGTAGTATCTTCTAAACTTCCCATCTATTGGCCACTCAAAAAAGTTAAGTTTACCTTGAAGATTTGTGATTCTGGTTTGACAAGCCTGTTGCTACTACAATGCCCCATCTACTGCCTGCACGAAATTGTTTTGTCATGGTTGTTGATTTGATGTGCTTGGGCTGAATCATTCTCTTCCCTTTCTTTCTGATCATAGGTAGCATTTACATAATCCTTCTAAGGGTTTAGGTGAAGGGTAAGTTTTAGCAGTGTGAGTGCAAGCGATTTCTATTTTTTTAGTTATTTGTGCAACAACTAAATTTGTCAGTATATGATATGTTTATTCTCTGCAGACATGAAGTTCTTATAGGGTAGATGGTAAATGGGAAATGCTGAGGGGTGATGGGACCGTGAATATAGTGAAAAGCTCTTACTATATCAGTCATTGAAACATTACAATATGATTAAAGTCATTTCATTGCCAACATCAAAACTTGATCACAGAGAATAGTCGATTTCTTTTTTACTAGATATGAATGTAAATAACTAAATGTTCTTAAGCTCAATGGATTCATTTGTCATTAGCGTTGGAAATCCTTGTGTTTCGTACTGTTGATTTCTAAATGTAAGTTGTCCTCAGTAACACAAATATCTTCGGAGCACATAGTTTTTGTGGCGAATTATGTAATTTTTCATTACATTGCTGGATCTCATGCTAAGTGATATGACCTTACCCCAACAACTTGAGGGGGGTTAGCATTAGCAAAATAAAAAAAAAATTAATCTACAATACCTTGGTCTATTTTGTAATATCGTCCATTGAGAAAACAAACATGGGACATTAAATATAGGGTTTCGTCATGAATTATGTAGTTCTTTTTGCCTTTGACCTATTGCATTTTTATTATTTCTGAATTTTAGTGGAGAAGGTGATGAAGCCTTATAGTCATAGCAGAGAGGCCCTTTGTAGATCGTAAGAATGGATGATGCCAATCGCATTCCAATCGGGTGATGATTCGAACCAATAACTTGAACTCCCTGTATTGCCCTTTGCGCGAAATGTATTAGAATTTTGAGCGTGGGCTGGTCTTCATTGGGTTCGGATCATATTTGGTGGCTCCTTTTCCACAAAGCCTCCCTGATTCCCGATTTTGAAGTCTACGTCCAATTAGGAGTTCCTACATAGTTGAACTTTATACGTTGAGTTGAATCTTGGAAATGATTGCTGAAGGGAAAAAGCAAAGCTTATATCCCTGTGGATATATGGCACTCAATTGTGGGATTTTCTTTAACCGGTTTGTTTTAAATGTTTATTTCGTTGAAATTATACCCATTTGTTTGTTTTGAGGCAGCATCACACGTGCGTTCAAATCACTAAGCTACCTTTGAAGTGTCTTCTGCTGGTAACTCAATGATTGCTTTTCTCCAGGAATCCAATGAAAATCTAGAAGATTCGAGCAATGAGTTGATTCTCACTGATGAGGACGTGGTTCGGTTCCAAATTGGAGAGGTCTTTGTTCATGTGCCAAAGGAAGAGGTAGGGGACAGGATAGAGCAAATGAAAGAGGTGACCAGTAAGAACCTGGAAAGACTGGACAAAGAGAAGGAAGTGATACTTGCTCAAATGAACGAGCTAAAGAAAATTTTGTACGGGAAATTCAAGGATTCCATTAATTTGGAGGAGGATTAATCTGAAATACAACATTTTTTTACTGCCGCGCGTCATGCTAGTGCTTTTTAAGGGAAGGTAAGTCGAATAGTGTGCAAGCTATTGTGGATGGCTTGTGGAAGAACTTAATCTAGACGCCAAATCACGGGAAAATTTTGTGTATTCCATCTGGTTTGCTATATGATGTTTATCTTTGATGCTAGCTGCATTTTTGAATGTAGACTGTGGAATTGGTAAATGCATTGTAATCTATCCGTTGTATCTTGTGAGACCCCCACTACTGAAACATAAGTAACCTAGACAAAAATCGGTGAGATGTTAGAACATCTCCTATTGTTAAATTTTAAAATATTGTTCTAATAAGATACTTCATTTCTCAATTATTCGTTGTTTGTATTATATAATATTAGTTTTTTTCCTTCACATTTATTCTTTCTACACGGGTATTAATAAAGAGTAAAATAAATTAAAATAAAAAATTTAATAAAATATTATTTTAATAAAATTATAGTTAAAACGCAAATTAATATTTGAGTTGAAATTATAAAATGATTGAAAACATGACACATTTTGATTGTATCTTAGGTTGCATTTTAAATATGCATTTCAGCAATCAAAACGTGTTATGTTTTCACTTTATTTACAGAACTTCTTGAAATTTCAAATTTCATCTCTTTATCCGATCTTTCCTACTTGTCTACTACTGACTTTCTCATTGTTTCTTTAAAAGCTCATCCCCGACAGGATCAACGAACAGGAGAGAATGGCATCTCTACAAGCAAAACTCAATTTGCTCCTCCCTATCCTCTATTCTATTGGTCGCGTTGGCTAGTTACTTTTCTTTCCCTCCCATACTTGAATTTTAGTGAAGTTGCATTATCAACAAATCTGAAGCTGATTGGATTATAAAACTTAAGGTAAGAACGCCTACAAATTAACATCTCATCAGCAAAACATTTTTGATGAAATTCCACTAAATTCAGTAAATTTTGTATTTGTTATACTTAATCTATGTAAGTGAGCAAATTGGGAAATGTACATATGGTGCTTATATTGCTCCACTAAATCATCTTAAGGCCAACAACAGGTATACCCAATAATTATTACCCTAATCATACTTGAGGAGGCTTCTTTTCAACTTAATTATACAACCGCATGCCTCATTGTTTTTAATTAATCCCTGATCCTTCTCTTCTAGCCGTGTTTATTTGTTTTTATTTGGATGTATTGGATTAGCAAAAAAAACATACACATAAGCTCACTATCGCTAATATACGAATGTTAAAATGGATGTGTGATAAAACTATAATGAATAAGATTTGAACTAATGATATTTGTTTCGTCGTTAGAGTAACTACGATTGCAAGTAAAATGAAAGGGAATTACTTATGTCAGTTTAACTATTTAGAATATAAGATAATAGATGCATATGTTAGGAGGATAAAAAAGATTACCATCAAACTAAATAAAAAAATTGAGGGAATGACAAAAAATGACTTAGATAAGGTAACAAAAGATTCGAAATGGTTGGATTTAAAAGAAAGAATGATAATAAATAAGAATATTTGAAAGAGAACAATCTGTGTTTTGAATCAAATATAAACTTTTTGTTTGTTTTGATTCATATAGCCGTTTTCATTTTATTGAGAATAAAGCTTGTTGGTTTAATCTAGTTTTATTTCATTTAAGGTGTATAATATCTAGATATGGTAGGTTTAATCAAATTAAAATGTAATTATTATAAACATCCACATCATGTTGCCAATATTTTTACTAAAAAGTTTGTTCTAGTTAATTTGCAATGATAGTAAAAACTAAAAGATCCTAATGATTTTCCATAATTAAAATATTTACTATAAGTAGATAGATAATATTAAGTAATAAAGTGTACCTTAAAATATTTTATTCAATGACAAGTACCAAAATTATTAATATAGGCTTTATTTAGAAAAATCTAAATAAAATAAAATAAAATAAAAGTACAATAAGTGAGATAGATGAACAAGATTAGAGATATTTTAGAAAGTGATTTTATCTAGTTCTTCACCATGCTTATCTTATCTAAATTAATTGAATTTAGTTATGTTAACGTGTGTTGGCAATCGAATTCTAAATGATAATTAATCGGTCACAACTTATCCCTAATATATGTTTTGGCTGTATGTCACCAAGAAGCAAATCTAACAAGTAGACACAAACAACAATCCAATAAACACAAACGTGTTTTGAATTCTTACATTTGCAACCAAGGTGCACCAGTGTGACTTAACTGCCATGTAAACAGTGAGAATCTAAAGTTCCACCCTACAAGGAATCTATCATAGTTTCACCCTACAATCCCCACTTTAGAGTTAGATTATAAACAGTGAGAATTATAGGATTGAAACATACGAATAGAAACAAACTAAAAAGAAGTACGCACATGATAGTTTAAACAAATAATTAAAAACATAAATTCAAATCAATTAAAAAAGATAAACATAAATCCAGAGTTAGATTACATCGTTCCTAGAAATTACAAATCACTTCATGCTAAAGAGAGTAACATGGACTCAATTTTAGAGTGCATCAAACATCTCACAATGTTTTCCCTTGATTGTGTTCAATCCGATCATCTCTTTCTCTATCGTTTCTTGAAACCATAAACAGCTTTAAGCCATAAAATTCTAAACTTGCCTTGAGGGGATTCAAACACTGCATCGTCTAGAATCTATTATAAATACTACAAAATACCACAAAAACACTACAAAAGGCTGTTATTACATTTTAAAAATATATATATTCAAATGAGTTAAAAAGAATATATAAGATTAAAACACACACAAAAGCGGTCTAAAAAATGATCAAAATGGCCCTTATCAATGTTTGCAAATTCACGAGAATATCATAGAATTGTGTTCAGCTGATCTCGTTAATGAGTAGTGTGAAACATGTTCAAACACCTGGTTTGGTATCGAATTCTTATTGTAAATGGATCAACTGAAATCAATCACCATTCTTTGATGTCATAGGATGGCCTGAAACCAATGCAAGTTGCAGCTTCATGGGGCAGCCGGGAAGGTATTGAAATTATTTCCCCTTAGCGTCACCAGTCCAAACAGATGCAAGTGATCAGTAGCTTGATTACTTGAAAGTAGTCGGTCTGAAAATAACAGCAGGATCCGGCTGATCTTCATTTTGTTTTTTTCTTTTAAACCGCAAAAGGCTTTCAAAGTCCCATGAAGCTGAAAGGATCAGTGCCTTATATCCATCTTTTGGGAAGTCAATTTGGAACCGGAAGGAAGAACATTGAGCAGAGGAATCGTTTCTAGGGTGGAGAAATACCTTATGATTTTTTACACCTCTCATTTGGTGTTTTCTGCTTATGGATTTTCTACATTAGTCATTTGTTATTATAATATAAGTTAATATTGGTATGACAATGTAGGTCTATTTCTGTGAACAATACGACAGTGTCTAAACTCCAAAAACTCAAATCTAAGTTAATCCATGATACGGGTTAATAGAGATGAAACGTAACTATTTTTTTTTTTTTTTGAGTAGCTATGCTGAAATTGTTAATTCAGGCAGTTTTGTGCAAACCTTCATGGTCATTTTGTGTAGATTTACTCGCGCTGCAAACTACATATCACAGACTTCATCCAAACACAAGAGCAATGAACATAAGAAGCCAAGCCACAGAGTTAAGAAAACAAATCAACAATTATCATCAGTCAAGTTTTTGAAAGATACAAAACTCAAGAGTCAACCACCCAACTGACTCGAGTTAATATCAAATTGAGTACAATATGGAATTGAAAAAATCCAGAATTCCATCTTTGTAGAACACCAACAAAACACTTAAAAGGGAAGAGGGAAGAGGAAATAGGATAACAATCTCGTCGTGCAAAATTCAATATACCACGACATTTCAGTTAAAAGGGAAGTCCATATCCAGCAGGAACCACCATCCAAACCAGCAGGACAAAGATACATGACAATGAACAGCTGAACCCAGATCGACCACAATATGGAAACAGAAATGGACAAAACCCAAAACACCTGCTTGGATTCATAGACAAAACGCGAGGATTTTGCGAGCAAATCGCAGGAATAACGAAAGAACCCTGACCCTGATAAGAAAAAAAACACCCTTCCCAGGCTAGAATCAACCAAATCTCCATAACCAACAAAGAAACCAATTGCCCGCCTGCTCATCAAATTCAGAGTACCCACTAAATTCAATGCTCGAAAAAACTCATATATCTGCAATGTCTTGGCATTGGAGGAGCGAGTGACTACGAGATCGGGGCATAGCCGGGCCGCCGCGGCTGCCCACCCACTGCGGAAACCAACCCACCTTCTGCCGCTGCTTGCTCGTCCAGAAACAAGTCCTCGGCGGTCCTCAACGCCGCATGTGCCCCCACAACCACAACCGCGATGATCACGGACACCAGAACGTTCAACCCCACGTGGGTAAAGACCAGCGCAACAATGGTGACGAGGAACAGCGCGCAAAGCACGGTCCGGTCGTCGATGGGGTGGTTGGACACCATGACCGGCTCGTCGCGGAGGAAGTAGAGGAAGAGCCAAAGGACGAAGACGACGAGGAAGACGATCATGGACACGGGGTGGTACAGGAGGCTAAGGAAGAGGACGAGGAGTGCGAGCAGCGCGTAGTTGACCCGGAAGTATACGAGATTTCGCCGGACGCGGTCCATGGCATCGCCGTAGGTGTAGGGGAGGGAGAAGGCAGAAGGATCGACGAGCTGAAGCCACGGGCGGCGGGTGGCGTAGAAAGTACGGGAGGTGGAGGCGACGCGTGAGATGAATGTGGATTCGGAAAACGGCGGCACGGGGGAGGGGGAGGAGGAGGAGGAGGCGGCGGGGAATGCGCCGTAAGCCTGGGGTGATTTCTGCGACGACATCGGGAGAAATCTGGAAATGGCGGGAGTGGCCCGAGTGGGGATCGAAACCCTAGCCTAGATTTTGCATTGATTTATGAATCGGACACCAGAATATATGCTGGAAATGACATCTTGTATATATATAAATCTAGAGAATCCAAAAAAGTATTTATTTTTATAATTATATTAAATAATTTACAATTTTAAAAAATATCAATTCATCGAATAATAATTACTTAAAATTGTAATTGATCATTGAATGTTTATTATTATTATTATTATATAAAAAAGATTATATTATGTTCAAATTATGTTTGTACTGTTTCACTTTCAAATTTCAATTCATAAAAAGTATGTACTTAATTAAACTTAACATAATTTTATAATTATGCCACTATTTTTGAATTTTAAAATTTGCATTTCTTAGACTTTTCTTGGAAATTATGGCGGCTGACGCCTCTAATTATGGTATATAAAATTAATTATAACTTTTCTTTTTATATTATTTGACTTGAATTATAGCATACATCCGAGCTCTCATCCATCCAAGAGTGTGATACAAGTGAATTTGAACATAATTATACAAACACTACTTAGGATGTATCTAACATGAAACAAACTAATATTAAAACCATTTTAATACTGTTAATGTGTAAATATTACAAGTTTGCCTTTATTTTTGTATATTCATATGTAATAACTCAAATTACATGTATAAAAATTAATGAGACAATGATACAAATAGATAAAATTGGGAGTGGTTTTAGTTTTTTTTTTTTGACAATATAAAATATTTTTCTAAACAATTTTGCAATATTATGGATAGAAAATATTGTTATTATTTAAAATGCTTTTTTGAGACAAAGAGGTAATATATGCCTAATTCTCATGCTAATTCAACTAATATTAATGTTAAAAAGGTTTGACCACTACCTACATACTTATTTTTCACATTTAAAAAACTGTTCCTAGCACGGTCATGTATGAACAAAAGTTGAGAAACATGATTTTTACCGAGTACTTACATAAAAATATTTAATGAAAACACTTACACGTTTAGTTATTTATTTATTTAATTTTCAATTACTATGATTTAAAAATAAAATAAAATAAAATATAATAAACATATATTGTTAATGAGATAAAAATATTATTTAAATATATCATTATTAGTTTGAAAATAAAAAGAATAATGATTTGCAATTAATAGTTTTATAAAAAAATATAAAAAGTAAAAAACAGATAATCAATTCATTATTTGACAAGGTAAATCAATCATTTCTCATAGCTTATGGTTAATAAATAGGTTTTATTATGTCAATTCATCAAAATGAAATGAGAAAAGAAAAGGAAGAAGTGGGCATCAGAGAAGCAAAATTTTGATCCATACCTTGCTCTTACCATATAAGCTTCTCGAGTGATTTAAGCTGTGAACTTGACAAATAATGATGGTTGAAGAGCCCATGGCTTTGTGTTATGCTCGCATCTCTCGCGCTCTCTATCCTTGCCTATTTAATGTGTTCATTTGAAAACAAAGATTAAAAATATAAAAATTTAGTTTGTGCTAACTCATTTTTGCTTGTGTGGAAGATATATATATATATAATATTTGTTTAAATTTTTAGTATTGTTTTTTTTTTTGAAAAGAAAATCATCGTTAATATTATTCACTTGCCAACTTTGTTGCCACTTGATTGATAATAATGTTATAAGTTTGGTAACGTTATTAGCCTAATGTTAATAGATTTTTGCTAAAACAAAATGATGGGGTAAAAGAAAACATGCATTAATTTAGTCATACAACTATGGTGTATCATAAATTCAAAAACAAAGTAGGAGATGTATCTAAAGCCCCTATTGTGGACCAATAAATGGAAACTATGTTTAAATTGGCAACTCGGGTTATGAGTTAGTCCATGAAATAGTTATTGATATCAAACTGATCAGAACAAATAGTAATGACAATGAATGCCTACACAAATTGTACATTTTTAAATTCAATTTTATAAAAAGTAATGTTATATGTAGGTATATTGTGCATGTAAACCACATGGAGACACTACCATTACTATTAAATTGATATTATTTGTTTCTTTAAATATTAATACCAATCTAACAATAGGAAAAGTATTCTTGCATGAATTGCCTAGGTAATTTGTATCTTTATTATGTTTTGGGTTTTAATCCAAAATCTTGAAAACAAATTATATTTATTATAAGAGATAATAGAAAAAGTGTATATTTTAAAAGTTTACAAATTAGCCTTTTAGAATCCCCGACTTTGAATTAACTCTAAACACTATCAAATCACTCACATTGATGTCCACTTCATTATTCATATGTTTTTATCTGTTAATACGAACTACCTCATAGGTTGACCTAATCATGGGTCTCTACATGTTATTTACTTATATAATATGAGCACAGTTAGGTTAAAGATTTTTAATCATGTCTCCGTTGATCGACTCTAACTTATTGTTCTACATGTTAGTTAGGTTTATAAATATTATTTTGAAGCGTTAGTGCAATAAAAATGTTATATTAATGTTATAGAACAAATACGAGCTTATACGTAGTACGAAACTGATTAAGGTTCAACGTTAGGAGTGGTATGAGGTAAGTTATAGATTTGAAATTGGTATGGGTTTGAGGGTAGTGAGTAGATTTAGTTTCAAGGTTACAAGGTTTTGGTTTTTATGTTTAGGTTCAAGGTTACAGTTATAAGGATTCGTGCTTATAGGGTTTTGTTGGTTCGAAACTTGGAGGTTTGATATATGGTTCAAGGTTCATGAAACTTTGAGGTTTAAGGTTTATGAGAGTTTAAGGTTTGAGGTTTATAAGTTGTTCACAAATGAGTTGAAGTTTCATCAAAGCAAGTAACTCGACACTAATCAAGCATATAGGAATGTGGTATTACTTCGTTGTGACCATGTATTAAAAAAGGACATCTTTAAAACATGTGTCTACCAATGACTAGCTTGTTGATACATTCGCTAAACTTTTAAATAAATCAATATTTTATGGATTGCTCACCAAACTATTAATGTTGGATCCCCTCCATATGAGATACTTGTCTTACAAACATCCTTATCTCAAATGTCATTAAAAGTTGTAACTCACAAATATTGGTTAAGTGATTGATTCAACACAAGTTACTTTAAATATGAATAGAAGATAAAACATCATTATAGAATGAGGTATGTATCTCTATGTTATATGAGAGATAAGTGATTTATTCCTGCCAAATCTTCATTGTTTATATATCCTTTCATGATTGTTGTCTTATATGTTGATGATCATCTTTAACTATTATAAACCATTATATTTCACGACAATAGTGGCTTGTTTGGTGAGGATCCACAATGTGTAGATGTTATGGTGTTGATTAAAACCACTAAAAACTTATAATGATATTTTAATCTTTTCACAAATATGCAATTTTGGTCATTCACATTTTGATTATTGTCCCTAGGTTTTTGTTTCTCATATTAGAACAAGATTTAGGGCATTCACAATAACCTTGACAAAAGCCTAAAAATAGTCAAATGAAAAAAAAGGCAATGGATTGTCTAAAAGTAAAATGAATTTGGCTAATCAATATGACTACCTAATTTTTTTTTGTTTAATTCATTCTCCATCTTATACTGTACGTTGTCAAAGAGATTAATTATCGAATTGTTGCCAAACTGTTGTCACAGAGATCCATTGTTACCAGACCGTTACCGCCTGTTGTAGACAATCATCCTTTCTAAATCATCACTAGACCGTCATCACCTGCCACAAACATCCTTTATTTCTAGTTTGTCGCTAGATTATTGACACAAAGATCATTCATCACCAGTCGCAGCATAAATCCATTATCGTAACTATTGGCAGCTCCACCTCAGCTGACGCTATAGTGGCATGGAGGAGGCATATAGATCCCAGACTTAGTGGTAAACAATAGTAGTTGACTAATTAGTAGGAAAGATGAACAAAAGGTGGAGCAAGAGCGAGCTAGATCGAGTGAACTAGGGCTAATTTTAATATTAAAAATATATAGTTTTTTCTATTAATATTTTAATAGGATATTAAAATTTTTGTTAAGGAGATTATTTGGTATTGTGAAAAATAGTATTTAATTTTGTGAAAAAATGGATGACTAAATTGTAAATAACACTGGACTCACAATTTTATATTTTTACGTTTGGTGACTGTTTTTATCTTTTGTTTTAAAAACAGAAAAAAATAAAAATACATTTATGGTATTTTGATTTTTTGTTTTACGTTTTCCGGCCACTCCAGTTAGTCCTACGAGGATCCCTTGTCAGTCCGGCGCTCTCCCCTACCAGTCCGGTGACCCAGACGACGTCCCCTTGCCAGTCCGGCGATGCTCTCACCTGCCAGTCCGGCGATGCTCTCCTCTGCCAGTCCGGTGACCCAGATCTGTCAGTCTAGCAACTGCCTCCCACCCCTGCGAGCCAGATCTATTTGGCCGGCGACCCCCTCTCCCGACCCAGATCTATCAGTCCGACGACGCCCTGCATTGCGATTCCGGCGACTCTGTCAGTCCGGCAGCCCTCCGACCACCCAGATCTATTTTCTAATTTAGTAAAAAACAACTATAAAACAAAAAAGATTATCTAATTTATTAAAAAACAAATTTCAAATATAATTTTTAAAAATACTTTTTTAAAACTAAAAACAACACCAAGGACTACCAGGGCCACGCTCAATGCCCTTGGACGCGTCGAACCAGAACCACTCTCGGTCTCCCTCCCTCAAGCACTCTTCATAAACCTTGTTAGGGTTTATGACTGCCTGTCTCCTTTGATCCCTACAATGGCTGATGCTTCTGCTGCCCTTGCAGGTCCCTTCTCTCTATCCCTCTCTCCTTGTGTGTGCGTGCTTGTGGGTGTTTTAATTTTCATGCATGTTCATTTCTCCCTCTCTCTCTCTCTCTCAAACATATTTTATTGCAGCGAGGCAGCAAGTTCAGCAGTTTCTGAGCGCTGCCCTTACAGGGAACGTTGATCTCTTCAAGAGTAAGTGATTTATGATATCATGTTTAATCTGGTTAGGGGTTGAGAGTTTGTGGGCTAGGAATTTAGTGGGGTTTAGTTCTTCATATTGATATATTTCCAGATAATAAAAAAGTGTAAATTGGTATACAAAAGGCAAGCAATGGGTTTTGCTTCCTTCTCTGTTCCACTATTCAAGCAATCATCAATCCGTTCATAACAATCTGTTGTTGTTTACCCAATTCGGGATATCTCATTTTTTGTTTGTTTTTGTGTTACTTCATAGCAATTTGTTACTGTTGACTCAAATTTGGAATTATGAAAATTTAATTTACTTTTAAATTTAGTCCACAACGATATGTTCTTGTATACCCATATTAGGATGTATGAAAATTTATTTTTGAAGTTAGTTCGTACATCATGTTATTCTGTTATTGTTTCCCTGAATTGTTACGTTTCATTTTTCATGGTGGATTTTTGGATTCGGAAAGATATAGCGACACAGCTTGATGATGGGAAGGGATTGGCAAATACGGTGGCAGATGTTAAGGATGCAAACAAGCGTGGGGCTATTCATTTTGCTGCGAGAGAGGGAAGGACTGAAATGTGCAAGTATTTGCTGGAGGACTTGGAACTGAATGCCGATATCAAAGATGAAGATGGTACTGTCCTTGTCACTTGTATTATCTTTGTTTACATGAATTTTTAGACTGTGATATTGAAAAGTGTAAACCAATTTAATTTCGAATGAGGAATTTGTAAGTAATTAGTGAAGTTTATATACATATATATATATATATATATATATAAAGCCGATGTAGTAGGTTGTTTAGGCATTATTAGAGTGAAAATTGTGTGTCTCGTTTCTTCTTACACGTGTTTGACACATGAGATTTTGATTGGAAATATGGCCATATCGATAAAGTTTAGTACAATTTAAAAACTCATTTATCTTTTTCTCATCAACAAATAACGTAGAGTTGTTCTAACAGTTATTTTCTTGGCCATAATTTCCGAGTCACTCTTCGGGCAATGCATTGAGGCATTGCTTATGTTATCTTTTATTTGCTGCTTTATGAAACTTTGGGGTTAGTTATTTGTAATCTGAATTCTTGATTAGGGATAAATTATTTCCATTTCTTAGATATTTCATTTTTCATTTTGATTTCTAGATTACTATTTCTTGAGATCTATCTCATATGTTCTTTGATCTAATATGTCCTATTTTTTCCCATGGGTTTTTCTTTTGTTAATAGCCTTTTGAATGGCCAATACTAAAATTCCATCATGAGGTAGTGGTAGGACTTGTCACCTATTGCTTTCATATTTTTAGATCTTGCAAAGATTTTAATTTTTATTATACATATATTTCTATTGGATAGGCGAGAAAATAGATGGAAATGTAAGCTTAGAAATATTTTTACTAAAATATATTTCTTTTTTCTGCTCGTTGTTGGATTAGATGGATGTCACGGGATGTTATCATTTTTCTTGTATCTTTGATGTTCTTGCTGGTTTTTCTTTTTGAGTTTTTTTTTTTTTTTTTGTGTTTGATTGGGTTAAGCTGTTGTATTTCATTCTCTTGTGCACTTCTTGTATGGTTGAGTTTTAATAAAATCCGTATCTATTATTATTCCTAATGGCTTGCCTTGCCATAAGTTACTGTTTTCCTTATTCCACACCTGGCTTGTAAACCTATAAATAGGGTTGAGACATCATTTGTTAAACACAGAATTTCTACATATTAATTGTGATCCATTTGTTTTTCCCTTTTTGCAATTAGGAAACACTAGGAGTATTGTTTATTCCGTAATTGAATCACCATAATGTTTCAATTCCTTTATTAATTTATTATTTTTCGTTGGGCCTATTGCCTATTCAAAATCATTCTTACATCACATTTATTTTTTCCTTTTAGGTGACACTCCTCTTATTCATGCTGCTCGGCAAGGACATACTGAAACTGCTAAATATCTTCTTGAGCATGGTGCTGATCCTTCAATAGCCAGTGACTTGGGGGCCACTCCTCTGCATCATTCTGCTGGCTTAGGTATGATGTTTTTATCTCTGTCTCTTTCCATACTGACGATTAAGTTGTAACTCTGGAAAATGGGAAGGTGTGTTCTGGCAGACCTAGTCCAGCAATTCCATTTAATGTTGTCTGTAAATCAACATTGTTTTGTAATTTTTAACCTAAAGATATTTCATCAATTATAGAGATGTTCTTTTATGAAGACAGATGTCGTTGTTCTTCCAGTACTTATAAAGCGCACAGGACAAAGTTTGTATCTACCTATGTTTCTCTGCATAAAACAGTTATTATAATTAATTAATGGGTGCAGGAAATATTGAGTTGCTGAGGTGTTTACTTTCCAAAGGTGTTGATATTGAGTCACAGAGTGATGCTGGTACACCTCTGATATGGGCTGCTGGACATGGGCAACAGTATGCTGCAAAAATTTTGCTAGAACACCATGCTGATGTAATACCGCACTTATACTGTCCTTTCTGTTTTTTATATGTTGGGGGAACATGAAGAACACTGTTTTTTCTTGTCTCACCTCATAACCCTATATTCAATCTTGTCATTAAATTTTAAGATTCATATAACAGAACATGCATGCAAAAATGGATAAAATTCCAATACTGTTTTTATTTATGCTGTATTTTGTTTGTACTTATTGTTTACAGCCTAATGCTGAAACTGATGATAACATTACTCCACTCCTGTCATCTGTAGCAGCTGGTTCATTGGCATGTCTAGAGCTGTTGATTCAGGTCTTACTACTGTATTCCTTAATATGCCATCTTTCTAAGGGATGGTTTGCTGAGTATTTTGGCAATATTGTTTTTTGTGCCTTTTGATATTGTGTGGAAACCCAGATAATTTGATTAATGTCTTACCAATGTATGATTATTGTTGCTGTTATTTCGTAGAACTCGGATATTTGGATTTTCATACCATAGACATGTCTCTGCTTTCTTTTAGCTTCTTTCCAGTTGACTGTGTTTCCTTTATTCCTGGAAAGTGGGAAGAATTTTTGTATAGCTAATTGTGTTGTAACCTTACTCCTGGAAAATAGAAAGAGCTTCGGTCTTTTGTTTGTGAAATAAATGAAGGCCCCTTCATTGGTGATCTGACATGACGATTTGGAAGTATGCTGGGGAATGGACCTAATGGAGCAATATAACTGAAGAAGTGCATACAACTTATTCGTTAGATTGGTTGAAGACGTCTATTTACAGAATCAACCTTAATCATTGGATTTTTCTGAATTGAAAATTCGAAACTGTTTATGTAATTATGTGTGAAACATTCAAGGTCCATTTACTATGCTACTTCTAATTTGCATATTCATAGTAAAAACCAGGTTTAGGATACTTAAGGCTTCAATTCTGAATTTCTGATAACTGGCCTGGTAAAGTAAAATAACTCATTGGGTTGAAAACATTAACCTGAGGGCACTTCTTGTGCAATTATTATATATTCAATAGCTAAAATTTTTCTTTTCGATGGGGAAAATAAATCCATGAGTAATCTCTGTTTTCAGCTTTCACCGTTTGGCAGTTGTGCAGGTGGAAAAAATTTTTGCAGGGGAAAATTTTATCAGTCCTGAATTGTATGTCAATATCTCAACAAAGTTGGGGGAGCGGAAAATTCTTTATCTGTTTTTCTAATGGATTGATTACTTTTTATAGTCAGGGTAGATTACTATCATGATTAATCGTGTTATCTAGTAATAAAAATATTAAAAAAGACAATAGCGGCTATCATCAACTGTGGTGTTTTCTTGTGTAATGTATAGATTGCCTTGTCAAAATTTGTTACTGGTTTAATCCTTGAATCCGTGTCCTCAGGTGTTGTTTGATTGAACTTTTTACAGGACCCAAATCATGCCCATTTTCCCAAAATGCAAATTTGGGAGCAACCTGAAAGTTATTTTTACTTATGAATCAAGCTGCAACATGTAAACCTAAGCTATATTATTGTGCTAGTTTAAAACAAAGCTGTTCCCTCATTATTAACACTCTATATGTACTGTGTCTAAGTCATGCAGTCATTCCATTAATGCTGGCCCGTCTGAATGCCCTTTGTTACACACACACACACACACACACACATATATATCTATTACTTTTGAGTGTTGTTATTTCATGGCACTACCCTCCTTTCTTATGCCTCTAACTCAATATTCTTTCTTATAGGCTGGTGCTAAGGTGAATGTCACGGCAGGTGGAGCAACTCCTTTGCATATTGCTGCTGATATTGGAAGCATAGACATTTTAACTTGCTTATTAAAAGCTGGAGCAGATCCTAATGCAGTTGATGAGGTGATGATTGCAAAATCATAATTCTATTAACATCTCTATCATTTGAGGGTATCTAGGACACACTTGCAAGTTTATGTTGGGTTGTCTTGAATTTGAATTTGGGGTGTAATGACTTGGGTTGTCTCTTAGAAAGATTGATTTTAGTTGGTATTTATTTGGACTTTTGATTTGTTGTGCTGCATATAAGGCTCTTTCTATTAATAAATTTGACATATTTATGGTTCCATTGAGATGTGGCCTAGTTGATAGATCCCTGGTAAAGTAGAATGGAATTATCTCAAAGATTTCTAATATGTACACAATGTCTGTCAAACCTTTTGTAATGACAATTCTGAAGAATTCAATTTATCAATTCATGTGATTTAATATGGTTCAATTTAGCTTCTTTTTCTTTAATCAAGTTAGAAAAATAGCTTTTCATATACCCTGGTTAGAATTTTTTTTTTTTTTGTATAATTGTAAATTTTCCTAGAGAAACTAAGATTCAATTATAGAAGCTGTCATCTTACTTTATCTTGAAATTGTCTACTGCCTAATTGTGAAAATACAGACGTGTGAACTTTGCATCCATTCTCCTATATGAAAACATTACCAAAAAGTATCCTTTAAAATAAAATTTGAAGTTCTACTTCTCTGTTAAACTTTTAATCCTTCAGGTGGTTGATCACTAGCCCTGCCATTTCGCCACGTTACTGTATGGTCTGATTGGGGCATATTCCTAGTTCCTTCATGACCTCAATTTTTGGAAATCAGGATACTTGCATGACAGCAGGTGCTATCCTAATGAGTTTAAAACTAAAAATTGTTCCCTTGCATGCTATTCTACTATGTTTAAGGTTAGAATTTAATACGAGTACAATAATGTAAAGCAGTAATACCTTACTTTTTTTTCTTGTACAGAATATTGCCATGCATGCTAGTCATATGCATGCATAGACATTTGTAAGGTGAAGAAGCCTTTGTATTGTATATATACATCTACATATGTAAGGGCCTTGTACTTGCAATCTCAATGTGTGCTTTGTTGATTTCACTTTCATTTGTTGACCGAGGTCGTTTCATTCTATCCAGTGCTACTTCCATGTGATGTGACAGAAATGGTTTAGTCTTTCTTGAAGAATAATCTGAAACTAGTTATGGATTCATATTTTTAATTGATTATATGGAATCAAACATGATTCTTTGGTGTCATAGGATGGCTTGAAACCAATACAAGTTGCAGCTTCAGGGGGTAACCGGGAAGCTGTTGAGATTCTCTTCTCTTTGACATCACAAATGCAAATGGATGCGAAGTGGACCATAGATGGACTACTTGAAAATAGAGAGTCCCAAGCTGACGAGCAGCAGGTTCTGCCCCTGATCTTTATTTATTTATAAACTATGAAAAACTTTCCAGCTTATACAATGCTGAAAGGATCAGTGTCGTTTCTCCATCTTCTGGGGGTGTCAATCTGGAACTGGAATGGAGTACACGGGAAAGGGGAATTTTAAGAACCTGGAACCATGGTGCTCATATAATAGTGATGTAATTCTGGTATTAATTTGCTATGTTGAAATATATGTTGTAAAGTAGCTGGAAAATGGGTAGGCATGTTTACACCTTTCGTTAGGTGTTCTGTACGTATAATGATAATTATTGAATGAGGTTTTTACATCACTAACGTGTATGTAAAATATAAATTCATATTTGCAATGTAGATTATAGTCTATTTTTGCGAGCAAAATGATTGTCTAAGCTCCAAAGTCTCGAAACCCATTAAACTGATATATTACATTGAAGTCACTCTAGTTTAAAACTCTAGTGCAGAAAAGTTGCTGGCAAAATGGTCTCAAGTTGATTAGTAATATGCAAATGGTTCTGTGTTGTTTGCAAAATTAAGGAACCAAGGAATGGAATCTTAATCAAAACAGTTTTTTATGATACATAATTTGCTCATTCATTGGGAAGAATAATACAGAAGCAAACCTAATGACAAGTGCATTTAAAAGGTCAAATATATTTTTACATTATTACTTCAAATTGAACAATAAACCTATACTTTCTTTGAAAGAAAATGCAAAGTGTGATAAGGTCTTTGCTGTTCCTTATCCTGGGACTCCTTTCATAAATGGCAAGAAGTGTTCTAATTATAATATCGTCTGGAGCATTTTCATTTTGCTGATATTTCCTTTCAGTTGCATTGCCTTTGTCCCTTCATTCATGAAAACAGTTATGCTGTTATTGCAATTCTACTTTTTTTTTCCCCAACTTCTGTTTCCACAGTTGAGCTTTTATATTTTTGTTTTCATTTTTAAAAGCACATATTGCAGGAAAAAACAATAAAATTGAAGGAAGCTAGTGTTGATACCACTGAACCAAAGCATGATCTCCCAAAGGTGACATGTTAGCCTGTGTTAAGATTTATTTTCTTTTATTTTATGTGAGCTTGTCAACTTAAATAATTTATTGAATACTGCACTTGCTATTTCTTTCTTCTTCTCTTGTGTTTTGCTAAACATTTTTAGAAATGTATAGATCCCCAGATGTGTTTTGTTTGTCCATGATGAGGCTGTCATAGATTTTATATTGGATGGGAAAACATTTTGAGGAGATAAATTTAGTTGGGAATTTACTGTTAAGTTGGAATATTTTTAAATGATATTAATCGATTAGTGGTTTTATTTATTGTAGCAAACTAAAATGATTGGCTACCTACCAGTATCTTAACATCTGTCCTGAAGTTCCGATAATTTAATGGGCTGGTTTCACTGTATCATTTTTCTTTCATTGTTATTATATTTTCTGCAAATGTTTAACATACTACCATCATACAACCAAATATATAGTTATTTGCTTTAATCTTTGAAATTTGCTACTTCAAATATATAGTTGGAAAGATCAATTTTATATTTGATGTTTTCATAAATGTTCTGCAACATACCCAGGTGACACCCGAGGCAAAGAAAAAATCCGTGGAAGCAAAATCACGTGGGGGTGATCATTTTAAAAGAAAAGAATATGATTTGGCTATTGATGCTTACACCCAGGTGCTCTTTAATTGTTGAGCAATTGACAATTACTTTTTATTGTCTTCATGATCTTTTGATATTGTGTAATGTAACAGCCATGATAATTGCAGTGCTAGGGAGGCTAGCAAGCGAAGGAAGGGGGAAGGGGGAAATACAAATAACTTGTTTGCTAGGTGTATTGGTAATTTGTAGGGATTGGACCTCTCACTCCAAAGATGGAGGAGCAAGGAAGGTGCCATCTAAATTGATGATCATTGGCCACATATAGCATTTTAAATCCCCCTTTGCTTAATCGCATGGCTTTTTTTACGCTGGACAACCTCTTGGGAGGGATTAGAGTGTCTTGTTTTCTAGTGATTGTAAAGGCTTCACCTGACATAAGCCAGGGCCTGGGTATAGCTCAACTTTAATTTTTTTTAGGATTACGACATTATTGTGGTGGAAAGGTTCTTTAATGACCTGTTGGGGTAATCATAATCATAGTTGTGAAAAGCGTCCCTTGCATCTAGGCACAAAGCACAGGCGGGTGCAGGGCTGGGGTTGAGACGAGATCCAAAAATCCTACAAGAGCGCCTTTAGGGCTCTTCTCCCATACGTAAGGTGCAACAAAAGCGCACCTGAGCAGGCGACCTCAGTCCTAAATATAAAAAAGAATAGAAGAGCAAAGAAAAAGAGGAAAAAGCAAAAAAGAAACAAGTGAACCAGTTCCAGCCCCAGGTCTTGGCTGGAGTGCCCTCAGCAACCCCTCTCTCTGGCTAGGTTCTTCTTCTTCTTCTCTTTCTCTGCGGCTGTAGCTGCAGTACGATTTTTGTTTTCAATTTTTTGTGCCACCTTTTACTTTTTCTGCTTCTTCTCCTGTTGCAATGCTGCCGTAGGCACTTCTTTTTTTTGAGTGGCTAATGACTCATGTTACTGCAACTGTGACAAATGGAGTTATTTATCCGGCCAAGCATTGTAAAGGCATGTCTGAAATGTCCAAATCACGTGAAAGAAGAAATAAGAGAGTGCATTGCCAATAAGAAGGTAGAAAAAAACCAAATGACTATGTTGCTTGACTTTGATGATGCTGACTTTGCTAAAAATGAAGATGATTCGTAAGAGATTGATCAATGAGGTAAAAGTGTTGTAATTTCATGAGAAAATAGCATGTTAGTAAAATTCAAATTAAAAAAATCAATGTAAAAGGGATCAATAGATTCATTCTTTACTCTTGACCCTGAGTTGGTTGTAAAAGGGAGAAAAGATGGGAAAGGTAAACAAACAACAATCAATGAGTATTACAAGAAAGAAGCAAGGGGCAAGTCATGCCTTTACATTGCAAGGTGAATGTACGATGCTCGGATAGTATTTAATGCTGTCAATTAAAATAGTTTTAGGGTTGCTGTTAAGTCCATTGGCCAATATGAAATATGAAGGAAGTCACCTAGTTATCATGAGGTGAGAGTTCTCTTGAAGAAAGAGTTGCACAATACAAATAATATGTTGAAAAGTCATAGAAATGAATGAGTAAAGAATGGATGTTCTATCATATCTAATGGTTGGAAAAATAAGTGTGAAAGGATTTTGATAAATGTTTTGGTGAATTGTTTCAATGAAACCATGTTTATTGTGCTCATTGCTGCTTTTGAGTATAACAAGATTGGAGAAAGAGTGTTTGAATTGCTTAATTCTTTTGTGGAGGAAATTGGGGATGCTAATGTTACTCAAATCATATCATATAGTGCTTCAAATTATAGTGTAACAATTAAATTTTAAAATTAGTTATATTATATTTTTAATTTCATCATGAATTCTAATGAATAGATTCATAAGGTAGTTAGTTTATAATGTAATTATTTTTTTTTTTTTGGTTAAAATTGAAATCTAAATATGAAACTTGTAATAGGAAAATTGTTATTAGCAAAATACTACTCATTGCATACTCCATTGTATAGATTTAAACTTAGAAGACATTAAGAAGATATCTAACATCAACAGAACATTGAAAAGATCAATAGACATGTATGGTTGTCTAGGCTTGTTAAACATAATAAAGTACTTTACAAAACAAAGGGACTTAGCTAGGCCTGTCCTAACCAGATTTGCTATCGCGTTTCTAACACTAGTTAGTGTTCTTCGCCAAAAAGATAACTTGAGAAAAAGGGTAAAAGGGTTGCTCAAACTATTCTGATACCTTCCTTTTGGAAAACCATTGTCCCCTGCCTTAAGTTGAAAACTTCCATTGTTTGCGTCTAATGAGTTGTTGGTTGGGTGAATGGATGGAAAGTCTAATGAGAAAGATGATGATTCCTTGCATGGGGTGTTGTTGCTAGGGTTATAGAAGTTGGTGATAGTAGGCTTCATATAAGATCATCATTAGGCATAAGGAGCACACTAAGAGCAGTCTTTTTCTACTTTTAGGGGCTCAAAGTATTCTACATCAATGCCGAATCTAATAGATGATGAAGAAGGGGTAACTACTAAAAGAATAAAAGAAGAAAGATGATGAGGGTTACAAGTGTAATGATGGTGATGTTTTTTTTATTATAAGTATTGTCAGATTGATATTTGAATAGTTTGATATAATTAAAAATATTTTCTTATTTATGTTTAAATTGATTTATTTATTTTATTGACAGCTAATTAAGTATGTTAGAATTATTTTTATAAAAATGTGGGCTTGGCTTTCCACCCGTGTTTTTTTGTGCCTTTTGCCTAGGCCCTAGTGGACCGCCTTTAATAACTATGATGATTAGTCATTGGCCATTGTCTGTATATTATTATGATACCCTGAAGAATATACATAGAAATTTGTTTTGACATAGGGGAAGGATAGACATTAAACTTCTTTGAAAACACCTGGTGTTTGGAATGTTTATCAGCAGTCATGACTCTTGAAAGGTTAGGCATACATGCTGAATGTTTTGGACTGGAATAGTTCCCATGCTGTTTTCAACTTCCATGCCTGCATTGATATATTTTTGTGCAGCCAGGAAGGTGCAAAATTGGATTGATGCTTCCAATTTGAAGCACTGAAATGTTTTTCAAACCTCGAGCGAATAATCGCATTTAAATTACTAAATTGTACTTTGAAATTGCCTGATGTATTACTTTCTTCATTACTTTTTCCCCACACCCAGGGCACAATTTTCTAAGACTTCTGGGCCTGAATCAAGAAATTTGTAGGACAGTATTGCCGTTATGATGTCTTTGTTGTTCTTGGGTTTTAAATTCTAACTGAATAGTTGTATGGTAATGAATCTGCAGGCCATTGATTTTGACCCCACTGAACCAGCTTTACTATCAAATAGAAGTCTTTGCTGGGCCCTTTCTGGACAGGGTGAACGGGCCCTTGCTGATGCAAGGGAGTGCAGAGCACTAAGACCTGATTGGCCAAAGGCCTACTACAGGGAGGGTGCAGCATTACAAATATTGCAGGCATGCTTTCTTGCCCCCAAATGAAATTGAGACACTGATGTGTATGATGTATAAGTTGGCAATGACATTTACAATATCTTTCCTTTTCTGTTACAGAGATTTGATGAAGCAGCCAATGCTTTTTATGAGGGTGTGAAGCTTGACCCTGAAAATAAGGAACTCATAAATGCTTTCAGGTTTGAATCAAGCTGAGCTCTTCTATCTGGTGTTAATTTTGCGTAGCTTGTTTTGGACATTACGAGTTATATTTATACCACAAGTTTCGCTCTGGCATTATTGAGGCATTCCTTTGCCGGCCTTTCCTCTGGAGCTGCCTGCTACAAAGTATATAGATTATTAATGAGGTTGACAAGGGTTAAGCCTGTCTACTGGCAGGACAAGCACCTCATTGACTTGCTTTGTGTTCGTCTGTGGCTTTAGTTTATTTATGCAAAATTACAAATACAAATAATTTCACTTTTCTATATTGGGCATGTGCAAGGAGTTGCACCCTCATTATACAAGAAGTATATCTTCTTTGGGCAGTCATGGCAAATACTCACTTATTTTTCTTATTTTTATATATTTAAATTATTTTTTGTTTTCTTATTATACCACAATAGATTTTTTTATCGCTCTTTATGTAATTAAAATAATATTTTATATTATTTTTTATTTAATAATTATTATTTTTATAATTTAATATGAAATAAAAGTGAAAGTTACAAAAAGCGTGAAACAGAGAAGGGCTTTTACCGTGGGTGAATAGTACTTTTTAATATATTGGAAAACACTATACAAATCTTAGAGAAAGTTAAATATAGGGCTTTTACCGTGGAAATAATTTTTATTTTTATTTTTTTAAATAAAGAAAAATATACGTAGGGCTCTTAAAGCACTAATAGCGGATAAGAGTGTTTTTTTTATTTAAGAAATTTTTTTTAATAGTTATAAAATTATTTTCATACTAAAAATTGTATATTTAACTTTTTCTATAGGATTTGTATAGTATTTCTGAATGTATTGACAATGACTGTTTATTTTTTATAATTATTAAATTACATATAAAAAATTTCTCACCCCTCACTTTTATGTTTTTTTATAACTTTTACTTGTATTTCATATTAAATTATAAAAAATTTATTATTAAATAAAAAATAATATTAAATATTATTTTAATGATATATTAGGAAATCTATTGCAGTATATATTTATATCAAAAAATAAAAAATAGTTTAAATATGTAAATTTAAAGAAAATGATTGAAAAGCTAGTGTGAGTGCCCTTATAAATGCATTGTAGTTTTCTACCAATGAATATAAACTATTCATCAGTAATTGCTGCATAGTTGACATACAAAACCTTTTCTTCCCGGATGCATAACTAATATTATAGAACTATATGGATTCAAAAGTAGCAAAGATTTCAATGCTTTGAAGAAATCCCCTTCAATGGAGCTCCATCAATTTCCACCCTTTTTAAAATGTCACATTGTCACTCATCTGGTCATCTGGGCCTTGCTCAAATAAATAGTTTCAACTTCCTTGAACCTATCTGTTACATTCTTCTTTTAGCTCAGTTTTCACTTTTCAGTGGCTTAAATTTGTAGCACAAAAATTGTACACCTCAAAGCTAATCAACTAACATTTAATTCATTTTCCCAACTGTCCAGTTGACTTGACATATATTCAAGTACAAAAAAGAGCCTTTGCATATCCTTTCACGTTAGGAAATGCCACAAGTCCGGATCACTCGTGAAGGTGATATTCATAGTTTAAAAAAATGAGTGAACATCTCTCATCTTGATAAATTAGGTTGTCTCCTCTTTTTGATGACATGGATTTCATATCTAGACAGAGGTCATGGCACTGGCAGCGACAAATTGCACAACTGAGGTGCTATATAGTTTTTCATATGTTAATTAGGAAAAAAATAAAATTGAGAGTTTAACCCAATTCGTTTTGACTGGTAAAATCAGAATCCTAAAATTAAATTGGTAAAATTGAGTTTTTACTAAATATAATATATAATAATATAATGTATAATAAATGATATGAAATTAAAATTAAACAATAATAAATTGAATTTAGAGTTGAACATATAAAATTAACTAATTACAATCTTAAAATCATAAAAATATGAAGATAAAATCGAGATTTTCACCCAGTTTGACAAGATTTTAATTTTGTTATTGATTTGACTGAAAATGCCAAGGTTGAATCGGAATCTTTTATGACTAAAATCAACATTTTGACAATCTTGCTCATAAGTGCTTGTAATTTCCTAAAATTTTATTATCTCACCAATCAAGCTTGTTACTACTAACTGAATGAAGAGTTGATTGGAGTCATTTTTGGAGGTTTGACTATTTTTGGGAAAATAGAGAATATGTTGAAGAGAATTTGCTACCACATATTTATGATATTGTAAAATAACAACCATGACAAGATGCATTTGAATTTTAAACTTTGCATAGGCATGTTTACTGAAGTGGATATTTACAATATTGTCAAGTATTGATCACAGACTTTTTAGTTCCAACTTTTTTGTTTTGTTTTGTTTTGTGGTGATGATTATTAGTTTCTTTGTTCTTGATTTGCCATCTCTACAGGGGAGCTGTTGAAGCTGGAAGGGAGTTCCATGGTACGAACAAGAAGTAAATTTCATAACAATGCCTTGAAATCTGCATTTTTGCTTTCATTATGAATGAGTTGTTTCAGCAACGGTGTACATAGGGGACCATATTTAGAGGAAACCAAGCAAATTGGTGAATGGCCTGTGATGATCCCCAGCGAGAATTTTTGATTTGCATGGGGGAAGAGATATAATAACAATTTTGCCGGTGAGGTTTATTTGGCAAATCCCTCCAGTGGTTGTTCCTCCGAGTCCCCTTAGCAACAATAGAGTTTCTGACAGATCCCATCTGTACCATTAAAACATAAGTTTTGATGTGATTTTTAGTGTGGGAAAAAAATGGTGCTGATAGAAGCGAAAAATTATGTGGGTCTGTTGCAAAACCTAGAATTATTTAATGAAACATGCAAAATTCATAACCCATTCTACACAAATTGGATTGACCCCAAATCAATTGCAAATGAAAAATAAGGAAGTTAGTTACTCATGGGAAATGACCATGCTTAATTTCATTAAGAATTCATAGAGTTAAGAGTAAAATGGTGTGATTTGTATCAGTTGTTTGATGCCGCCTTGCTAGTGATAGTTTTAAATTTAGGAAAATGACACATTTTTATGATGATTGCCCATGACGCATTCTTGAAGTTAAGAGATGGTATATTCTTGAGGTTATGAGATTGAAATCTAGCAGCGGTTGAACCACTCCAAGATAAGATAAGTCTTTAACCACCCTCTGCAACTATTGAAATGTATAATTGCTGAAACAGTACTAGACACGGTCACTCCTTTGTAGAGCTGGAGCCTTCTCCCTCTCATGGAACATACGAAATTTATTGAGTGGAGGTGGAGACATTGTTAACAAAAAGAGGAATTTTCATAAAAAAAAAAAACAATGGGAGAGAGTTTCATAGACAATTGAAAAGAATTAAGAGAGATTTGACTACTGTTAAATACTATTTGATTTTGATTTTTCATGGCATTAATATTTTTTTGTTTCTTTACGGCCCAACAAATTAATGAAGAAAAAGACAATATATATGAAGAAAGCTAAAATGTAAATATATATCTAATTGGTACAAAATGAAGTTTGACAGCTCCAGTGTTATAATAAAATATTTAACATGTATACCATATAATATATTATTATGAGTATATTATATAGTAATATTAGATATACTAAATTCTATATATTATATGATACCATGTATCTAATATTTGTTAATGGAATAGGAGAATAGTATTTTATTTAATATATGATATTTTATATGTTATTTCTATCTAATATTTGCTATATTATTTAATACATTCTAATTAATGTCATTACTAATGTATATTTTGTGAACATATATATATATATATATAATTACTATTCACACACACTTCTTCATAAAAATTATGATTTTTATTTAGATATAAATATTCATGGTGAATAGTTTAATAGGTAATTTATGAGACAAGATATTAGTTTTATTATCTTCCATATACCGAGTAATAATGTCAAAATAAAATACGACACATGCCATCCCATAATAGTAATAATAATTAATAATTTAAATAAAAATGATTGATCAGGTTTTTTTTAAAATGTAATATATCAGTAAAATTACTAAAATATAATTTAAGTTTAATTAATTAAATAGATTTTTCAAATTCAAATTTAAGAACAAAATAAAATAAACGTAAGTTTAAAACACTCCTTAAAATCTTTATACATATATTATGTCTATTTCCGGTTATTTTTATATTGAATTACCTTTGTTTTTGAAGGCATAAACATTAAATGCACCTTTATAATTTCAATTTATATAAAACAAACGTGTTTTTAACAAACCTTTAATGCGAATAATTCAAACGATTTTACTAAATGCACTCTAATAATTAAAATGTTTATACATATATTATTTTTATTTCCGGTTATTTTTATATTGAATTGCCTTTGTTTTTGAAGGCATAAAAATTAAATGTACCTTTATAACTTCAATTTATATAAAACAAACGTGTTTTTAACAAACCTTTAATGCGAATAATTCAAACGATTTTACTAAATGCACTCTAATAATTAAAATGTTTATACATATATTATTTTTATTTCCGGTTATTTTTATATTGAATTGCCTTTGTTTTTGAAGGCATAAAAATTAAATGTACCTTTATAACTTCAATTTATATAAAACAAACGTGTTTTTAACAAACCTTTAATGCGAATAATTCAAACGATTTTACTAAATGCACTCTAAAAATAAATATATAACTACGTTCCTCATTTCAAACTGAAATTTTTGATTCAAATACAAAAATCACCGAGCAAAAAATTAGTACACATATTACGAATAAGGACTCAAATTTCATCTTAAATGAAAGTGAGTCCTATAATTTTTGAGTTTTGTAATCCGAAGTAAATTCAAATTCATAGAGCCCAATTTCTTACGCCCGTTTTCTCTCACCTTCATTGGTTCTCTTTCTAAAAGAGAGCACCATACCTTATTGATTAAGTTTTAAAATAAAAAATATGTACAAAAAGATTTTTGTTTTTAAGCAAAAACCCTCCCTCCAAACGCACGAACATGCACTCGAATCAAACATTAATCAACAACTGAAAGTGTACGGTCGACAGCTAGATGCAATTCATATGTTTCACAATGAAATGGTAAGGTCAAAGGCAGATGGTATACTAACACAAAAAAAGCGTAAAAGTACCGGATGGTCACAACAGTTAAGCCACCCCTTCTTCGACACGATAAATCTGAAGAAGGAAAAAAAATCTGTCAAAAAGGGAGGCTGAAGCTGAATTGATATTTTTACTGGTTTAGCCTAATCCCACAATTTTTACATGGAGCATTAACTCTACCCAGAAGCTCCTGTCCGAAAACAGTTCAGAAAAAGTTAATGACATAGAACCCATTGTCTAAGGAGAATAATTCAATATCCAGCCACTGCATTGTCAGCAAGATGAAGCACCTGGAAGGGATGCAGGATCAAGCTCCCATGAGATTCCCATGCAGCCATTCATCTCCCCTAACACAGCAGGAATCTGATGGGAGAA
Source organism: Taxillus chinensis (assembly GCA_023512835.1). Classification (NCBI taxonomy): domain Eukaryota; kingdom Viridiplantae; phylum Streptophyta; class Magnoliopsida; order Santalales; family Loranthaceae; genus Taxillus; species Taxillus chinensis. The sequence continues at coordinate 19,522,168 of CM042089.1, read as the reverse complement.
CCTAGGAAACTCATTCTCAGCTATCTTCATATATCTGTGTCTTTCTGGAGCCTTGAAAATGTTCGTGAATCCATTTACACGCTCCAGAAACAAAACCTTCGAGCTTTCATTGTTTCCATCAATAATTTCTACTACGTCATATAGGGAATTCTTCAAGTCAGGAGGCATCCATTTGGGTCTCCAGTCCTTATATAGTGCCCATACCTCCCCTTTTCTGGGATAAATATCAAACTTTTTTATCTTGAAATCTACTTTTAACTCGTGAGAAAAGGCAGTCGGAGCCAAGGTCTGTTTTCTGCCCGGCTTGAACAGCCCACAGCTAACAGGCACAATCTCATCTTCTTCCCCGGCTGAGCAGGCTTCAAGCATTGCTACAACCAATTTAAATTCAGGATTTGATTCAAACTTCCTAATATGCACATAGGCCTTCGGTAAACCATCCAAGTCACAGTAAACCGCCCAAACCTGATGAAGCTCAAATTTATCTTTAGATCTCGCTTCATCAAAGTTGTGAAACCTAACTTCCGAGATTTTACCGCATGAAGATAAAGATGGGTGGATATTAGTTTTCTTTGGGGATTTATTGCAGCTGGTATTGCTGCGCTGCACATGAGTCTCCTCGTCTGCAGGACATGGATGAAAAGTTTCATATGAGCCAGACGCCGCAGCCTTTAAATGACTGAAGTCTTTGGCATCCACATGCTCATTAGATTTGTCTTGTGCCATGCAATTACTACTACTTTCTTTGTAGGTATCTTTCTGAGATCTTACATCAATGTCTTGTTGAAGATAATTCTTTTCTGGAAAGCTTATGCCCTGGTCAACCCCTGTGAAAATAGAATTCAAAGCAGCTGGGTCAAGTTCAAAGGATCCTTCTGGGACACCTTCTATTTTTCTGCCAGACAATCTAAACGAAGGAATCTGATGAGAAAATCGAAATTGCTCTTTGGGTGATATCTTAAATGAGCCCGCGCCTTCTCGTGTTGTTTGCTGAAACAGGCTTACAAAACCTTTGACTTTATCCAAGTAAGCAACCATAACACCAGCACCCTCAACAAAATCCTCAAGGACCTCAACTATCTCAAGTTCGAACTCTTTATGGTTGTCTGGCTCAGAGTTCCAACTCATATCCCAGTTCTTAAACAGGGCCCAAGTATCCCCCTTTCTAGGATGTATCATGTAAGAGCCTCTGCCATTGCCTTTTTCAAACTTAACCTGATGAGAGAACATATCATGATCAGATGTGTCTTGGGTGTGCCCAAGTTTGTATCTGCCACAAGCAACAGGCAGACCCACACCAACCCAGGCAATCTCACCTTGTTCATAAGGGTGAGGTTCAAGCCAAGTAATCTTAAGTTTGAATCCACGCGAATGAACTTTCTTGACATGAGCGTAGAATCTTGGCATCCCATCTACCCAATCATAAATAGCCCATATCTGACCGACTGCATAACACTTTTCTGCCTTACCAAAATTACTAAATTGTGAATCAGGGCATACAAATTTTTCCGCTTCACCTTTCATTCTACATTCTGTCGCTTCACTTTTTGCTGTCTGCATGTTTTGTCCAAGAGGAACATTCTCATTTTGATAGATCTCTTCCTCACCATCCATCATATGAGAAAAACCACCTTCTTTCATTCCCTGTTCACTTGCATTGGATGATGTATCAATTTTCGACACTTTGGGAGGGTTCACAAAGTCATTGTCATCTTCAGTTTCATTGTAAGAAACAGAACACTTCTTCCGAGAAGATCTCCTAGGATAATAGCACCCATTGTGTCCCGAATTAAGACCACCATTTTCTTGAATTATTGAATCACCCTCCGTCTCATCAATACTAGCAGTCCCGCTGCTTTCCATGGATTCCAGAACCATTTTCCTCCCTCTCTTTTTGTTCGCCTTTCCTGAAGCACCCTGTTTCTCGCACTTCTCCACATCAGGCTTGGGCACACTAAAGGCTTCTTTTTGATCGCCCATATGGACATTCTCATCTTTTCCCACTTTACTTTTGAAATCCAAACCAAAATCAGCAGTGCTTCCGGTCTTTAGTACCGACTCCGAAAATGCAGCCTTTCTGCTAAAGCCACCTTGACCGGCACACTCATTGCTTCTTTCTTTACAACTGGAGGCTAAACCAACATCAGATTCAGAACTGCTTCCTGTCTTCAGAACTGATTCTGATCCTGCTGTTTTTCTACTAAATTCAAGCGGATCAACAGATTCATTGCTTCTCCTTTTACCAGCAGTACCTGAACTAACATCATCAGTTCTTCCGGTCTTCAAAACTGGTCCTGACCCTGCAGTTTTACTACTGAAGGCGGCCTGAACACCCTCACCAGATGTGGGTCTACAAAACGTACTTTGTGAATTTGTTCCCCCACATCCAGTTGGAACATCTTTCTGGTGCAAGGACACAGGCTGACTAGCGCTGTAAGCTTGTGGCACACCTTCAGCAGCTAATTCAAATGCAGTGAAGACTTTTGAGCATATCGTACATACTAAAATTTTGTTCATAACATTCCTGTAATATTGATATCTTGTCCTACATGTATCGCAGCGTGTCCAGAATGTTCTCTGCCCATTAGCAAATGATGATGCCTGCTGATGCACATTTGCACTCGTGGATTGAGCTTTAGCAACACTTGGAGCCCCATTCTGTTTCCTTACAGGCGCATTTCTGTTTACCTGACGGGCCGGAGCCTTCGGTAAAGTAGTTCCCACTGAGACCTGGACCTTCATGTCATATAAAGACCGTTTCCACCGATCAGAAAGCACTGTATTTGCCTGCCCAATCAGCTTAAAAGCCGCTTCAGCACCTGCAAGTTTGTTTTTATCAGGATGCAGAAGGAGAGCAAGCTTTCTATATTGCTTCCGGATGGTTGCCTCATCAGCCATTCGCTCAACCTGAAGAATTCCATACCAGTCCAAATCAGGGCCATATACTTTCTTTTGAGATGAGCAATGAACATCACATACAGCTAGAAGATGGGAGATGTTCTCGAGCTGAGGGAAAAGTTGCTTGGCCTTTAGCCCAATCCTCTGAGCTCCTATGAAATCATTGGTTTGCATCTTCTTCTCCGCGAGCTCTTTGGCCCTAATGGCTTCCTCTTTGTTGCATTCCATGGAAGATTTTTAGAACATCAAGCCTCAAAAATTACAAAAAAAAAAAAAAACTGACAGGGAACTTTTTGTCATGTCAATACAATAATAAACAGGAGTTCATTGGTCATCAGCCCAGAACAGAACCAGCTGAAATTGTCCTCCTGCAATCATGCAAAAAACAAATAAATGGAAAAAAAATATACAGACCTTAATCTATATACAGGGGAGTGACCAAATTCAAAAATGATAAATTTATTTCCAAAACCATAATGACAACAAAATAGAGGCATAGGTCTAAATCCATATGTTTCAAAGCTATGAAAAAAGTAATTATTTAATAAGATAAAAAAGGAAAGCAGGGTGTAACGTATATTAATGGATAATTAAATGCATAAATGGATAATTAAATGCACAAAAGGAGGCAAACCCGGTACATGAAGCTCCAGCTACGTGCGGGGTCCGGAAAGGGGTCTGGTCACATTTGGGCTAATTGTATGCAGCCTTTGCTGACATTTTGGCAACAAATTGTTTCCGTGACTCGAAAAAATGCAAGGGATAATTAAATGCACAACATGAAATATAACATGTGCAACCATCACAAAATGAATCACAATCGATTGAAATTACAGAGAAGCCGATGACACCATGCAAGCTCCAAAACAAAAATAATAGGTATTTACAACACTTCAAGCCTTCATGAGTATCAATGATACAGTTTAATTTTATGGATGACATTATCTTGGACCTTAGAAAGAGTTTGTTTATTGGCGCCTTGGAATGGAGCATAAGTACAACTTTGAAGAGAACTGAGGCCTTCCGCAATTATATGGTATGAGTAGTGTTCCTCAAACATCGGGTTACTGGACTTTCTCAAGGAAATTTGTTTCACTGGTATGAGATGAGCATTTACTAGGAGCAATCATGCAATCAACATTGATTATTCCTCTATTCTACTGGACAATCACACGGACTACAAAGGCAGCAGCAGAGGAGAGAACCAATCCATTTTTTGAAAGAAGAGGTGACACATGAAAGAATTATGAGATTTAATTACAAATTGGAAACACCACTTTATGGAAAGTTGTGCCAGATTCACTAGGGAAGTTATAAATGTTTCAGCAAAGCCTTGACCGAGCCTAGTTTCATGACTTGACCAGCATGTTGGAAAATTGTTTTTCTCAAAGCAATATACAACGATAATACCCCCATGCATTTAAAACCCGGGAGCTGGCAGAGACAATTTTAAATCCTGATAATAGCTAAAAATTTATGCATATATATACACACTCTTACTAGTTTCAAAAATTAAAAATAAATACCATAATAAACACGCACGCACGCACACAGGTCTATTGTGAGATGGAAAAATGATAATTCTGATAAGCTAGCAAGAAGCACTAAATATATTTGTTGTAATATGAAACAATCACAAATTACAGCAAAACTTTTGTGTTGTGGGGAACAAACTGACTTCATAAACAAAAATTTGGGGCGCATTTGGGTTTGACATAATGCATGTGATTACACAAACGATTCCATCAGTTTACATTAATATATGATTTGGGTTGAAACTTAAGTATTAATAATGTATAAAATAAAATATTATACTATTTCAGAAAATCTATTAGCAAGCCTGCTGTGGACACTTGCGTAATGAAAGTCGTCATGGCATATGCCACGTCGGCCCTAAGCCCTTTCGTCTTGCTAGTCGATGTGGCATATGTTTACTTCGGTTTATAACTATTTTCTTTAAATCTATTTCTTTCTCATATCAAACCGAATTAATCCAAATGATATCGTCACAGTTCTATCTCATGCTAAAACTTGTGTTTACCTTGATTCGAGAAAGAGGACTTCGTATCGAACCAAAGTTCTAAAAAAGTGAATTAAACTTGGTTTCTATGAACTTTTGTTCGAGAAATAAAACTTCATCTCAAGCCGAAGTCTTTTTTCTCGAACTGAAGTTATTCAAATGACATTGTGGCAATTCTTTCTCATATCGAATCTTGTGCTTACTTCGTTTTATAACTTTCTCTTGAAATATGTTTCTGTCTCCTATCAGACCAGAGTTATCCAAATGACTCTCTCTTGAAATCTTCTTATGTCTCATACGGAACCGAAGTTATTCAAACAACATCATGACAGTTTTGTCTCATATCAACGTTATTCAAACGATGTCGTGACAGTTCTATTTTATATCATGTTTGCTTCCACATCAGGCGTATGCAAAAAGAGCGCACAACATGCTTGTACATAACAGTCCTCTAACTATTTTTGGTGTATTAATAATGACAACTTAGGAGGTAAGATTATTAATATGATAATAATAATATCCACACTAATATTATCTTTATCCCATCCCCACCTAAACGCACCCTCTCTTTTTTATTTTTTAAAAATTTTATATGGGACATAATTTTTTTTAGAACAAAATTTTAGAAAACATATGTAGTACATTAACAACTACTTGACCTGATTGATGCTATTTCTCGCTTAATTCCTGAAAATAAAATTACTACAAACATGCATATGAACTCAAACTCAATCTCATTTTTGCTTTGGCGTTCCAAAAGACCAGTGCAGATTCAGAGATTTCGATAACTGATAACAAAGCGAAAACACGTTTTAGCCACACGCATATATATACAGTAGAAATATATGAACTTAGAACATCATATGCTATCATTCTAAATCAGAAATATAAGATTTGATATTCGAACAACAAGAACCCTGGAAATTAAACAAAGAACTATTATTCGTAGAATCGAGATTACCGATTGGAAGCTTAGCCTCCAAAAACCCTAGAAATCCTCAATGGTGTAGAGAGAGAGAGAGAGAGAGAGAGAGAGAGAGAGAGAGAGAGAGAGGGAGAGAGCGAGCGAGAGGGGGGGGGAGGGAGAGAGGGGGAGAGAGTCAGAGAGAGGGATAGAGGGGACTAGCCGACTAGTTGTTTTGTTTTAAATATCAGAATTATAGTTTGGTCCCTGATGAGTTGTCCAAATTATAATTTGGTCCCTATGTCTTGGGGGAGGCGCCAATATGTTGGAGACTTGTCATATTAAATGAAATAAAAATAAAATAATTTAGAATTTTCCATATTTGCCCATCGTCGTAACTCATAATGTCATAGAAAAATATACATAATTATTTAATAAAATATCAAATTAAAATGTGTATCATCATCTAACATATATGATACATTTTTTTTATGTATAGTGAATACAATGTAAAAAAATTAAATCAAAAATGTAATCACAATATATTATTAATAATTATATATTGTTAGTTTCCCCCATTATAGGATACTAATCCTTTGTAGGGTTAAAAATATATTAAACAAAACCTAACAATAGCTTTAATATCAATAGATAAAATGGTAAAAAAATGTACATGTTTGATTGAAGATTTTTAAAATGAGATTTTGTTTTCAAAAATAAAATCCGGTTGACATGCATAAAAAGTAAGTTTAATAGAATATTTCTGAAATATATAAGATCAAATTAAAAGAATATTTTCTAAAAACTTTTCTCTCCCCAAATAACTCAATCACATGCACCAAAAGAGGAAACAAAAAGGTAATTAGATTTTAGTGCTAAGTGTGGCCCTGATTATTAACTAAAAGATATCACTTTCAACCTAATTAGGTCATGCAGCTTAATTAATTTTTCGCCCCAATAATTGTATAGTTTTTCATTATTATTGTAGGAGTTAGTTCTTGAACTAATTTTGTGTTTTAAAGTTTTTGTATTGAGCATGTACCTATATGTATTTTGTTTTATTTCCTTTTTAAAATAAAAAAGTAATAATAAACAAGTTAAGTAAAGGGATGCTTGACTCTGCTCGATCGCACCTAGGATTGTAAACAAACTGAACCGACTAGTAAAGTATTCGAGTTTGGTTAGGTACTTACTATTAGGGGTGGGCAACGTGTAAGACCCGCAAAATTTTTAGCTATTTAAGTTCTTTCTTAAAGAGTAAAAATAATAAAATAATAATAATGTCATTGTTAAAAATAGTTAGAAAGGATATTTTAGATATTATCACAATAAAAATAAGCACCCAATATAGTCATTCAAATAGCATATGACTAGTAAGTAGTCATTAGAATAGTAACTAGCCGTTATGAATAGTATTCGTTTGGACTTCCATAAATAGGTATGAGTATGAGATTTTATTTATAAGAGAGTATAGAAGTAAGAAGAAGAATAATAAGAGTTATGGCATCAAGTTATCAAGTACTGCCATCCGAGAATAGTGTACACGATGAAGATCGGCGAGCAATACGACTTGAAGTTACAAAGCTATGCTTTATTGTAGATGAGCTAAATGCTCGTGTCCAATGGCTGCAATATAATGCGACGAGACACAGGGAGAAGTTTGAGGTTATTCGTGCGACAACCACGACAATGTTAGTCGAAGGGTTGTATGAGCTTCATCGCCAAGCACAACACGTCCTACGCACATACGCTAATACAATTCAAGAAATTTTACGAAGGCCATAGAATATGATATTAATGTTTATGTTTAGGTTTATAATATTTTATGCTATAATGTTATCTTACTTTATTGTTTATTGATTATGCAATTATATTATTTTATCCACGTAAATATTAAATACGTTATAAAAATAAAATAATTTCTTATATGTCATAAAAAGTTTAGATGCTATATATTATGTCATTTAGTTTCTTAAACTAAATTACTATGGGTAAGTAAGTATTACAAGCCTTAACTTTACCAAAAATATAAAACATAGGTAAGGCCCAAAAATTTGAATGAGGCAGATTCTGGAGGTCCCATTCAAAAATCCATAACTTGAATTATACAGATCCAATTGACATAAAACCAAATCCCATTTGTTCATTTATGACTTAGCTAAAACGTGTAGAAATTTCAGAATTTAATATGAAGCCAATCAATTCCAGAATTTAAAATACTACACATAGGTTCAGTATGAACGGGTAAACATTTTAGTATGACTTTCAAATTCAATAACTCTTGTTATACATATGTAAAAATTATAAAATTGATACCCATTTGTAGATATTTGAGTCAGTAATGCAATACAATTGGTCGTTTGTCAAAAACTATAAAATTAAAAATGTTATAATTGAATTAGTAGGGAGTACACCAATGTGGACTTTTGATGCCAAAGGAACCTTCTAAGTTGAAAAGTCTTAAAACATTTTTAAACGGTAGGAGGAGATACCCACGTTTTAAGAAAGGATAATAGGAGGAAAAGAAAGTATTATATATATTTTATATAATTTAATTTAATGTCAAAGTCAAATTCATACACTACTTTCACACTATACACCTACCACCATCCTTGCCTATATAAGGAGTGTCTTGCCTCTCCTCTTAATGCACAAAAATCCCTCAAGCCACACCACGAAACTCCCTCTAAAAACACTCCCTTAAGCCCTCTTAACACCCCAAATACTCTACTCAAATCCTCTTTTGCTTTTGGTACTTACCAAGCGTCGAAGTTTTACGAAAGGTAATACTTAAGATTTTGAAATTTTGAAGTCACTTCTTATTTATTATGTAGATCTATATGGTTGGTTTTACTACCTCATATATACTATATTCATGGTTGGTTTTACCACCTCATATATATTACTTACATAGTTGGTTTTACCACCTCACATATGTTATTTATATGGTTGATTATATCACATCGTATATACATGCATGGTTGACATTGCCACCTTATTTTAAAATATGTTATTCCATCATAGCATTTGTATTATATAGTTAAAGTAAAAATATGAGAATATTGATTTAATGTTTCTTTTATTTTTTACGGTTCTAGATAGCGGAGGATCGTAAGGAACAACTTCGATAATGAATTCCCTCGACAATCCTTATCTCCTCTAGATCTTCCCTTTAGACCCATGTCTAATATACCCTCATGGTTAAGGTGGAAGACACGTAGGAAAAATAAGCTTATCGAACGTCTTTTCCGTTCACCCAATACAAGAAGTAAATCTTATTCAAAAACTCTCAAGGCATATAACATAGTTATTGCACAACTCAAGACTTATGATGCATGGGATCAAAATAGGAGATGGAACAGCAATAGAAGTAGGAACCCAAATTAATATTCAACCCCACAAGCACGGTATGCCTATTAAAAGATATAAGTTAAAGTATGATATATATATATATATAAGGAGATATGTGTGATATTGAACTTTTCAAGCATTAATGCTAATTTAGTGTTTTGATATTTTTTAAGGTTTAGAATGCGGAGAACGACAAGCGGATCGTAAGGGTTTTTCTTTTCTTTATTCTCCCTTTTATCTTTCTCTTTATCTTGTTTTATTTGGAAATATTATTGTAAGAGTTTTATGTTTCTTATTCTTCTATTTCCATTTTATTGTTGAGAACATTAGTCTCTTTTTAATCTCTCTCTTGATAATCTATGCTATTGATTGGGGTAGATAACCATTTTGATATTCGTGGTTATCCTTGTTAACCTTAAATGTTTTATTAGAATTCTATGATATGCCTCATGTTATGTATGCTAAAGTTGTTATGATCTCTTATGTTTGGACAAAGTAAGTTTATGATGGGTGGTTCCAGAAAGACTTCCAATGCATTGGGTAAATAACATCACTAGAGAGTGTCAATCCAGCTGATAATATGTTATGTTATGATATGGTATCTGGGTAGTTAACCTGGATCATGATGTTATGATACAATATCCAAACATAATCTTCCATGTTATGATTTCCTTGTGAAATATTGATCATGTATGATGTGCAAATGTTATATGGTATTTCCTATGTTCGATATCTTCATGATTTTTCTTACCCACTTATGTTTACCCTTACTGGGCTATTTGAGCTCACCCTTTTTTATGATTTCTTTTCCAACCCCAGATAATTAAGGGATGGAGAAACTAGGATAAGGAGTCGTGAAGTGCTTGGAAATAAAGTTGTGTGAAATTTTAAAGATTTATTAAGTTGTTTGCTCGTGTGCTTTGTTATGTAATAATGGGTTATGGATACTTAGTCTCTAAACCCCTAAACCTTAAAGATCTTGGATTGAAATTTATAATAATGAACGGTTTGTTTGATTAAATAAGTAATAGTTTGGAATTGATATAAAATTTGTATATTTAATTTTCGCTAACGCACCCGGTTTGGAGGTTTCAAATTTGGAGGCGTTACACAACGGATACTGGCACCTACTACCCGTCCGATGTCCACTCCACCCTTGCTATGCGGGCGGGTTATCCCGCTCAGGCAAGAGCAGAGTGTAGTTTTTAAACTTAACACCCCACCTAGGTGGAGACGAGGAGCGGTAATAGGTAACAAAGTACGCCACCCCCGCCTAATTTTAATATTTTTATTTATAATTTTATAATATTTCAAATATTATTATGTAATTATTATTTATGATTTTTGATATTTTTAAATGGCATTTATTGTTATAAAATTAAATTATTTTTGATAATTTATCCGCTAAAAATGATATAAAAATTTGATTTAAGCTAAAATTATTCATATGGACAGATCTCATAAAAAGCGATAGCAAGATGCGGGTGGATGAAACCTTATTCGCAGATACATTAAAAAATGAGATATCCTGCCCCGCCTACATATGGAACAAGGTATAATTTTAAAATTTAATCTACTGCTTAAGTGGAAGCGGGAGGCAGTAATAGGTTGATTCTGCCCCTGATAGGACCCGAATCACCTCTATCAACTGCTTTATAGAACCTCTAAAAAGGCAAATTTATCTTAAGAGAAATCAATAGAGGCCAGTGCGATGAGTGGGCGGATGGAGCCTCTCCCCACCAATCCCGCCATAGGATGAGGTACTCAGCCCCTCTTACACATGGGCGGGATACGATTTTAAAATGTTATTACCCGTCTAGGCAGGAAAGGGGTACGGTAATAGGTTGACCCCACCCCCGCTAAGGCGGGTAGCATCCCTAGGTATTATTCCTTAACGAATGGAGATGAACACGAATATTAAATCATTATGTTCATGCTCATTCGTTAGTGTTCATGAATAACTTGTGAACACAGTTTACAAATAATATTCATTAATACATTGACATACTTGTTCGCGAATATTATATTTTTACTTTGTTTATAAATTCAAAATGTTTGTTAGTTTAATTGTTTGCAAGCTAAAACACCTAATTATTCAAAATTCATTCATTCATTCATTTGTTCGCGAACTCAAGAGGTTGTTCGTTTATTTAACTGTTCATGAACTAAAATAATAATTATTCAAAATGTATAAACAAATATGTTTGTTCATTTGTTCATGCACTCAATTGCTTATTTATTTGTTCAACTGTTCTAGCATATCTGTTCCTGAACAGCTATTTGTGAACATCTGTTAATGAATATAATTATTGATGTTTTCAAACATTCTTCGCGAACACATGTTTGCAAATATAAACGAACCAAACATAGTCTTGTTTAAGTTCCTTTGTTTATGTTTACGAAAAATAATATATTTACAAACATTACTTTTTTAGAATGAACAAAAATAAACGATATTTTAAGTCAAACATGAATTTATTCGAGTTATTTATAGCGCTGATCGCACCTCTATTGACATATTGCCATATGACTATTCAATTAGTGTAACTAAAAAACGAACAAATTGTTTTTTTTTTAGGAAATTTGGTTGATTTTTAATACTTACTATTAACTAAAAAATTATAATTAAACGATTCCACAATTAATTGAGACAACTTAAAGTTCATTATCAAATTTAATTAAAATTGGACCGTTGAGAAAATAATGTGAGACGTGTGAGAAAAAAGAAGTGTACAAGAAGAGGAGATAGAGCAAAAGAGAGATAGATACAGTAGCGAGGGGCTTCTCGTGGCAGAGAAATAGAGGATATGACTGTAAATTTAATTATCTTATGCAAGTACGAGAGGAATTAATACATTTCTGGTTGGAAGTATAATAATGAATAGTTAATTCATTTCTTATAGGTGTACAAACATGAGTAAGTAATCAAATTTTCTTTCTTTTTTCTTTTTTCACATTTACTACCTATTTTTATTACATAATTTATAAAAATAATTAATGAATGAGCATAAGTTTAAGTGTATAACAATATTAAATGAACTTAGACTCTGCTCAAACTCGCTGTACATATTATAGGCACCCTGCACAAATGCATTTGCTCCTCGTGACTAGTAAAAAAAAGAACATATAATAAAAATGTATGTAACTGGAAATTGGGAAATTTATATAACCGTAGATAAGAATTGAGGACGATTTTGAATAATTATGTGTGTGTGTGATGAAATATACAAAAGAAATGCAATGAGACAAGCACGATCTCGATCACGGTTTAAATTATATTTTTATTGATTTATTTGTCTAATAGAATAGTGTCTAACAATTATAGTTAAATAAAAATACCATCTCAATTATAATTGAATCATTACGATTATATTTACATTCATTACTCTACTTTTACATATATCAATATATAATAGACATACAGATAACTTTCTTTTGGCAATAATCTGATTTTAAACGTGGAAAAAATAGAAAAGATATAATAGTCACGAATCTTCGTTGCAGTCAGTACCATTAAATTCAATCGGCTAAATGAAAGCATAAAAATTGATCTGAAGTGTCTTCCTTTTTTTTATTGATACAACAGGAAAACCGAGGGGCCGGGTGTTCCCAACATATTTACGTACGTGTTCAGAAATGGGCAGGGCCACATATGGGATCCTCCTCATGTGTTTCTTGCCAGGACTTCTCTAATCAGTTCCTTGGGGGCTGCAATATTACAGACATGAAGCAAGTCATGACCAAGCCAATAACACACACAAGCTTCAAATTAAAGATAGAATAAAAATCTATTACGCACCAGGGAGACCAGTGAATTTTTCATACTGCACGAATGCTTGATTGATGAACATTTCTGTCCCGAAAACAATGGTGGCTCCAGATTCCTTTGCTTGGAGCAAGAGTTTAGTCCATTTTGGGGCGTAAATGGCGTCAAAAACTAATGAATAACGGCTGAGTGCATTCTGCAGGGATGCATGTCGTAGTTTTCAGTTTCAGAATAATGCATTTAATTAGATGCAGGTGTTTTACTCGGATTTTTGAATATTGCCTTGCAAACCCATGTATAACGAGTAGATATAATACATTGGTTTTTCTACGTTTGTTGAATGTTGGGCATCTTTAGAGAAAATCAACATGTGTACGCACCAATATGCCTTGGTGATGGCCGTGGAGGGATTGAATCTTTATGAAGACTAAAGTGAGTGTGAGCGTGTGTAATATACCCAGTAGATTAGATTAATGGGCAAAAGGACTGATGATGGAAATGAATCTAAATAACTAACCTGTGTGTTTGTGTTTGTGTGTGTGTGTGTGAGAGAGAGAGAGAGAGACCTTAGGTATGGGTGTGACATCTGTAATGGGTTTCATTCCAACAGACGTGGCATTTGCAAGAATCATCCCATCTTCTGGATTGAAATTACCCAACTCCCCCAAAGGAATGGCTTGTCCACCAACTTTTTTGGCAAGTTCTTTGGCTTTTTCTGGCAGTCATGAGAAAACTACAAATCTAAGGGCCACATGACAATAAGAAAAAGAAACAATTTATTTTGGATTTCTATCCTAAACAATCAAAACAGAAAAATTAATTGCAAGGGCTCTATTATAGCTAAACAACCAAGACCGACTAGGAAACTAATGGCTAACGATGACATCATAATAAAAAGAAGATAAAAACATCATTATCAAAGTTCCTGCACTCAAAACCGAACGAGTAACAAAACATTTACATTCTATATGTTTATTCTCACTTTCAATGATTAATTTTTCTAGTTTCATCAAGAATATTTATTTGCACATAACACAAGCACAATGGAAGTTTTACCAAATGTGCGATTGGCAACCACTACTCTTGCTCCCTTCTCATATCCACCATAAGCAAGGGCCTTTGCAGCACCACCAGCTCCAATAACAACGAACAGTCTACCAGCCAAGGGTGAGCCAGACACACATTTCCCATTTGAAGCTGCAAAAAGAAACTTGAGGCATGAAATATTAGATTATGAAATCGCGAAAGTTCAAAAGCTTCAAACCACAGTAGGAACCTCGCAAGCCTTCCTCAATAGCTGCAATGGCTCCAAGATAGTCCACATTATAACCCATCAGACTCCCATCGTATGGTCTCTTTATCATGCAACTTATAGCTCCAATTTTCTGCAAGGATATGACTGAGAACTCATTAAAATGGATGTTACAGATGATAGCAAAGAGCCATGGTAGTCAGGGGGGCACTGATTTCTTGTTGGCATGTATATTATCCATATTGGGTGTTATTTTGTGTAACCTTCCAAATATTTGGTGGTTCACGTAGAATCGATTTATAATATCTTTGACATTTGAAACCAGTGGGTTTTGTATAAATACTTCACCTTTATAATGCAGTCACCCAATATAAGATTAAGTGACAGCATAAAGTTGTCACTAGAGGCAGAGATATATTTGGGTGATGGTTTGGACTTCATTGACTGTGGTTTGCTTGGGTGATGACGGTGTTGAGGCGACAGCATGGAGCGTGGCCTAAGCATTAGAAAACTGTTTAACTATTTATGTAATCACGCTAAGGTTTTTCTTTCTTATACTATTATTTGAGGCAATTATTACCTATATTAATAATTTAATAGCTGTTCACAGCAAATGTAACAATAATTTGTAATTTCAACATTCAATCCTACTCTATTAATATACCTAATTGCTATTTAGGCGGCAGCTTTATGGTGTCACTAAATTCATCATTGGGTTACAGCTTTGTTTGTGATATCACCAAAATCTTACTAGGCGATGGATTAAAATCTATCACCTAAGGTTGATTCCGGATACGGGCTCAAATTAAGTTGTCATCCAAACATAAAAAAGTTGCCACCTAAGGTGGTGCTGGCTATTTCTGTCGCCCAAACTCGTAGACTACAAAGCAATGGGTGATGGAGATGGCAAGGTCCTACTTTCTAGAAGATGAAATTTGGCAGTCACCTAATAAGGTCCCACTTCCTTCTAGTGAAATAACAATTTCACGTAATTACAATTTTATAGGAATATAACCAGTTTTTTCTTTTAAAATAGTATATCAATATCTTATAATATCAAAATAATATTCTTTTACCCAAACAATCAAATAGCTATTCAGCTAAGGAATATATTACATATTCTATTGAGCAAATTTGATTAAAAGTAGGTAGCTTAGTACCTTTGCAATTGGATCAATCTCATCACAGCAATTAAATCCAGCCATCTTGTGAGGGATTGTATAACTGCATTCAGAATAATTGCACTAATTGAATGAGAAAAGGAAAAACTCACCTAAACCCATCTGATCAAACATAATTTATAATTTATGAAGACCATACAGGCACAACACCGGGAGACAGAGCATATACTTCATTATTTATGAAGTTCAAGAGATTACTTCAGACTTCTTTTATGAGGTATGCAGTAAGTACCATAGAATTTATTAAATGAATTCTTCAACTATAGAGCTTTGTTTTATATTAGCGGATTCAATTCACCAAAACCATCTGGCAAATAATGTTTTAAAACATGATATATTTTCTCTGGAACAAGCTTGCCATAAGATCGTACTGAATATTTAATAATATGGAATCTCTTTCATGACAAAACACATAGTATTTCATAAAATTAGTAAGATATTGAGGCGTCCAAACACTTGAAGTTGAAGCCAACAAAGCATCGTGGTTGCTAAAAATTTCCTAATCATACGAAAAAATGCGGATTGTAGTAGTTGTTAAATGTCAAGATTTTTTTTATCGTCAATAACCTCAAGAGTGTTAGATGGATGATGCAGGAGCTAATATTGGGACTGTCAGAATGCGGATTCCAAATTTACCAATCATTTTAAAGCTAACTTTCCTGATTTGATTGATACTCCCATCACCCAACACACCCATTTAAAAAACACTAAGGGCATGTCTTTTCTGTTATTTTTTAAATGCAATAATTATTTTTTAGTATATAAAATAAAAAGTTAAAAACAATAAACAGTATACTCCATTTAGTATTAATAAAAACTTAAATCATTTTTTAAAAAGGCGGGAACTAGTATGAGCTCACTTTAATTTAATAATAATATATATTTAAAAATAATTTTTTAAAATAATAGATTTCATAGTTACTTTTAAAAAATATTTTTAATTGTTTTTTATTTTTAAATTTAAACTTAATTCTATCCGAAGAGATTTAAATATTTTTTTTATTTTTTTCATTTGTATTACCTACTAAATATTATTTAAAAATTAAGATTTAATTTTAAAAAATATATTCTCTTTTTAAAAGAAATTCTCTATCCTATTAAATATAAATTATTGTAAATTAAGAATTCTAATAAAATTCATAAAATAGAATACAAAAAATAAAACTTATAACAACCGAGTTTATTTTTTATTTTTTTTACTCAAAAATATTTAAATAAAAAACTCCTAAAAATAACATTTTATTACACCGTTACAATTATGATTTAAGAAATAGCATTTAATAACATATTCCCTCCATAACAAGTTCATTAACAGACACTTTATATGACTAGATGTAATAGGAGGAATCTATGGCTTAAAATAAATTGTGGGGCCTATGATGCAACAGTATAAGCTATTTTAAGAACAACGGTTGATATGTTCAAATATTTTTAAGAAAATAACACGTTACCTGTATCCAACAAAATCAGGGGATGAGTAGGTGTTGAGGAATCCAGAGACACTGTCTACCAACAGAGGCAAGTAAATTCCATTGAAACCGGAAGATCTAAATGCTGCATTGTACAAATGGGGGCTCTTGCTGTGTCCGATAGGATTTCCAATAACACCATGTACTTTTGTGTCGGGTCGAATCAGTCTAAAATTGTATAAATCCAACAAGTCTTTTAAAGAAGGTTGCCCTGGAGCCGATATTACACCAGCTTCAATGCAACCGAAGGTGAGAAACCCACCATATTTAGCACACAATATCCGTGATATCAGTCCCTTCTCCCCCATAACAAGTCCTATTGTAGGGACCTATAGTAGTTCATGCAAGCTGTCAAGAAATTTAAAGGCTATAACGTGGAAACAGGAGTGTAAATTTTACTCATCTTTTACTCACACACTGACACACACACACATATATATATAAACGGATAAAAAAATGTGGAGAATCCCTTTTCACTTTACTGTAACAATAAAATATATGGAAAATCTAACTACACCCATGGATAAGTGGTCATGTAACTCTTTAATCACAACATTAAAAAAATCTACGATACAAAGCTCATAAAAATTGAAATGTAACACCACGTGTGCGTGCGCACACATATACATATTATGTGAAGAGAGAGAGAGAGAGAGAGAGATGGGGGACAGTCATACTAGTGCATTACTTTATTTATAATAAAACATGAAAATTAATTCTGACACAAGGTGTTTGCTCTAATCAAGGCAGGCTGCAGCATAGCCTTTCTGTCTCAATGGCAATGCAGCTATTCTATCCATCAACGGCCTATCTAACAACATATTTATCTTAGAGTAGGGAAGTAATGCCAGAATCTTGGATTCCTTGCATCAAAGGTTATTTCGAATTTGAATTTCTGAATTAAAGCCCAAAATAAACACGATAACCTTTTATATATTTCTGTCCAAGTTCAAGTTTTTATGTTCTGCCTTTAGCTGTTGTAGTCTGAAGTGACCGCTGAAATAGTAAAGCAATCGACTCCCCTTTGCCAAAAAACAGCTGCTATGGCACAAAATTAGGTACTTGTTCAATTTGAGGCTCTTTTACTTCGTATATGTCTGGTACTAGTTTAACATTTAAGTTCCTATTGCTTGCATAATAACTCTCAAGTCTCACCCAATTACTTGACATGTCACTTACTTGAGAATGCACAATTACTTCAAATATACGAGCTGAGTCTGTGATATCCAAGGCAGTTGTTGCAATTTTCACAATATCAGCTCCAGTACTCTGTATTTTTGCAACTGTATTACCAATTTCTTCAGCGGATGGAGTATTCTGGTAGTTATGAGAAGACACTATAATCTTGACATTGGCATGCTTTTTCCCCTCGATTGAGTTCATAAAACCATGAGCAACCTAAAGAGAAAAGGAAAATTTATTTATTTATTTATTTAGTAAATTGACCCTCAAACTTCTTTAAATGTGGATAGTAAAAACTTACACCTATGAACAACATAATAAATAGATCCACAAAAACTATTTTTAGTCCTGTATTTTTGCCGTATAAATCCTAAATGAAGTCAATATATTGGGAAGTACGATTATATATATAAAGAATACATACTATTCTACAATAATAGAGTTTAAAAAGCACATCATACATATAACTCACTGCTAAGCAAGCTTATAGCCCCGACTTTTCAAGAACAATCAAGAAAATTTCAAATTCTGAAAGTGATGATAGCCCAGGCCCCAGGGGTCTCCACGCCCACCTAGACAGCTTGACAGGCAATTCACACTCGAATCTTCACAATAATGGAAAACCCATGCGCTATATTCTACAATTTTATTCCGCAACTCAAAGGGCTATCATCATTTAAGAAGTAGTTCAGCTGAAAACAGACAGATTACTCAAAACACAAGGAACAACTTAAATAGTTGTCTGCATAAAAGCTCAACAAAAAACAAAAAAGGCACCTGAAGTTCAACATCAACAAAATGCGCTCCCAGTTCCACGGCTAGGCGCAACACATCCTGCCGCTGGATTTCATCACCATCGTACTTACCACCTTCCCATGTTGGTCTAGCAAGCGCAAAATTCATATGTTGCAACAAGGAAAACTTGGTCATTACTTTCAGAAAAGCACTACACGTTCCAAAATTTTTCCATATATATGATCAAATTTCATTTTCAAAATTGTAGTGAACAACCCAAATTGTCATTATTATTGGCAATATCAAAAAGTGTTAGTTCTGTTTTCCTTCCCCGCATTCTCTCAGCAACCCGCTAACTAAACCATTATAGACTAGAGCTTTACTGTAACAAAGATTATATTCATTTACCTGTAAGTGATCAGAGTGGGCAAAAAAGACTGTCTGATAATGATTGGAAGATCATGATTGGCACTAAAACTCTTCAAATAATCCAATCGAACCTCGACAAGGTCTGCCCCTAGCTCCTTAGCCTTCCCAGTCAAAATCAGTGCTTGATCGATGGACTCTGCCATCACTGGAGCGCAAATAAGGGTCGGATTTCTTCCAACTCTTCCATCTGGCATCTTCAAATTTGTAGCAGCCAACTACAATTCGCAATCCAATAAAAGATGCAATCAATCTCTAAAAGACTAGTTTCCTTTATTTTCTTACTAAAATGGTTTGCTTTTTAACCCCCTCCCAAAATGGAGAGAGAGAGAGAGAGAGAGAGAGAGAGAGAAGGAAACAACAACAATAAGTGACTTTCCAACTTGGAACCCACCGTTTGGTAGCTGAGAAACTCATGGAAAATAGAACAGGTTGGGTTCATTCAGATGTCAGACCGTCTCAGTAAAATCGATTGAAAAACTTATAAAATAAAGTGAACCCAGAGAAACCCAGAGGACAATTGGTGAAATTCTCACACTTTTCTTGCATTTTCTCGGGAATCAGACAGATGAGAAATGGGTAGACAGAAGCGAGGAAGAAAAAAAAGGCGGGAAAGCATACCGTATTGCTTTCAATAGTCATGGCGGCTGCGCAGGTTTGAACTCAGATCAGAGACGCGCGGTAAGCAAACTGTAGAAGGTGGGGCTCTTCTTGTTGGGTAAGGAAGACACACACACACACACACACACACACACACACACTATATATATATAGTGAATCAGTGATCGTTCGCTGGTTTGAAATTCAGATGGGTCGGTGGCATGCTATACATGCGCACTCGCGCGCGCGCACATACATATGCATATGTATGTTAGCTGGTTTGAAATTCATATGTACATATGCATATGTACATATGGTGACCGTTAGCTGGTTTGAAATTCAGATGGGTCGCTGGCATGTTGAGCGGGGATCCCTTTCTTGTTTGTCCGGGCCTGGATTTCATTTCCCACCCACATTTTTTTCCGTACGTGAAATTATAAAAATACACTTAAAAAAAGAACGAAAGTGTCCGGCCGGTCAACGTATGCCTAAGATCGATCCGTTATTGCTTTTATTATTATTATTATTATTATTATTATTATTATTATTATTATTATTTATTTATTTATAAAGTGGAGAGTTTAGGTCAATGCTCAAAACACGAGGGGGAGCTGAGCATAAGATGCCACTTGGATGCTTTATTATTTATTGAGACTGCTGATTAACTTGTTCTGTAGGTGATGCTTCATATTATGCTTGAACATTATATTCTTCAGTAATTATTTAAAATAGTTATAAATTAACAATAATGCTATATGTTTAAGAAAAATAAAAATATGATTATCATAATGTAATAAAGTATGTAAAGAATTTTAAAATAACAATAAATTTCATTAGAATAAAACAAAAACTTAAATATGAGTTTGACAAATTCCTAGATTTTCTTGTGTTGCAATAAAATTGAGGAGACAAAAGGACAGGCAGATTTTAAATTTTGACTTTTCTTTCCTTTTAATGGCTAAACCTTTTCCTGCCATTGCTGCAGAAGCAAAACCGCCAACCCGAAAAGTAAAAGACATTGACCAAAAATATTTGTTAAATAATAGATTAGTTATCAAATGTAGTAGCATATTTCATATAAAAATTTATTTTCATATATTTATGAAAAATAAAAATAAAAAACTTATAAAATGATTTCCACGACCGATAATCATATTTAACTTTCTGATTTGTACAGTATTTATCAATGTATTGAGAACAATATTCACTCTCTATAATTATTAAATTATATATAAAAAAAATTTCTTGCTTCTCTCTTTCATGTTCCTCATAATATTTACTTTTATTTCATATTAAATTATAAAAAATTATTATTAAATAAAAAATAATATAAAATATTACTTTAATGATATAGATAGTGATTTAGAGAATATATTATGATGTATATTTATATAAAAAAATAAAAAATAATTTAAATATGTAAATTTAAGAAAAATAATTTGATCTCTACTGTTAGTGCTCTAAGTATTATATATAAATAATAATCATAATAATAACTAACGGTTATCAATTATGGTTGAAATAGTCATTATATTATATATATATATATATATAAATTTTATATAGCAAAAGAAGATATTATTTAAAAAAAAAAAGATAACATAGTGTTGGAGTTGCTCTTATGTATATTTCCTTTACAAAGAAATTTTAAATGTAGAATTACTTTTAAACATACACTTCAATACTCATCTTCAAATTGTTTGTATTTTTTGTTAAAATATTTTTTTTATTTTACTTCATCTCTCTCATCTACTCACGTCCGTCAGGCTTAACCTTCCAACGAGCAACAGCCTAGCCGCCACCAGCCCCGCTAGCCCTGCTCTCATAATCACTACAGCGTCAATGAGCGGCCAATGCTTCGATAAGATCTAATCCACCGAGAAGCCCATAGAGATGGCGATGAGGGTCAGCCTCCACATCAACTTCTTTCACAAATCATTGATTCGAGGACGACACCGTTGTCTCCTTCATCGACCTGGACACCAACAATGGCGTTGTCCTCATCACTGTATCCCGCCACAGAGGAATTCATCTTCGGAAACTACTTATTCTGACGACAACGGTTCTTGGGAGGCGAAGATAACAGGAGAGAGGCGAGAGATAGGAGTGAGAGGCTAATGGGAGAAAGAGAGAAAAAAAACATAAAAAATAATAAAATAATATATAAAAAAACAACTTTGATGAGCAAAGGAAGAGTAAAGAATAATAGTGTGTTACAATGTTATTTTTTTATTTAAATATTAATAAAACTCCACCCATTTAAATCACATAATCTAATATTTTTTTATTAATATATTGTGCTACAATAATCAAATTTAGCTACTACATTACACTCAAGAGTTAATAAAAGCCTTTGTTGAATAGAAGAAATTTTTTAATATTTAACCTAACAATTTATCCCAAAAAAAACACCATTAAAAGTGAATACGTTTAGTAAATTCAATTTTGGCATATTTGAATATATATGCAAGGAAATAACATTAAATAAATAATTATCCAAAAAAGATGACATCAATTGATTGAATAAATTTTCGAACAATGACCAATATATGGCATAGGGGTGCTACTCGCTATAGCGGGAGCGGGGTCTACCTATTATCGTACCCCGCTCCCGCCTAAGCGGGTAAAAAAATTTTAAAACTGTACCCCGCCCCATGTGTAGGCGGGGCAGGATAACCTGTCCTACGGCGGGGTTAACAGGGGAGCCTTCATCCGCCCGCTCCCCGCTAGCGGCTTTTATTGATCTCTCTCTTAAAATAATCCTATCTTTTAAAGGCTCCACGAAATAATTGAGAGAGTAATTCGGGTACTATCAGGGGCGGAATCAACCTATTACCGCTTTCTGCCATCATTTAGGTGATAGATTAAATTTTAAGATTGTATCTCATTCCATATGTAGGTGAGACAGGTTATATCGTTCTTTAATGTGTCTATGAATGAGATTTCATTTGCTCACATCTTGTCACTTTTATTAGATATGTTCATATCAATAATTTTAGCTTAAATCAAATTTAAATATTATTTTTAATCTAAAAATTATCAAAAATAATTTAATTTTATAATAATAAATATCATTCAAAGCTATCAAAAATTATAAATAATAGTTAAATAATAATATTTAAAATATTATAAAATTATAAATAAATATTATTAAAATTAAGCAGGACAGGATATCCCGCTACCTATTACCGCTCCCCGTCCCCGCCTAGGGCGGAGTGTCAAATTTAAAAACCACACCCGCTCTTGCCTGGATGGGATAACTCGCCCCGCATAGCGAGGGCAAAGCGGATAGCGAGCAGAATAACAGGAGCAGATATCTGTTGCCCACCCCCAATATGGCACACATTTGTTCTCCAAATCTGTTTTGTTATACATGATCAATAAAATGACACAAAATAGATCAATCATACTAGGTCAACTTATATCAGAGAGTCATCAACAAACTAGAAACTCTTAAACCAAATTTAAAATATATAAAATAATGTCTACAATGTCCATGATTATGATTCGAGACGGATTCAACGTTCAATTTGGGAGGAGGATCATGACACAAATTCAGAATATATAAAATAATGTATAGAAGTAATTTGACTTTTAATTCAATTTTAGTAAAAACAAAATTAATATTTAAATAAAAAATCTATATTTCACATATTGCACCCTCCAATGAAATTGAGCAAAGCAAAGGGCATGTTGTGAAAAATCATTCCAAAACACATGTTACACTGATCATCAATCTATGAGCTCAGCTGATGACACGCCTACAACAAGCTCCGCAGTGTACAGCCCACCTACTTGATTAAAACAACACAAACCATCGACCAACGTGCGACAACAACAACCTTTCAAATTTTAACATAACCCATCAAATCAAACGAGACCCAAAACAAAAAAAAATTAAGTAACAGAAAACATATTACGGCGATTGGAGGCGGGTTTGGTTTGGGAGTAGGAGAAATGGGGAGGGAGCAGAGCAGAGGAAGATCAGAGAGATCAAAGCCTCTGCAACACCAACCCACTACTCGGACACATAACCCGTACTACGTCGCCGTTTTGGTTCACTATTGGGGCCAGGATCGCGGGCATCCCACAGAGAACCTGCAGGCATTTCAGAGCCACATTATAACTCTCCCCGCATTTCGATCCAGCAGCCCCTCCACAACAAAACAATCACAATAATAAAAATTGGGGAAAACAAAAACCTAAATCTTATGAACCCCCCCTTCCTCTTGTAGTCCTGCCTCTCTCTCTCTCTCTCTCTCTCTCTCTAGTCTCAGCACAACAAGCAGAACTGAGGAGGGACCAACGATCGGTGACGATTCCACATAATTTATACTACATATATGGTGTGATCTACGGCGGCCAGGTTTGGGCTTCGCAAGCTACTGCGATGGGCCTTCTTCCCCTGGTGAGAGGCGCCCTAGCGGCTCTCTCTCTCTCTTATCTATCTATATCTCTCTCTCTGCCTCTAGGGTTAAATATGTTTATGAAAAAAAGGAAAAAAAATAATAAGACTAATAACGGTACCTTTGCTTAATAGCATTTTTTTTTTCAAACTTTAACTTTAATAACTGATTTTGGATATTAAAATTTTAAAATAATAAATTATTATTTTTAATTTAAGAGAGTATAACCAAACATATTCTACTTCTTTCCCCTATATGCATTTGTTTGTTCAATTGTGCTATAAATGTTTTTACAAATTATGATTTTAAAAGTAAATAATGGGTAATTAATAAATTTCAAAATTATTATCTTGTAAACAATTTAAAAAACAATCCAAAATCCTGTTTCTATTATTAAAAAACATAAATTTTATTTGTGAATATTTTTTTCAGTTTATCAAAATAAAATTTACTATTTAAACTTTTAAAATAGATATTAAAATCAATGTCATTACTCAAAATATAGCCAGCCATCACTCTCATTTTAATAAATAAATAAAAACTCAAGATAGATCACATTATTAGGGATGAGAGCGGGTTAAGTCAGAGTCAGCTCCTGACCAAATCTAATTCGATAGTTTGAACAGTTTGGGGTAAATCGAGAACAAATTGGTATTTTAATTTTATATTTTTTTTAAAATGGGACAAAATTCAAGCCAAATTAAATAATTTATCGGTCAAATGGAATGAAAAGGACAGATCAATTTTTACATCCCTACAGATTATCATCAAAATGGGTGTGAACGAAAACATTCAAGGACCGACCCAACATTTGACAAGTGGGCAAGCGAAGGGAAGAGAGTAACGTGACATGCAAAGTTGGTTGGGTTCATTCACCGCACAGTTTGAAGGTTTGATTGCTGCCGCTATCCCACTTCACATCTCCCCTTTCGAATATTTAAAAATAAATAAAAAAACATACCGACTTCATTTATTTATTGGATTACCAGACAAAATAAGGATAAGTTAGGAAAAGATGAGGTAGTGTTTTTAATTAAATGATTTTTTTAATGCCTCATAAATTCAATGGCCTTAATGATAACACTTCATTGTTTTGTAACTTTATTCGAAATTTTGTCTGGTTCTCCGATTTTTTTCCTGTTTATTTACATAGAAATCAAAATTAAATTTAACTTATTTTAATTTATATTTTTTTTAATTTAATGTGTACAAATTAACCATTAAATTACCGTAAAATTTTAAAGGCGTAATACGTATTATATGAATATTCAATCTAACGGTTAATTTATAAAAAAAAATATCAACTTAATACAGAAATTATCAAATTTTCACGGTGGTAAGCTAAACTTGATTTCTAACAAATCCAAACTCCATTTCAAGGGTAGGGGACACAAAATGTGCAAGGGCGAGATGGCTAATTCAGATTTGTTAATTCCTAATTTTCTTAAATCATTCCGTTTAACTAATTATATTTGAAATGCATAAATCAATCATATTAAAGTTTAAAATTCAAAAATTTTGCTTACCTAACATATAAAAGACTCTCTAACTATGGGCTCAAGAGCTAATGAGCAACCATGGACACCGAGCAAGACTTTGTGAAGCCTTAAACTAAACGTATGTTAAAGGAGTGATGATCGTATCATTATTTCTGAAACCTCACTACCTTGACAATGGGAATGGGAAACCGTTGGAGTGTACATGTAATGTAATTTTTTAACTTTGTATTGAATTATGTTTTAAAATATATTATTTTTAATATTATTTAAGTTATATGGCCATAAGTCATACGATCATGTGTCAAGATTAGGGATGACAATTTTGGCCTGAACCGCCTGACTCGTCCTGATCCGAGTCATTTTTACCCACCTCGCCTCGCCCCGATGAGATAATGGAGCAATCATGGGTATTGACCGCGCCCCAACCCGATATTTTAAAATATTTTTGAACAAGTTTACCTTAAAATATCCAATCCGACCGGTCGTACACAATAGTCTTGTTTTGCCCCGACCCGAACTAATCTGATGCAAGTTCGAGTCACCTACTATCCGATCCTAACCCATCCCGTTGCCATCCCTAGCCAAAACATACAAGAGAGGTCGATTGGTAAAAGCATAATTTTATGCATCATTATATGTGTGTGTATTAAAATACTATTTTAAGATTGAGGGGGGCATGGCCTCCCCTACATAAGCCTAGATCCTTCACTGAATCATGGCTATATTGTGAAATGAAATTACATCTTTAAACAATTTTGTAAATCTAATGGTAAGTATTAGAAGATAAATAAATTTAAATAAATTTATTTACTTGTTGATTTTTCTAATTTAGTTTGCATAAAAAGTAATCGTTAAATTCGTATACAATTTTATAGGCATTATTTACATTACATAAACATTTAATATAATAGTTAATTTTTGAAATAAATATCAACAAAGTATCAAAATTATTATTATCATAGTAATCTAACCTTGATCGGCAGAAAATCTGAATTCAAAGTATTACATATTCAAATGTTGTTTAATTCTCTATATATTATTATTATTATTATTATTATTATTATTATTATTATTATTTCATCCTTAGAGCTACTCGATTAACCAAATACTAAATTTTTATCTTAAAAAAAAAGATGGTGGCCTACTACAATACAATACAAGGGGATACAAATGGACAAATTCAAACCTTTTAATGTAAACCCAAACACCCACTAAAGTTCCCCGTCGTCGCGGAGCTTCCACGATGCCAAAATGTTATTGGGCCATCCCCTATTTTTTAAATCGACAAACTCAACCAACTTATTCATTTTTTTGAAAAGAGACAAACTAAACTTTGATTTTTCCTGTAATCACACGAAAAACAACGGATTCTCTTGTACTGAGATTCAGAGCATATACAAACAAAGCAGCAGACTACCCTCTCCTCCTTTTGCGCTGGTTCAGAACGACAGAGTGACCAATTGACGATGGCAAAGGTAACCTGAACCGCTCCGATCCAACCCGAGCTATTCTGACCCAAATGACCCATCCTGGTATTGGGTCAGGCCCGGATCTTGTTCGTCCCGATCCGATTCAAAAATTTTAAATAAATTTAATGTAAAAACTGTCGTTCTGATTCGACCCGAATTGGACATACTTCCGGGTTGGGTTAGTTTCAAGGTGGTATAATTATTTTTGAATCGGATTCGAATCAGGCGGTACTGGACTCAACCCGATCCGTTGCCATCCCTATAATGACCATGATATAGATCGGCTACGGTGACAGCTACCAATAGATGTTGGGCGATGACGGCTGGGAATCGACAATAAAGTGAAAGTACGCTTCTTTCCTCATTGTCACCCTCCCCCACTTCCTTTACCACTCCCCTCCCCCTCTTTGCTTGGAAGTCTACCTCCTCTTCCACGTCAACCTATGTCATCACCCATCCCCTTCCTCTTTTCTCTCCCTCCCCCTTCGTTGCCTACTATGACCCCAAACACCATTCCGTCCACCTTTGCTCCGCCGCCTCCCCCTTCCGCCCCACCCACTCACTCTTTGTTGATTTTTCCTCCTTCTGGCGTGAGGCTTGGAAGCATGGCGAGTGTATTCTCTGGTATTGCAATCATGATGACGGTAGACGACGAGCGGAACCAATCTATGCGATGAAGATGTCATTTATGGTGTCGTGTTGAGAAAAGAGACGAAGGTACATGTGATGAAGATGGTGGCCTTGGCCGTAGTGTAGAGGAGGTGGGAGAGGGTGGCGGCAGTGAGCGGAAAAGACGACGAAAGATAATGATGAATTTTGAAAGGGTATTTTAGATTGTTAAAGGAATTTAAGGTGAAAATTGGCTTGTAATCTTAGGTAAAATTAAAAATTTAACTAAATTTATTGTGAGAACAACTGAAATGAAAAAGAATCATTTCATTTATATTTATGTATAACTATTGCTATAACTAATGCTTTGGAAATAATATTAGTTAAATATTAAAATTGCTATTAATTTTGCTAAAATTGGAGATGCTATGGCCAGAAATAGAATGTCAATTATCAAATTTGTATTAAATTTTTATCAAAATTAAATATAATTTATGTTATAATTATATTCTTGTAGAATAATTTTATAAAATTTAAATTAAATTTGAATATTGTTGATACTAACCAACATTCACATTGACATGATTTTAAGTTCATCAAAATGTGATCACATCTCAAAATGTGACACCAACGTTTATTTTTTAACAAAATGTGATCACATCTCAAATCACATCAAACGCAAACACATGCAAAAACAGGAATTTGTCTCTTTCTCAAGACTAGCGACAGCCAAATTTAGGGAGATGGGGTTTCTCGTGCACTCCCCAAATCTATCTCATGTTCCCTCAATCGTCCCTTACAATCACAAAATTAGGGTCAGGTATAATTCAATCTTAATACGAGTTGGGTATGGTCCAAACCGAAACCGCCAATAGCCACAAATTTAGGGTCATGGTTTCCACAATCCGTAATGCGTGCGTGCGTGCGTTTCTGTATTAGGGTTGAAATTGTAATCGCAACGACATGACCACTTCAGACGGATTTTCAGAGGCACCGCCGATTCAAGTGTACAATGCGACCGCAATACGAGGTGGGTATGATCCTAAACAGTTTGGATTTGGGTCGATCTTCGAATGCCGTGGATTCGTACACAATGTTGGTTTGATTGTCCCTTCGGCCCTGTTCGTATTCTATCTGGCGTGTCGGGCGAAGAGGAGCTTCTTGAGGGTCTCACATGGCTCGTCGTATATCATGACTGCGTATTATGGGTGTCTTTGGCTTGTTTGTTTGCTCAATCTTGCCTGGTGCTGTCTTCGGGTTTGTTTGTCTCCTCAAAATCAAGGCCGATTGTTTGGTTCCTATATTAGAATGATGAATCTTGATTGTTTGAACGGATGCGTTTTAACTGCTCCAGTTCTGCTCTGATTGACTGATTGTTTGTAGAAGAAATCGCCCTGAAAGGAAAAGATCGATTATAACTATTTTGAGTGGCTGATAGGTGCAACGAGCCTGCCATGTTTGGCTGGCAAGTAAATGTAGGAAAGATAAGAGATTGAGAATGTGCACATTATTTGGTTCCTTGGATAATGTTGGAATTTTTTATTGGTTATTTCTATGATGAAATGATGATTGTGATAGTTTGAGCTACTGAATTGTAGGTGATACAACACTACAGCCATGTATTGCTGTCTTTGTTTGTAGAAGTCATAGTAAATATAATTGTTCAAACCTCAAATTTTAAAATTCCATTATTCAGGAATTGGAAACCTAGTAAAAATTAATGGAGCCCATCAATTCTTCATTTTATTTACAAATTTGAATGTGTTGAAATGGAAAAGAAAGAAACTTAGGATGCACACTTTGGGTGTTTATTATATCTATAGTTGTTGGTAGTGATTGACGTCTTCCTTTTGCGATTTCATGATCCAACTAATCTTGGAAATTAAACAAATATGTTTTCCCTGCCTTAGTGATGTACTTGTATGACAGCACAAGTGTATGCATGATGATATAAATGTATAAATAACTGAAATTTGATCCTTTAAATTTTGAATGGTTTTGGTTGACCGTACAGGGTTCGTCTTTATTGATTTGTTTGGGCTGCAGTTCCTTAATTTTTGAAGTGACTTATCATGCTATTTTTCAATTTTTCTCTACTGTTAATTCGATAATCAATAGGATGAATGCATATTTTGACCACACATGCTTTCAACTCTCTAAACATCATTTAATTGAGCGATCCTTTGCTGGCACAGTTATGGGAATGCAGTCCTAATAGAGAACTAGCGTGGAATATCTTATCTTTGTTTACATCTTCTGGAATTATGTTTCTTGAAGTAAGCTTGTTGGCCTTATTACTTCAAGGAAATTACACAAGTGGGTTGGAAGCACTAATGAGAACTTTTATTGTCTCAGGACTCATTGTTGGTTTAGATATGCTTCTTAAGGTATTTCTGTTTCCCTGAGAAAATTTCTCTCTCTCCCTCTCTTTCTCTCTTACCCTACTAGTTTAAATTTTGTTCAATTGGTGTGCATTCTAGTACTGTTTGAGAAGTTCATTTTGAAGAACTTGACTGGTTACTGTACTAAGTTAGTGTGATCATGGGTTCCTAACACTGTCTGCAAGCTAACCTCGCTGCATGTATTCAAAGCTTCTCACTCCATAGATAGATGTGAATCATGTGGTTGTGTCAATATCTTTTCTTAAAAGGAGGCTGTTTTATATTTTTATTTATTTTATTTAATGTTTTTCTTCATTAGTTCTCTAAAACTGCATAGCTGAAAAATTCTATTCTTTATATGAGATATGATATAATGTTGGTTCTTTGTATATATTTTTCTATTATGGTTTTATGGGTTGTGAAGCTTAACTGTTTTTGTACCGGCATATGATTTTAGGCTACTTATCTATTCTTTTTTGGGGTCCCTTTGTTCATTGACAATAACGGAAATTCTAGCTGGGTAAAGTGGGGTTTGTGGGCTGTACACATCCTTATGCTTACTGCAATCTATGGCTTCATATTGTTCATGTACCATTCAAAATGGAGAGAAAGGTTACCTGGTGAGTTCTAGAAACATAGTGCCATATTTCTTTCTTTTGTTTTTCTTTCTTTAGAAAGCTGCCTCATATTGGGGTATAAAATTTTAAAATCTTCTTCATTTATAAAAAAATCTGCAGCTAGGCCCACTTTCTACTACTATATCATCATAATGTTCTCCTCAAATGCACTGTCCTTGCTGGCTTGTGGGTTTACAGTGAATGGGGCTGGATTTGGGCTCTGGTAGTATCCTTGGTCAATTATTAACTGAGAAAACAAGTTTATTCCCCTTCCTTTCTTTGTCCTTTTAACGTGTTCGATTTGAGTTTCTTTTGTGGTGATTTCTTTTACAGGCTGACCGAAGTAACGACAATATTCTACCATGCCTTCTATCTTCCTCTTCTATACGTAACATTTCTGGCAGACTTTTTCCAGGTCTTTCATCAACTGAAATCAATCCTTGGAAACTTCTCCATGGCATTTTGGTTTAGTTCCATCCATTCTGGTTAATGTACAAGCTGTTCGTGATTGTTGTGTTACAGGAAGAAGACATGCACTTGGAGAATGTTTACTACTCCGAGATGAAAGATGCTGGTTTCTTCGATTCAGATTTGGAATGAATGACTGCTGCTGAATCCCATGCTGTAAATAGATATTTTCACCCCTTTTATTTGGTGGCTTGTGTCAAAATGCCTGCTGGAGGATCTGATCTACACGCTCATGTCCTACACGGCTCTATGGATCTAAAAGAATTTCATGCTCATATATTATGGTATCGCTAGATACTTGATCTGGGTGAAGTACGTGCATATTGAATGCATGCGGGTAAAGATGTAGGGTATACAATTGTACGCTAATTTAATGAATAATCTAAAAAATTGCTTTATAATCCTTTGCAGGTGCAATTTTATTGTCTACTGCTATTCAATTTCAGGCTTTAATTGGCATTTTTTTTTTTGAAAAAATCTGCAAACCTTTGTCACCTATGCCTATCGTAACTTCAGCCTCTTTCCAAGACAATAGGGATACAAGATTGAAGCAAGCAGAAACGTGAATGATAATAAGATTGAACAAAAAGTTGGTTCCACGTCAGTATCAATCAAATGATAGGTGACTCAGGTAGATAAATCTGGAATATATAATTTTGTCATTGACAGAGAAGACATCCCTCTAATGTTCTCATGGATGAAAATGACCAGAATTAATGCACTTCCCATTTATTTTCCCTTCGTCGAGGGTCATTTTCCATGTGTGTGTGTGTGTGTGTATATATATATATATATATATATATATATATATATATATATGTCAGTACTGATTGCATGAATAGTATCATTGCAGTACCCCTTGAGGGTTTTTCCAATGCTGTTCCTAAGTATATTATTCATTCTTTATATACGGTTTTCCCATTGATATTAATTAAGAGTAAGACCCTGTAAAAGTCAACAAACAGATGTTAAGAGATAGTTATCATTGCAATATTCGTGCTTGTTAATCAAGTCTTCATCATCCCATAATTCCACCAGAACCATACTCCAACCTGATTTTTGGTTTCTATTGTACGTGCTTTGTATATAAGTATAAGTATATTATTCATTCTCTCTCGTTGTCTGCTCATCTTGATTTGTTTTTTTTTTTCTGCTCTTGCGTTTTGTCTTCAAAATTCTGTTTCATTTTTTCTTGAGTTGTCTTATTTTGTTGGGTGATCGTTTTTGGATGTCCTTGTATTTACAGGAAATACAAGAGCCGAGGCGGCAGCACTAAAATAGTTTAACGGCATAGGCTGTAAGGCTGAGGCATTATGAGAAGTGTTTTTTTGCAACAGATGTCGGTCGATTCTGTATTCTGGCTCGGTCGTTTTGGGGAGCAGTCTCACGCGTGTTGCTTCACAGGAATCCACCTACTTTGGTCGAATCTGCCTGTGTTAGGTCGACTTGGCGGAGGAAGAGCCGTGGTGTGGTTATGTAGAGTCAAACTAGGTCGATTTGAGTGTCCAGTACATTCTTTTAATAATTAATATTTTTCATCGGGTTCTATTCAAATGATTTACGTATCGCTCTAGCATAACTGTAAAAATACTATACAACTTTTTTTTAATGCCTCAATATTTTTTTTTCAATCAAAAACAAAACTACGGATCAAATTCAAAATTTAAAATTTTATCAGTAATCCTTAAGTAGTATATTAATAAAATTATAATGTCAATAATTGATGGATTAATAAAATTTAATTCCCAAATTTATTTAAGGAATATATATTATAATATTTAATTTATATTTAAATACAATAATCAATAATTAATGACATTTTAATTCATTAAATTTTAGTTACCATATTAATAAAATTATAATGACAATAATTAATGCATTAATAAAATTTAATTTTCAATTTTAATTAAGAAATATAAATTATAATTCTTAATTTATATTTAAATATAATAATCGATAATGAATGGCATTTTAATTCTTTCAAAAATTAATATTTTAATTTTTAAACTAAATTTTTAATTCTAAATTTACCGATATGAATCCAAGGGCCCATATCATGTGGATATGTGTTTCAAAGTTTAGCAAATACACGGAAGAGAGGAAGTTGAAAGTGGTCCTCGTCGCAAACAATTCACCATTACCAGCACCAACAAACGGGATTGTGAAATGGCTCAGGAAGATTCTGAGACAAAAAACCAATACAATCATTTGAAGAACTGCATTTAATTTTTTAAAAATATATATAATTTTACTAAAATAAAAACATAATGATAAATCAATGATAACGAAAACAATCATTAAATGTTATAATCAATTATCCGAAGTAAACTCCAAAAAAACACCATAATTGTATCATACAAGCAATAAAGGCTTCCTATTTGCCATATTTGCCATATGAAATAACCAACTCAAATCACATTCTAACCTATGCGCATCTACGGTAGGGAAAGATCCCAGTCATGGCTACGATCGTCTTCTCCCCCAACATTTAGTATGCTACATCATAATGCAAGATAGATGGAAACAAGAATGACAATGAAAAACTCATACATCAAGGAATGCAAATCCCCGTGCAATATCTTCCACCTAGTATGCCCTGATTGACAGCTAAATTGTTGGCAAATGACATATAGTCAAGGGGGGCCTCTAAAGACTGCTTGGCTATCAAAACCTTACTAGAACACAACAAATAAATTGTGAGAAATAAAACCACAAGCTGAGAAAGAAGTGCATGGGGTGATTCTTTATACACATGGAATTTGCTTACATTACATATATGGTACAAACCACTTCACTGCCTGAATGCTCGTCACAGGCACATCCATGGGGGAGGAAAACTGGATGCGTTCTTTCCTTTGATGGGAAAAAAATTGTGAATCCCCCTCGCCTACTTAATTCCAAGGGTTGGCATTTTGCTCTGTTGGCGAACCAGGAACAAACGGAACAAAACCTCGCCCACCAAAAACTGGACGCATAAAGGCATCGTCAAACCTACGCCAGTAGTGATGAACAGTGTGTGCAGGGGTGCTCAGGAGCATGCGCAGGCTGGTTGGCCGGATGATTTCATGGCCACCCAAATCCGCTTCAGAGTCCATGCCATCTCCAAGGAGTGGCACAATAATTGATTTCGGTGATGTATCAGAAATGATGCTAATTTTTTTTGGTTGTGGCAATAAAAAATTTATGAGAGGTTGAGTCATCAAACCAAACACCTGAGAGACCAAACCAACAAGAAGTTAATAGAAATAAGAATACTAAAAAAACGAACTCCTTAATATTCATAATTTTTAACAGTACGGTGGCAGTGTTGTTGCTAATGAGTTACAATTTATACTAGAATTATGCATCAAATTCAATTCATACATTAGATGTCTATCCAGGAAATAATCGGTGCCACGCTAGGCATGCCTATATTTTCTATCTCAGGTACCCAATGACAACAGGAAATAATCGGTGCCACGCTAGGCATGCCTATATTTTCTATCTCAGGTACCCAATGACAACTGCTACATTGAGTGCATAGCTGACATGAACAATCTTATATCTAGTTTAAAAAATAGTAGCAGGATCTATTAAGGGCTTTAAACCAAAATTTTCAACAAAAAAAATCTTACCACTGTGCTGAAAAGGACAACGCTTATGGTACTGGTGATCATAATGGCATTCCCAAGCAACTGAGTATGCCCTGACCTAGTAAACTGCATATGTACAATTTGAATGAATTCTTTATTCAGTTTCACATGCACAGTATAAGCAAGTTATTAAATTTTTCAAGACTTGCTTTGCAGGTTTCCAACCCCATGAGAACAAGTATCTGTCAATGGCTTACCTGGTTATACGCAAGAGCCATGGACACTGCGCCCCTCATGAGACCAGCCCACCAAATAATAATCTACCCCAAAGGTAAAAAACAGCCAGCATTATATTGGTCAGCTTAGCGTACATAGAATATTACCAATAATCATATTCTTGAAGGCTGAACTTACCTGTTGTCTGAAGCTTATCTTTTCATTATCAGCCTTCTTAGACAAGTTGGATAAAAAAGACAATGGAAAAACAAATGCAGCTCTTCCAAGTAGAACCAGTCCAAGAAGTATTCCACTCACTGCAATTGATGTCCCAGGGCTGTAGAAAGCGAAATCAAACATAGGATCCAATAACATAAGCTATTTTGACACACAAGATACATAAACTTTGCTCATAAAAGATTGCTAACATCTATAATTTAAAAACCAGGAGTGTGAGAACATTGAACACTGATCAGGTAGAAAGATGGCCTCGCTAGTTTACACGTACATGGATCATACCTGTCACTCACAAACCGCCACTTCTCAATGTCCAAAGCATCCATGCCAACATAAAGGAAGATAAAAATCTCACAAACAAATGACAAGGTTGCAAAAGCATGCCTGAAAACAGAATTAATTGTATAACTTAAGACAACCATTTTAAACAATGTTTTAACTTGTATTCCAACTTTAGGTAAAAACATACTTGGTAGTCACCCTAGAGCTCTCAGTAACATTGTGCCAAGTGTAATGAGACATTACGATCCCGCAGAAAAATACAGTGAGAATGCCACTCAAATAAAATAGCTGCAGGATATCAGAAGTTAACAAAACCATGGTAAAATTATTATTACTCAAAACACCATGTTCAAAAAGTTTTTTTAATTTGAAAGAAAACTACTACTTCAAAGAGAGGTGCTCACCTCAGCCAGAACATAAGAAAGGTAGGCCATAAGCATCATTAGTGCAACCTCACGATCTGTTGAGTGCCTGGACTTTGACCGAATCTTGGTTAGTAAAATCACTTAAGCTCTTGCATTACATAAATTATTCAGCTTCCAACAATAATTTTATGGGTTTGATACAAAAAATGTGGTCATTGCAATGGCAATACTGTTTCAGAATTTACATTAATATGAGAACAAATAGCCTCTTGATTGTGCATGAAGAAAATAAACATAGTCGTGGGTGTATTTGATTCAGGTTTTTTGACCACTTGATCCATATGCCTCTCTTACTATTGGACAGCTCACAGTTTTCATCTCTACATATTAGCAGTGTAGCAATGGCATTAAAAAATGAGTAACCTAGTCACAAAGCAGGATGAATTTCGGGATCACATCTAGAAAAACAATTGTAAAATATTTGATAAAAATATAACCCTATAATTATTTCTTACACACCCTGACACATCGCATTTGTAATTAGGCTTTGCAACGGAAGATGTAAGTACTTATCCAAGTTCAAAAGGCCAAGCCACCATGTTAACAATATGATAGTATATTTAAAAAAGAACTCTGAATCAACATCCATATAGGCTTCAACAGCGGGGGAAAGGAAGTTAATGAGGTTATTGACCTGATGGGAAGATTGAATGAACATTATGAAAAAACAGAACAGGTTTTAGCATAAAATCTTGCTTCAGACAAAAACCTACCTGCCAAAATACAGCTTCTTGATGATGTAAGCACTAAGAAGTCCAGTCTGCAGAAAGAAGCAAAGTAAAATAACACTGCAGAGGCCAGATGCATTATCCACACAGTTGCACACACAAGAAAGAAAAAGAAACACGTACACACAGTGAGAAAGAGGATACTTACAAACACTCCCAGCACAGTGCTTGAGAAAAATAAATGTAAGAAGTTGCCAATAAACTGCAAACCAATACTAAAATTGATATGAGTCACGTCGAAGCTCTGGATTGCATTGAAAAGCACCACAGATGTAGCATCATTTACAACGCCTTCCCCGAACACCAGACTGTAGAGTAAAGGTGTTTGATCCTGATTAAGGACCTGTATCATAAGAGCGACTGAGCTTAGTTCTGAAGTGTAAATATGATATATCTTTACTGTTTGAAACAACTTGATAATACTGAGGAGGATCACCTGCAATGTGCATACAGAATCTGTTGCAGCAAATATCGCACCAATTGCTGAAGAATAATAGTAGAACAGTAGGGGTTCAGTTAGAAGAACCAATGAATAAGAAAAAGAGAAATGGTTGAGATTTAGTAAGAAGTACTAGCGAAACAAAGAGGCTTTACAAAACGGTACCTAGATAATCCCCAATATCGAGGGAACCAATATCCATTCTTTTGAAGAACTGCGTGACACCTGGATTGACCATTATATAGATACAGTAATGATTATGAGTTAAAAACAATATTCCGGTAGGCTTTCTTATTCTTCACCAATAACATACAAGCTGGCAAAAACTAACTCTGAATGAAATTATCAAAGAAAAACGTAACTATTAGAAAACAAAGGGAGAAAAAAAATATTCTAATAGCAATTACTAATTCTATGATAAGTGCTTGGGATTAGGCTTTTAAGAGATCTACGCATAGCAAGTGGTATCAGAGTAGGAAATCAGTGGCTTTTCACATACCAGACATACAGGTCAGGAAGAGATGTCCATTTCAATTATTTCCAAGTAAATGCAAAAATAGATATATTAAACGAGTGAAGACCATGCCAAAAAAAAAAACACTCAATCCAGGGGCTTTTTCTTCAGTGTTCTAATTGCATAAAAAACTATCGTAGAGAGGGAAAAAATCAGTAACTCAAGTACTCAGACCTTTATAAGAATGCGTCTGGTACAAAGAGCTCACTTCATACAGCTAGTGTGTCCATCTTAAAGACCTGCATGGTAGGACCATGTTATGATCAGCTAACTTTTCTCCACCGTAACACCATTAAAACGGTGGTGCTGGTCCAATACTAGTTTTCTTAGATCTATATTTTTATTTTTATTTGTAATTTTAAAAAACTATACTCTGTTAAAATTACACAAGTGAAAGTGTCACTGAAGATATTGCAGAATAGTTTTTAAAATTACACTAGTTTTACACATGCATACCTCATTGAGGTATTGCAGAATAGTTTTAAATTTATTATCCCCTCTTCTCTGAGTCTTCTAAACCCATGTCAATGGCTTAAGATGTAAAACACAAGTTTATATTGAGATTCATTAAGAGGCTATTTAGGAAGCTTTCTCTAAATGGCTTATGATTTGAAACAAGGACTGTGAAAATCGCAATCTACCGTGCTTTCTATCATTTAACTGAAAAATAATGTCTGTTCGGCAATAAAATGACTTAAATAGATTTAATATTATAAAATCAATAAGATACCCCAATTTTAACACTGGAAAAAAAGAAACAATTATGGTCATAGAAATTTAAATCCATAGCCATATTGTAGAATACTTGTATGCTTTAACTGTCTGTTAAACTCCCATGAGCAGCATGTTCTGTAGGGCTGATCCATAAACACTTTTTATTATAATTTTTAATCAACAACGTAGTGGGAACACAGCTCCAAACACTCAGTTGGATATATCGCACAATGGCCTAAGCTAGCCTGAGTAATGAATAGTCCAGCATATAAAATATCACTAACAAAACAGACAATGAAACAAAACAAAACAATAATTTTAACTAAAAAATCAACGTATAAAAAATGTGTAAGTGTAAGTTTAGGGTTAGCAAAAGAATAGGGAGAGAAAGAGGGCAGTGGGAGAGAGTAAAAGATGGGGGGGGGGATTTATTTTATATAAAAATATTTTGAAAAAAAAAAAAAAAAAAAAAAAAAAAAAAAAAAAAAAAAAAAAAAAAAAAAAAAAAAAAAAAAAAAAAAAAAAAAAAATCCAAAAAAAAAAAAAAAAAAAAAATATATATTATTTATATTTTATAAAAAAAAAAAAAAAAATTTTTTTTTGGGGGGGGGGTGTGGTTTTTTTTTTTGGTTTTTTTTTCCCTCAAAAAATACCCAAATTTTATTTTTTTTTAAAGCATAGCATCTTAAATAAAATGATGAACACTTCAATATATTTGATCTATTCATGAAAAACTAGATTCCTCTCGATATGCAATGTTGATTGATTGTCATGCCACAATCTAGTAGGATTTTGAAAATGAAACTCAATATTAGTCAAAAACTAGTGCAACTACATAATCTTAGAAATTGTATTGGCCATAAAAACGATACTCTTCACAACTAGACTGTAACCACAATATGCTTCTTACTCTCCAATGAAATAAGATTACCTTCAAGACATACATCAAAGCCACATATAGTATCTGCAAGTCTACATATGCAAGAATATAGCATATTATGAAACAATATAAATATGGTGAAGTAACCACTATCTAATAATGTCTGCCTTCCAAAGTGGATAGTTTGCACTTTAAAATGTTTGCAAGAATGTTAGAAGTTTTTGCTTTCTCTATTGATCCTTCATTATTATACAAGACAAGAATTAAACACAGTCCAAACAAATACTTGGATACAAGGAGATTATATGTACCGAATGATATGATGCTACAAGATATTAATGTTCCAACCGCCCCAAACAGCATGATAGTAATGAAGTTTCGAAAAAATTGCTTCTTTTTCACCTGGAACCTAGGAAACAAAATGTGAATAAAGTTAACACTTCAAAAGTCTTCACAAAAACAACAAGATCTCAAAATTTAAATCAATTATTAGAGCATCAATATAAGTAATGTAAGAAACAACCTCCATTATCAAGCAATCAGAATTTACACTCTCTCATCCCATAATGATTATCCCTAATTTCTATATTGGTCACAAATCAAATTAAAGCAAGGGTAATATACAAAACATATGCAAAAACCAGTATTAAAGTAGAAATGGAGGGGATAAATCAAAATAAAAATGTGGCCATCATTCTTAGATGGAGAGACTAATATTTTAGACCTAATTAAAAATTGTGCTATGAAAAAATAGGACCAATCATCCATCACCTTCATCAGAGTAAGAAGCCCCGACAATTAACATACATCATGGTAAAATGTAATACATTCCCGTTGTATGTCTAGTGTCCTGTTTCCTAATATAGCTATTAATGAAGTTAAGTAATGCCTAAGAACTGCAAGACAATGCAAAGAAAAGATAGCCAATACATCACTTGTTTCGTTTTTTCTTCTTTTACAATGTCAAAAATTCTAGCTTACACGAAGCATGATAACTCATCAAACAGATCAGATAATACAAATCCAAGATAAGAAAATAAGAAGCAGCGAAGATGATGAAAAATTACCCTGCATTAAAGATGATTGGAGGAAGCAAATATATAAAGAAAAGATCCTCGCTGAAGACTAAGAGATGTGAGCTTTTTCCACCACTAGTCAGCAAAATTACAACCCCAGTACATAGACCCTGAAATCAGCCCAAGCATATTCAATACAACCTTTCCTTACAAATGAAATGAATGTAAGTTTTAAAAAAAACCACTACGATCGGAGAAATGCAGTTCCTCTGATTATTGAGGCTTCTTAGAAGAAAATAAAAATGAAACAAAAATCTGAATATATGGATGAAAAAATTTATCTCTCATTATAGAGTTGAACTATCATTATAAGGAAGCCAAACTACAAGCAAATGATAACATAAAAAAAAAAAAAAAAACTAAGCTCACTCTCTTTTCAGAAACAAGTTTATAATATACACTTTCACTTTAAAGCAAAGCTTGAGTAGATGTTGAATCTCTAGTTAAAAATTTTATTATCTCTATTCACGGCCTCATTGGCTTTTGCCTGTGGGATGGTTTATAATATCATATATCTGAAACACGAATGAGTAATATTAAAAAAGATTCACAGACAGATCATATAACCCGGAATAATTTTTCTTTCTTGCTCCATGTTTTCTTTAGCAATCAATCTGGTATCGGGACAAGAATGATACTCACGATAACAAGTGCGGTGGTTGACTCGTTCATCCAACGGGTCTCTTCCAGAAGATGACCGATCACAATACACGCACACAAAAGTACCACGAATAGATTCATTGAAACCACGGAAGCATGATCCGAAGTCGATAACATGTTCAGTTTAGCCGTGACAGAAGATAATAATTGGAGATCCATGGCAACAGCTACCTCTTCACCGGGCAAATGAAATGAACACCTCTGCAAGTTCCAAAGCTATACTGTCTTGCCATTGAAAAACAAAACAAAACACAAACACGAACACAAACACAAACATTAGTTCATATCAAAGACGCAAACAAGGCTGAGATTGTTCGTAAACGAGTCTCAAAATTAAACTAGAAAAATCATCGTTATCGACGACAACGACAACAACAAAACAACAACAACAACAACCGAATAGACCACAAAATCAAAAGGTTGACAAACCTAATCGAGCACTCACAGAATTTTCACAGCACAAAATCAACGCAGCCGCCTCCAATATCCGCAGAACTCCAGCAATGAAAAACCGAAGAGCGAAGCAGCGATCGATCCCTCAATGCTTCGATTTTCTCACACAATCGCGAGAAAACTCAAAGATTGAAGAACAGCGAGAAAGCGAGAGGGAGAGAGAGAGAGGGGGGGGGGAGAGATTTGAGGGGAGGACGCGCGTTCATCGGTTAAACAGGGGGATCCCAAGAGGCAGCTAAAAAGCAACGGACACAAGCTGGTGTCCGCTGCTCCACGTGGCAACGACCCAACGGCAACGACGGAGGGCGACCGCCCGATTGTTTGACGAAAAGTCGGCGGACTGCGGTTAGAGTGCCACGTCATCCGACCGCCCACCCGGGGCTTCGCCTCGGTTGTTTTTACTGTCGCCAGCTGACTCGAAGAGAGAGAGAGAGAGAGAGAGAGAGATTGGTAAACGGTAACTCTGTATCTCGGTGACTTCGTCATCGTCCATGTTATTATTGTTTGTTCATAATTAAAATAACCGAAGCCACGCAATCATGCGTAATTAATTATTGTCCGATCTATAACAATAAAGCCCGTATATTCACTACTTCTTTTATTGTTTGCGTTTGCGTACATAATTTCACTACTTCTCACCGTCCACATAATTGGGTATTTACTTTTTAATGTAAAAAAAGGATATATTGTTGTTATTATTATTATTGTGAGGTCTCCGTTACTGTGCTAGATTTCTAATTACGTGAGAGACTAATCTCGTAGGTGACGAAGGCTAATTATATGTTTAATAAATGCAATAGTTATGAAAATGTCAATTACATTTTAATATTACTCATTCATGTTTTGGTATAAAAATTAAATTATATGAAATAGACATGATAATTATGATGACATGCCAACATATCATTGGAAGAAAAAATAATTACACTCACTCCAGTTATGATTATGTGACGATAGGTATATATTATTTTTCATAAAGTTATTTTATATGTTTAATAATTTTAATGATCAGGATTTAAGAATCAAAATATCTTAATGACGTGTCTTTTTGTATGAATTTTTTATGGAAATGAACTTACAAAATTAGCATGTAGTTTATTACGATATATATATATATATATATATATATAATATTTTAAATATATAGAAATAAGGTATGAAAATGGGCTGAAAATAAACAGTGCAACTTGTACTGTTTTTCTGCTTGACAGTGGTGATTTAATATTTATAAAAATTAACAATTATGAAAAAAAAAATTAAAATTTCATTGTATAATACTTTTCATCCTATTTTTTATATTAACCAATCATACCATACAAAAATAAAGTTCACATTTTTTTTCTACCTAATTTCCTTTCTATCTATTTTTACCATTTTTTTATATTTTACGAAGTAGAGGGTTAATGTGGAACCATAGTATTTAATGTTAATTAATCCTGATAATCTAAATTTAAGTAAGCTTTAATTTCTCCCTCCCCCCCTCTCTCTCTCTCTTTGCATATCAAATGTGCATTACTTTATGCACCGGATAAATCAAGACATTACAATTAAATGAACTTTACAAATTGCGTTGAATATATGCATTCCATCAAATTGGCCACCGCTACGTGTCACTTTACCATATGCAATGATAGTCAATCATTAAGAATCATGTGCCTACAGAGAATATGTTCGGCCCATATTTGAATTAAAGAGGTACGTATACATTACAAATTCTAGTATTTATGAGTTATCGTTGTCATGAACAAGGTTTAGGTAAAACTAGAATCAGTGCATGTGCATCAAGTACAGTTGGCTACAAAATTATTGGATTTTTAATTTTCTCTTGGAAAGAACCGAAAAAAAAAAAAAAAAAAAAAAGACAATGAAGAGAAAATTAATGAAATTAAACAAAATTAACGCCTGGTATTGTTTCCTTTTTTTATTATATAGCTTTCCACAAATATCCCTATTTATCATGTGATGGCAATTGCTTGCGGTTGCGGGGGGGCACTGTGGTTGTGGTGGTTGGGGACGCACGTTTTTGAAGCGGCAAGGTCACGAGGAGAGTAGACGACTAGGACCCACTGACTACGAGATGAAGGACACAAAATTGTGATTTGCAGAGAAAAGAGTGGTATTTGTGGAAAAACATGTTGAAAGGGTGGTATTTAAGGAAAATAAATTTAAATTAGTTGGCTGATATTAATTTTTTTATTAATTTATTTTTCATGCAAAAAAAATCCCATATGAATTACTTATATTATATCTCTATATTATAAATTTTAAATTTTAAATGAGTGATAAGTAATTTGAGTAGAAATATCTTAACGAATTTTTTAAAAGTAATGTTACGGGTAAGTAATTCACCCAGGAATATTTTTATTATTTCTGCAGTGTAGGTATTAATAATATTAGTTTTTAAGATTTTGTATTTATATCAATATAATAACAGAGAGACTGTTGCACGAATTTCTCATATAATCTAATTACATTTTTTTTCATTTATAAGTTTTTTTAAATAAAAAGTTTTAGAATAAAAATGTATGTCATGATAAGATGTTTGATGATGGTGGCAACAACGCGGCCGCAACCTGCAGCATGCTCAGCCTCGCTGGACAGGACCCTCGGCTTGTCCCCGCGGGGTTCACGTCTGTCCAAACCAATTATTAAAAGTTCAAAAAAAGTTTATTCGCAAGTAATTCAATAAAAGAAATGCTGAATTAATATTAATATTTTTTAAAATAATATGAAAATAAAAACTCATGAGTCATTTAAAAAAAAAAAAAAAACCAAAAACAAAACTACGACGACGACAACGCGCGCCCGCGTGGAGCACGGCGCGGCTTTTGGGGGGAAAGCAGACAGACAACATGAGTCCCATGAACTTTGAACTACATTCACCTAACTAAAAAAGGCCGTCTAAAAACGCAAACGCAACTACCCTACATTGCATTTTATGTAATAGCAAAAAGTAATATAGGTGCTAGGAGTGCTATCTAGATCAGGGTTGGCAGAGAAAGCTTTATCCGCCCGCTTCCTACTTTTAGTCTCTATTAATCTCTCTTAAAACAAATTTATGTTTTAGGGGTTCCATAAAACAATTAATAGGG
Organism: Taxillus chinensis; assembly: GCA_023512835.1. NCBI lineage: Eukaryota > Viridiplantae > Streptophyta > Magnoliopsida > Santalales > Loranthaceae > Taxillus > Taxillus chinensis. Next base: position 19,477,647 of record CM042089.1, on the reverse strand, counting down.
GTGATTCAGATTCTATCGAAGGCGGAATAAACCTTTTATCGTCTCCCGCTAGGGATGGCAATTCTGGCCCGCCCGCCCCGACCCGGGCTATTTTTTTCCGCCCGACCCCCGCGATGAGATAACGGGACGGTCACGGGTATTGGCCGCCCTGCCCCAACCCGACAATTTAACAGGTTTTTTAACAGTTTTGCCTTTAAATATCTGCCCCGACCCGCGCCCGCCCTGAACTCATCCAGGACAAGCTCAGGTCACCCACTATCCGGTCCCGACCTGCCCCGTTGCCATCCCTACCTCCCGCCCCCGCTTAGGCGTCTGATCAAATTTTAAAATTGTACCTCGTTTCATATGTAGGTGAGGCGGTATATCCTGTTCTTTAATGTGTCTGCGAATGAGGTTTCATACGCCCGCATATTGCTATCACTTTTTATTGGATATGTCTATATGACTATTTTTTACTTAAATCAAATTTCTAGATCATTTTTTACTAAAAAAATATCAAAAATAATTTATTTTTTCAATAATAAATATTATTTAAAAATATTTAAAATCATAAATAATAATTAAATAATAGTATTTGAAATATTATAAAAATTATAAATAAAAATTATTATAATTAGTTTTATCACACTCCACTCTTGCCTGGAGTGTGATATTTTAAATTCAAATTTATTTTAAATTTAATATCCGTTGCGGACATCCGTTGCCTACCCCTAATATAATATTTTAAATTCAAATTTATTTTAAAGAATCCAAGCTAAATTCTTATTTAACTATAATTTTATTATATAATAATAAAATTATAATTAAAAGTCTAATTTATGAGTCTTATCTTACTTTTTTAAATTCACTCATGACATGTCATGTCAGTATGGTACACAAACATTCTTACATTTGAGAGAAACATATTAGGTCCCGAATGAAAATACAGTTTATAGAGATCTTAATAAAACTGTTAACCTTTATTATTTCATATAGCTATGCTCTTAATATTTTACAAAAATTTAAACAGACCCTAATTAATTTAAAATGTCTTACTTTGAATCACGAATATTTTTCCCTGAGTTAAAGTAGCATATGTCACACACCCCTACGAAATCACGAACTGACCAATGTGCTATTGCCTTGTAGGCCACGTGATGCATGTGATGGGTATTTGTCCGTACACTTTAGTCGCGTAACTAATTACTATGTTTTTTTTTAATGTTTGTTCAGTTGTTCACGGTAATTGTAAGTATTTTAAAAAAAAGTACGATACATAGAGAGATTCAGATAGTTGAATAAAAACAGGGGCGGAGGGTTTCATTCCTAATTTGCGTTTCCTAATTTTAAATTTTCATCAATCATTCGGTTAATTAATTAACTAATAAATCAAAACCAAAAAATAATATTAATAAATAAAACTTTAGAAAATTAAAAAATTAAAATTTGGTATACATAAATCAATCATAATTTTAAATTTAAACATTTTGTTTACCTAAATATTAAAAACTCTGATGCATCATTCGGCACTGAAAGTAGAAGACATCAGAATCGACACAAATATGAATTATTGTCTAACTAATCTACAAGTTGAAATTTATTTTTCATTCAATGATTTTATCCACTAGGTGATAACTACTAGATAAAAACTATTTTTCTTCTAGCGACTACGCCAAATGTGACTACCAATTTTCAAATCATGATTAACAGAAATTTTAGAGTCCCTGCCTTTATAATTTGTATGATGCAATTAGAAGTTGGAACTTATTGGCAAAAAAAATAAACAATTTAGATATATATATATATATATTTGTAGCTATATCAATACTTTAAGCCTCTTAAGAAAATTATTATAAATCATTAGGTATTAATTATGAAATTTATGAATACTATATAAAAGTAATAAGCATAAAAAAAGAAAATTATGTATGCATTACTAGGTCGTCGTACCATTTTAACGTTGCACTTCTTCATGAGGACCAAAAATAGTTGACAAATGACAATTTGTGGTTGAAATTAATGTAGGGGTAATAAAGTAGAAATAACCATCACCATTGACGATGAACTGGCCGTGAATTTCACCCTGTATTGCATCCTCGTCTTTAGGCCCCACTTTGGAGATATGACTCCAACTGTACAGAATACAGATATAGCAGCCGCTTCGGGCAATACAATTAATGTCTATGCTTCACGTGTTACATATAAAATATAAACTATAATAAATGGACAAATATTTGTTCTGCTAAATAGATTATTAAGAGCATCTATAATTTATTAGTTATTATAAAAATTATAATAAATTTTTTCTTAAATTACATATAAAGTTATTTAAACTTATAGTAAGAAATTCATTTAAATTTAATTAAAATTTTAACTTATTATAAAATAAGTTCCACTCATGTGCTGTTCATGGTAAATGTTCTGAAATGTATCGCAACTATTGAAGAGTTTTATTGCCTGCCACTAGTAAAGTTATTATAAACGTAACGCCTCAATCACACGGGTCCGTGAATAATATTGAAAATGTAGTCCACTGCTCTTTCTACTTGCAGCAAAGAAGAAATTAAATATTAGTAAAGTTATGCTGTAACATCATTTTACTATTATTATTTAAATACAAATGTATATAAGAGTAATGCTATGTTACATCATGCAAGTAAATTTTACATGAATACTTTTATTATTGTTAGATTAATATTTTTTTATTTTTATTAATTCAATGATAGATAAGATTGCGTGAATTACATATATAATTTAACTGTAAATAGAATTTTTCTTTAAATAATTAAATACTATAACATAATTTTGGTGACCAAAATTATTATTTTACTAAAACATAGTTTCTGTTTATGTTATTATTATGTTTAGGTCAGCAAAGAAGAAATTATTTAAATAACCGAATACTATAAAAAAATTTTGATGTTATGTGCACCCCCCCCCCCCCCCCCCCCCCCCCCCAATTTTAAAAAATTATATCTATATATAATTTTTATATATTAAATTTAATATATAAATATATAAATATATATATTATAAAATTATAGATAAATATATATAGTTATTTATATGTAAATTTTAATTTTAATCAGGCATATTATATGTTATAATTAAAATTAATTAGTAATATAATTTATTATATTATTAATTAATTAATTAATATAATTTATTGTGGTAAACATGTTGTTAACTATAATAATGGTAAATAAATTATATAATTTTAAAAAATTATCTAATTTAATTATAGGATAATTTGATGAATTTTTTATATTTTATGATATTAATTTTAACTTAAATAATATTAATTGTTAGTGCTGGTCTCAAGGTCAAGCAAATAATGCTTGAATCCTGAGCCCCCATAAATTTAATTAAAATTAAAGCTTTCGGGTCTTATTTCATCTTGACTTTAACCTCCGATGGTAGCAAAGAATCAAAATTTAATTTATAATTTCAACAATGATATATGTTTTTAAATTTTATATTGTTCCTATAATTATAATAAAATAAAAAAAATAAAAGTCGACAGTTTAATATGTAAATACAAATATTATTGTATCTACATAAGGATTCTCAATTTAATAATTACCTTGGACCTCCTAAAATTTAGAATCGACCCTACTAATCGTAGTTTTAGATAATAATTTAAATAAATACCTTGTATCTTGGCCCCCCCTAACTAAGTTTTCTAGATCCGTCCCTGGTTATGTGTGGGTGCCACTCCCAATTAGGGAGTCAAGGACCGTGTGCTGCAGCTCTTCAAACCTGGTGTGCAGCAGTCTTCTTCAACTCCGGTGGGCAGCTTGGTCTTGGACGACAGTAGCCATGGTGGACAAGAGTTGAAAATTAGCATATATATATAAATATATATATATTGGTACGTGGAAGCGTTGAAAATTATATACAAGAGTTGAAAATTAGCATAAATATATATTTAAATATATATATATATATATATATATATATATGATGTAAAACGAAATTAATATGCATGCCTTATTGTGAGACAATAATAGAGAAAGTCTTGTATTATCCTCTGGCGAGTTGCCGGAGATGAATAGTAAAACCGGCTCCCTTCTCCCGTGGACGTAGGCACCTTGCCGAACCACGTAAATCCTCTTGTTTCTTAAATTTTTGCATGCGTGTGTGTTTGCGATCCCAACATTATGGTACCCTGAATGCCATTGTTTTCTTTAGGTCCGTGAATGTGATCCACGTAAATAAATATTTAAAAGTAAAATTTTATCGTGAAATCTGACTTAATATTTTCTAAAAAAATAATAAATTATCTGAATATCGAATAGATAGGAGAGTTTCATCACAAAAATTTTAAAATCCTAGAACGAACCTTAATATATTGCTCTTTTTTATTCTTTTCTACATAAATTCGTGTTTTTATTTAAAGAAAAAAATTAAAAATCATAAAATTATTTCCACAATATAAGTTTTACATTTAACTTTCTTTATGATATTTATATTTTATACAGTATTCTAATAAATTAGAAAATACTATTTATTTTTTATGATTATTAAAAAATATATAAAAATTTTCTCACCTCTCTTTTTTATTTTTCTAATAATTTTTATTTTTATTTCATATTAAATTATAAAAAGTTATTATTAAATAAAAAATAGTATACAGTATTATTTTAATGATATAGCAAGTAATTAAGAAAATCTATTGTAGTATTTATTTGTATATGAAAGCAACAATTAGTTTAAATTTTTAAATTTTATAAAAAATATGTGGATATATAATGTTAGAGCATTCACAATGGCCTCAACACACTTTAGCTAAAATTTAACCAAAAACTTACCTTTTATAAAATTTAGCAATTATCTTTTTACAACCTTAAATAACATGCTCAATATTTCTTTAGCTATTTTAATAAAATATTAATATATTATCAAACCCAAGATGAAAGCAGGGATGACGTCAGACGAAAATCTTCAAAAAACTTCAATTGAGGTTCGTGGAAGGACACTGTAGAAAACTGGTGGAAGGACACTGCAATCAAGGGTCGTGGCCGCGTGACTAGAATTGAAGGTGAGATGATGATTATTATGATACCCAAATTATTACGCCTAAAACACAAAGAACCCACTCGAACAATAACGCCATCTCCATCACCACCACGCCACTGACTCCTCTTTTAACGTTGTCTCCGCTCATGACAACGCCGGATTGGATAGAAATGGAATCGGACGGGAATAGGGGGTCGAAGGGGGGCAGAGGGGATTGGACTGACAGTGATGGGAAACAGATTTAAATAGAAATGGAATCAGATTTAGCGAGCGAAACTTAAATAGTTATTTTTGTGGCTATTTTGTTGAGGCTGCTGTAGAGACCTTTTAATGCTTTTTAGTTAAAATTTAATAAAAATTTAACTTTGTTGAGCCCATCATGAGTGCTACTCTAAAAGTTTGACTAAGAGCATTAATATAATAATTAAATGTTTTAATAAATTTGTAGCATTAATTGCCACAAATTATATTTAAAATATAAAAATAAATTATAAATAATGTGTGATAAAATTTAGGCTCTATTTTGTTATTATGTTTTCATATATTAAAAATTGTAATGAAAAAAGTAACTAAAGGCTAACGCTACGTTTGCTTCAGCATGATTATTTTTAAAAAATAATTTATTTTTAAGATGAATTTTTACTACTTATAAATAATTTAAATTTATTGGATCTACTATTTTAAAAATAATAATATTTTTAAAAATAATATCATTATATCAAATAATCCCTAAACGTCAAGATATCAAATTAATAATAATAATTTACTGCAAATTAATTCAATTTTATTTAAACTTCACTATAACCTGAGGCTAATGAAACAAACTAACTCCTATGAGAAGATGATTATGGTGTATCATTTAAACAACATATATGCACTCAAAGAAACATATTGCCTCTAGATAGGAGGAACAAATTCATTATGGTATGGATTATACAATATCACAGTCTCTATATAATTTTTCCCACTTTTCTCTATTAATTTCCCACAAAACACATCCACTATGATATGATATGATATTTAATAGAGGAAATTATGCGAAAGTATACTACAAAGTCAAATTTTGATTGCTGACCAAAACTTTGTAGACGCTAATCACATAATAAGAAACTGCAAGTCTCATAATTATATGAGACGATCACCAATCATGGTGAGCCATTTTCTCACAAATTTTCACTTTGATAAACTGTTTTTATTCAATCATAATAATCATCGCCCTCTCCTGATACATTATAAGGCATCATCCCAAAAGTGTATAACTTCGAAATAGTTTAAATTTTAAATTTTAAAATTATTGTAAACTATTTAAATTTAAAACTATAATTAATTTTTATAATACCTCTTTTAAATGGAATCATGTGATTTATTTTAATGACGTTAAATATTAGAAAATTCTAGTAATTTCATTTATTTATTTATATCTTAAATAATTTCAAGTAAATGAATAAATAAAATTTTATCTATATGCATGCAATTTATCATATTTTTGATATCCACATCTGAATTCGGCCCTTTTTTGCAATGTTAGATATTGAGGATTATCTAAAATTTTATTGTAACTGGTGGTCTTTATGACATTTTTATCGTTGTTTTGTTGTTTTTGTTTTGGTTGTTATAATATGTGAGAAGGGAATAGAAAAGGAAAAAAAGGAAAATAAAAAATATCAATCACTACCAACACCACCACTACAACAGTAATTAAAAAAAAAAGGATGAAAAACAAATCGCAATAAATGTTAATCCTCAACCACCTAGGACCAACTCTTAGCCACATCCCATATAAAAACTTGCGACGGCTATCTTGTAATATTTTAAAAATCAATCTATCTTAATTTGAACTTAAACAAAAACGTACAACATAGAAAAATAAATATATAAGAACGTAGGTCCTCATAGGGCCTTGTCATGAAAAATATATACATTTTAATTATTCGGCCTAACATCAAATGTGATAAACTATATATTACCATTTAATACGGAATTTACAAATAAAAACCAAACGTAAAACCAAGTAAAAACCTTTAATTTTTAGGATAAGTATTGATTTAAGAGATTGTGAAAATATGAATTCTAACCGACTCCAATTTTTTTTTTTTGAAGTGCATAACAATTTTTTTGAGCTACTGAAGGCAATCATCACACTCCATAAACGATGAGTAACAACTTTATTTTTTTTATTGCATTAAGTTTAGTTTAAGTTTATTTCAAATAGGCTTGAACAAAAACAATGATTATATTGGATATTTAATATTTAAATATAATAAAATTGGTAGGTTTGATGGCACATACATGTAATTTTTTATGTTAGACTATTATTATTAGAAAAAATAAAAAAAATAAAAATTGTGTATAATGACACTTAAATTCATATATGTGTGTATTATATAAAGATTACATAACTCACGAGGTGTGTGTATATATATATATATATATATAATAACTAATTAAAATATGTATTATTATAAATATAAATAGATTCATTCAAATTGAACTTGCATGCGGTTGATGTTTCATTTGTCAGAATATAAATTTTGTTTTAATCCAATTCAAATTTAATCGCTAATTAATTTTTTTGAAATGTATTAATAATATTAGTTCTTAGGAGAAATAATATGTGCAATTGGCTTGCGATATCAACATGAAATCTTAAATGTCGTAAGCGATCGTACTTTATTTGTTTTTTTTAATATTATGATATATTATTGTGTCGTTACAATTATTTACTTATTACGTAACATTAATGGTATGTAATATTATCCTTAAATAAAAATGTATGATTAATATACTATCAATAGCTTTCTAGTGTCAATCCAAACTATGAACTAATTTGAGTTTATGAGTTTATTAGTACAACATCATGGGTAAGGTTGAATTCAAACCCATAAATTTCCTCTTATAAATTTGAGCTGTTTTCAACGAGCTATGATGCAGGGCACCGCCTTTCTCCTAAGCTAATACACGCCTATCTACACATTCTACATCACTGGAATGTACAAAATAGACAAGTTGAGTATGGTTTACAAGGGGCAACTATAACCAAACATGAGCCCCATAGGATCTAGCTTCTTCGAGACTGGTCCATCAAGAAACATCCCCAGCATTGTCATGATGGTCCCATATATGGTGGAACAAGCCGAGGCTCAACTCTGGCAGTTCCTGAAATCTTCAGCCGCTTGTAACATTGGTGATGCGTGGCAACATTACTCTGGGATACTGGGATACCTCACAATCAGTGTCTGAAGTAGTGCTCCCCCGCTTGAGTTTGATGCGAAAATTTAAGCTCCGGGGAGGACTGGGCCCCTGAAATTCCATCTCTTGACGTGTGACTTCAAAAGAACACTTGGCACTGATTTGGCTCCCAAACGGTTTGCATTTGGGAAGAGCTGGTTCTTGAGTTTCCTTCATATAATTGGCACCTGCATCTTCAATGGAGCTCTCGGCACTGAATTCACACTCCAGTGGGCGGCATTCAAGAAGGCAAGGTTCCTTAAATTCCTTCATATGGCTGCCGCCGGCGTATTGGATATAGCAGGACCCTGAATTGTTTTTGGATTCAAGAGGAGCGAGTTGTTCATGAAGTTCCTTCACATGACCATCACCCACGTACTCAATGTCGTGAATTCCTGCAAATTTGCAAATTATTGGTCTGTGAACACCTTCCCCAATACCCACCCCAAGTCCCAACTAATATGCAAAGAAGACAAGACATACTTTCTGATTCACTTGAAGTGGCCCTGGCCTGCATTAAAAGTTTCTGACACATGACAGTGCCTTGGAAATCCAAGAATGTGTAATCCAAAAGCTCTAATCTGTCACGCTCCGTCGTCTCTGAAAACCCAAACGGACCGGTCCATGTTTTCAATACGCTCTTAGCAGCAGGCAAAACCAGCCTCTCGATGCCCAACGTAGTGAGCTTCTGAAAAACAAACGGAGAAGCTTATGAGTAACTGAAGTAAAACACAAGCATGCGCAAAAGGAACACCTCAACTCAAGAATAGACTACCTTCTCGAGCTCCTGCATCAGAATCCGACACATCCCTTGTCGACGATATCGAAACCGTGTAGCAACCAGCGGTACTTCTGCCACTTTATTGTCATGTACCCTGAACGGGAAAACACATTTTATATACTGTAATAGTTAATCACAAGCACTCATCATTAGTCATCAAAAAATTATATCAAGTCTCAGCAACTAACCTCACAGTAGCAACGGAAATAACCTCATCTTCCCTCCCCAAAATAACAGTGTGAAACCTTCGGAAATTCAAACGTTTGAGCCGTGAACTGCATAATTCCAAAATCACAAAACATTAGACTAGTTTATATTACAATTCCTACGATGCAACTACACATTATGGATTTAAAGTAAACACATTTCGCTTTATATTAGAAATGCTAAAATTGCCAAGAAACATCAACACCTCAAAGGAAGGGGTTTGCATTATAAAAAAGAAAATTAAAAAAAAGAAAAAAAGAAAAAAAAACAGTAAAACAGAGTGAAGCATCTTACCAGTTACTGAAAATAACATCTTCAGCGAGATCTCTCCCAGTGAATGCTTCTTGAACCGGCTCAAAGCACTCATGCATAACACCCGTAGCAACATTGAGCTTGCTGTCGTTCTCTGCTCCCACTTCAATATCAATGCCGCCCTGATCAGTTTGATCATATTTGTTGGTTCTTAATAGCGTCCAAGAAAAATTTGAATCTAAGGATACTGTTTTTCCCACAATCTCCCGAAGGGAAACAAATATCTGCGAATGAGAGTGTTGTCATTGATGTCAGGTCCATTGTTTATAATACTATTTGATTCTTGAGCATTACACAGCGCACAGAAAATGAAGAAAAAGCAGTAATCATACCTTTTTACAGCTTTCACTGCAGAACCAATTTTCTCCACAATTAGTTCCCAGCAAAGCTAACCCTTTTTCCCTCAAGCAGCAGCCATGATCTACATCAAATTTAATAAATGGTGTTAGAAAGCATTCAAATCTACAGTTTGAGGACGCAAAACACATACGAGGTAGGTACAAACATTGATGTTCGCATTGAGAACAGCTGAGAAGACGATTAACGATATCACCACTTAATTCTCTTTGGCGGCAAATTCTACAACAGCAGAAGGGGCAGAACCAGTTTCCACCCGGAGCATCCTGAAATAAACACACAAAATATTCAGTCTCACAATTTCCGTTTGTGTTTAAAATATGAAGATGGTTCTGCTAATTCTGATGAAGTACCCAGCAATGCAACGAAAGACTGACCTTCAAACCAACACAGTTCTTGTGGAAAGTGGACGGACATTGATCACACAAAATTAAGTCACCACCAAGGAGACAGATGGAGCATACGTAATCACTTTGGTGTTGATGTTGAACCCTCTTTTTCGTACTACATTTGGATTTGGATGGGAACCTATTCCCTCCATCATTGTTAGACATAGCTTGCATTTGGCAGTCTAACAAAGACCTCCCATCTTCCAAAAAGATATTAGCTGCTGGCCGATGGTAAGTGCTGCCCGCATGAGCTTCGAATCTAGTAAGTGTGAAAATTTCTTGGCAGCAGCTGCATTTGATCCCATCCCGGGTAATCTTCCCCGCAGCCATTCTGTGGTTGTCCTTCCTGCTCCGGTACTCCACCCTATCCCTCGGCATTAAAACATTGTTGTCTATCAACCAAGAGAGCACAGTCCTAGGATTGTGATTTGAGGAACTCCGTACCGCCACCATCCCAGCAGGACGTGCGCCTCCGGATAACAACTTCCTCTTCTTCTTCGTCTTCTTCTTCTTCTTCTTCTTTCTGGAGCTGGTATCCCTAAGTTTCCTTTTCCTTTCGAGGGTTAATCCAACTACCGAATCCACTTCTGGTTCAACACGGAAACTTACATGGTTTTGAGGTTGAATCGATGAACTGGTCTGTGCCAGGGCTCCTAGAATTTGTCCCCCACTTTCTGCTTCTACACAGCCAGAGGCATCCATTCTGTAAATGTCTCCCCCTTGTTCCAAACAATGCTTGCAGGCTGTTCGAAGTGAGGTGAAACACTTCCCTGCTGGCGAGTTGTAGCGCAACTCCTGCCTGTCGTTCTTGTATGCATACCAAAACGTCCACCCCACGGAGGCAAGGTGCTTTTTGGCCTTTAAAGTCTTGTCCCTGTCCCCGGAACTCTGTTTCGGATCTTCTCCAAGTACGTACCAGTCCCAGACAGCTCGGGGACAATACTCGGGCTCAACAGAAACAACCGTACGTCTAGGGGGTGGATTTTGAGGCACAGCCTCAATCAACGGAGGCTGCTCTTCAATGGTTGGAGGTAACAAGGCATGGCTTTCTGGGGCGCACAAGTTTTTGCATTCTTCTTCTTTGAGGCACTCACAAACTCGAGGAAGAGAATAGTAGCAATTGCCGCCATAGGGAGAGATGTAACGCAGCCTACGAAATTCTTTACCTGTCGAGTTTCTATCATTAGCGTACTCGATTTTCCAGCCAAGATACAAGAGGTGGTTCCTGAGTTCGGTTGCTAGGACATTCACACTGCTTTTCTTCTTAGTCCCATTGGCAGTAGGGCTATAAGAAGATCTGTGAATGTAATCAGCTACTGCAGTGGGGTTGAATTGGGGTCCAGGGGCTATCTCAGGTCCCGCGAGTTGCCAACGGCAGGCTTTGGGAGGATCACCCCCCGTACTGTGATAAAGCATGAGAAAGGAGAAGAAGAAGAAGAAGGAGAAGGAACGAAGAAAATACGGGAGAGGCAGAGTAGGTTAGCGGAGAATCACGAGGCAGAGGGGTGGTACGAGGTTGCGAATCGGGAGACGATATGCAAAATATTAGACATGTATATATGAAAACAACAAAAAAAGGAAACTAGTTTGTTAAAAACAGGAAACTAGTTAAAATCAGGAAACTAGTTCGGTTAAGAGAGAGAGAAACTTTTTCGGTGTGGAAAAGCGGTTATTTTTTTTATTTTTCTTTTCCTCGGCGGCTTTTTTATTTTTTAACATAAATTTAAATATAATAGGCATAATATTTTCGAAAATTTGATCTATTCATTTTGTTGATTTGCTTTTTTTATTTTGTATTTTTACCGCAACATATGTTGATTCTTAAGTTTTTTTAATCCAATGACGTTAGCGATGGAGTAAGTCCCTCCTGGATTAAGCTTATACGCATCTTATAAACCCAATTTTTTAAGTGTTTGTGAGGATTTTATAATTTAAGTTTACTTTTATAAGTTAAAAATTATTTAATGATTTAATTCATTAAAATCTATCAAACCTTTAAAATTATTATAAAATTTAAAATTTAGATCTTATCATCATTTGACTCAAATATAAGTCATAAATATTTTATTATCCAAACATTTTTTCCTACTTATGAAAAAAGTCTTAAAGTCTTTATTTAAAAAAATCATAAACAAATTATAAGCTTTTATTTGATAAGTCTAACCAAACAAACTTTAAATCTTTATTTTCAATATAAAAACTTTTAGTGTTGGTCACCGAATCTCAAAAATGAATTTTTGTATTCAAAAATAGAATCTGACAAATGATATTTAATTATATATCCATATGTACCAGGATACAATAATGCAAATTAAATCTCTAACATTAATGATTCCAAATTTACAAGTGAATATATATTTAAACTTAGTATAGGAGCAGTATCATGGAAATAATCAAAATAAACATGCATTACAATATCCACAATGGAATTAGAATTTATAGCATTATATAAAGATGGAGAAGAAGTTGAATAGCTAAAAAGTTTATTGGAAGATAACTCCAATGTGGTTAAAACCTGTGCCAACAATATGTATACATTGCGATAGTCAATTTGGTATTAGGAAGGAAACAAAATAAAATGTATAATGATAAATCAATACACATATGTCAAAGACATAATAATGTTAGCTAATTACATTAACCCTCTGTTTGGCAGACTATAAAAAGCGAGTGGAAAACTTGGTCGGTGGGAAAAAGGTGCGAAAAATGGGTGGAAAGCCTGTTTTCTCGTGTTTGGTAGACCAAGAAAGACATAGAAAAGTTTAAAAAATATATCTTTAACGGCTAGTTTTTTGTTACCTACAAAATGGCGTAATTTTCTATGGAAAATTGACGCACAAAGACATTTACGAATATGTCCTCTAACGTTTAATATCATGGCCATTTAAAGGAGGGTAAAAATAATATTTCAGGTGTTATATATTTTTCTTTCTTTTTTTGTTTTCTTTATAAAGTCATAAAAATAATAATTTTTTAAAATTTTCTATCCCTTTTTCATTCTAACCAAACAACCACGTGGAAAACTTTTTTTCTATACTTTTTCTTTTCCTTTCCACTCTTTTTTTCACCTCAAATTTTTCCATCTATTTTCCATGTCTTACCAAACATAGGGTAAGTCAAAAGATAATCTTGTGGATCTGTTAATAAAATGTTTAACTAGAGAGCAAGTTAATAGTTTATCGAGGGAAATGACCTTAAACTATACAACATAAGAGTTATCTTAATGTAAACCCAACATAGTTGACTGGAGATCCCGATATCTATGTTCAAAAAGGACAACTTAATTATGTGTAACTCGGTGTAAATCACTATAAAAAGAAATCTTTAACTTATTCCTATGATATATTAGTGAAACTTGTTAATAATAAAAGGTTAAATTTTACTTTCAATGACTCTTATAACTTGATATCATCCAATTAAATATGATAAAATATTCTTGATAAATATCACACATATCAGGGAAGAAAGGGGCACTTCTGTGAGAATAGTAAAGCTTAATTCTCTAAAGCACTTTTGAAACTAAGAATTATTTAATGTTAAAATGAACACAACAATGAGAACCAGTTATAATAAGAAGGAATTTTAGTGAAAACCGATTATATTGGCTCAATAAAACGATTGTCAGGTTAAAAATCATTTTTTGAAAAATGACTTTTAACTTGGTGGGCAAGGAGTCGAATAAAACACCAAATAACAAGGAGACTTTTGCATAATACAAGTGTTATCCCCACTTACTCAACAACATAAGCATAACATAAGAAAACATGTCCATATAATTTAATCCACAAGTCTAAACATTAATATGGGTTTCCATTAGAGTTTTAAGGCAATATTAATGTGCTGACGAGAACTATCCGTGATGTGTGATACATACATTATTACGTACACGTATTGGATTGCACAATATATTTTCTACCATTAGGATTCTTTTTATATTTACTTTTCTTTGTCTATTAAAAGTCCTTTTTTATTACTTTTCTTTATTTATTTGGATACATAATCAAGGTAAAAAATATAATATCCACCTCTACCTAACATATTAATTATTTGGCATAAAAGTTGTTAATTATAGACTGACCAACTTCAAATGACTTACTTAGCATTGACAAAACCAGATACTCATGTCAAAAACAAGTAAATATAATTCATGACAACCTCATTGGGATTTAGCAACTTATGGTTAAATAATGTTAAAAACATGGAATTCATTAGCATGAAACAAAAAAGAAATGCCAAGTATATAATTTGTAGCACGTGATGCCCTTTCACGGCAACGATGATTTTCCTTCGTTGTTGAGAATTCTATTATATATTAGAGCACTAGTAGTAGTTTTTTTCGTAGAAATCTGTTTTATTTATTTAGGAAAAGAAAGTGAAAAAGTCATAAAATTATTAACATAATAGAAAAAAAAAAATTATTTATTTTTTCTATAAAATTTGTATAGTATTTCATAATGTATTGAATGTTAATGTTCATTTCATATGATTATTAAATTATATTTTAAAATATTTTTTATAATATTTAAAATTTTTTATTATATTGTATATTTATATAGAAAAAAATATGATGGTAATAACCCCAACCCCCTTTTTCACTTATTCGGTGGATTATGATATTTTACCCTTCCATTTCAACTTCAATTATTCCCTTGGTATGTATTTTTGCTCCGTCATGAAAAGTAATATATTGGCCCCAGAAGAAAGGCCCACCGGTCCGTCCAAAACGTTTGCCACCTCTAATCCCACTCCAACTATAAATGCATCATTTAAACTGGATCAAAGATAATAAATTGATTATCTAACCTCTATGTGCATCATCGTTTTAATGTCTTTCATTTCTTAGTTTGATGCGTACCATTTGTTTATCAAGGCCTGACTGTTGATCGCGCTCCACTCTTGATTTTTCCCAATCAACGACTGATTTGATGATGAACACCAAACAAGCCGATTCGGTTCGTTTCACGGGATCAAACCAAAAAAATAAAATAATTAAAAACTTGCCCAAAACCAATTTTCAAAATCAACCCACTTTGAATTAATTTCAAATGAAGGTTCAACAGATTGTCCTACGATACGACCATATTACGTAAAGCCTACATCTGCGCCGAGGAAGATGATCCAGCAATCATTGGCCACCCCACCCGAAGCACGTGAATTACAGAGCTAACAATATTATGTGTACGTTGACTTAAAAAAAATTACAGAAAGAGAGTGCAAAGCATTACCTTCATAATTTCTATTTCTATTTTAAAAATTAAATAATATATTATTTAATATATTTTATTTATTATTTTATCACTTTTTTAAATTATAATTTTTTATTTCATGTATACTATTTTTTAATCCCTTATATTTATTACAATCAGACTACACACATGTAATAAAAATATATTACAATCTGTGTATGTCATACCTAAAAAAAAAATTACTGGAAAGAGAGATTAAGAGCTGAGGAAGAGCCGAAATACAAAATACATAATTCACACTTTAAAATTATGATTAATAGGGTCGCTTTCAAAATTTAGAAAATCCAAGATAATTATTAAATTATGAGCCATTATGTAGATATAATTAAACATTTTATTTTTATTTTTATTATTATTTTACTATAATTATAGTAATAATATAATATTTTAAAATATATAATATTGTTGAAATTATAAATTAATTTTTAATTCTTTACTACTATAAGAGATTAGACTAAGATGATATGAGACTTAGAAACTTTAATTTAATCTAATTTTTGGAGACCCAAAACTCAGGCCTCACTTACCTAGCTTTGAAACCATAATTAGTACCATTTAAGTTAAAATTAATAACATAAAAGCATAAAAAAACTCATCAAATTATCTTATAATTAAATTAAATAACTTTTTAAAATCATATAATTTATTTAACACTATTATAATTAGCAATATATTTATCGCAAATAATATAAGATAGTAAATTATATTATTAATTAAATTTAGAGAATAAATAATATATTATTTGATATATTTTATTTTATTTTTTAATTATAATTTTTTTTGTGTTGTTTTCAAATGGAGACTTAATAAGGGTCAACAACACCGATGATGGGTGGCTTTTAGTAGAAAATTGGCAGGCCGATTTATGTAAGTTTTTTTTTTCTTAGCGGGGGTTTCTATTAGTATAAAAATATTTTAAATTATTATTATTTTTTGCTTTATGAATGATATAATAATAATGGCATCTACAAATAGGAGGTTAAAAAAAGGGTTACATTACATCCAATTATATGTGTCAGTTTAGGAATCTGTAATAGTCAACAGTTTTAAACTGGAGGTGTGTGATTTATGGTTAACCTAAAGCTAATGGTGGATTATTTTAACCCAGTTTAACGTCGCGTGATTAGCCGGTCCCCAATGCCATCGCCAGGATGCGGTAAAAAATATATACAAACATTGTTTTTGGTCAAATCGTCGAGGAAACAGAACATACAAAACCTTGGTTGTTAGCATTAACCGATCCAACGTCTCTTCAATACAACCTCAAAACCCCCGTTTCTGGTCTCAGCTCAATACCCAACTACTGGTATTTAACACACACTTCATCTCTCTCTCTCTCTCTCTCTCTCTCTCTCTCTCTCTCCCTCTCTCTGTGCACGTGTCCCTCCAAATATAGAAGAAGACCTATTAATTTTCAGTGACCCTTCTGCATAATCGGTCCGCGTTAGCTGCGGGAAAATTTGGGCAAGAGACCCTCTTTACGAATTTTATCTTTTTGTACACAGGTAATGTACATGGTAGGTAGCCTCAACCATCTCTCTCTCTCTCTCTCTCTCTATCGTCACATTGTCTCTGGTTCATCTATCATCTAGTTTACCTGATTTCTGTGTTCATGGCTGATGTTCCTCCAGACGATAAGGCTTTTTCTTCTTTATGGTGGGTACTCTTTATTTGCCTTGATTTATCATGTGGGAACCTTTGTACTTTTTTTTTTTGGTGGGTTTATGTTTTTGTATCTGGGTTTTGTTTTTGGGCATTGTTTCTCCATGGGTTAAAATAGCAGATAGAGAGAGGTTTCATATTTGTACTATTGTTTCTTTGTTTTTTCTTTTGGCCTTGTTTGTTTTTTTCCGATTACTTTTCCATTTAAAAAAAAAGTTCATGTATGTCGGTTTTTAGGAACTCTATTTTGATGAGATCAGAAAGTGGAGGCAAGATTCATGCCTTTAGATTTCGTATAAATAAAATAATGAGTTTCTCAAATTACATTTTATCTGGGATTCTAAAATATTGGTTTTGTTTCTTCTATAGCATCAAGCGTTAATCCTTCAACAGAAAGTTAGAAATAGTATACTTCCTTCTCTAATCATAAGTATTCTGGAGCACAAGTAATTTTCCTTTCTGATTTTGGGTTGGTTGCACAAAACCTTTGTAATATTTCACAAGTTCTTAAATTTGTAGGCTTATGCTTGTCGAGATTTCCATATAAGATTGCAACATCACTGCAAATTCAAAATTCTGATGTAATATTTTCTGCATTTTGGCTAATTTTATGTTTTATGATATTATCGAGTTTAAATTGTTGAAATGTGTAGTTTTGGTAATGTTATGAAAAGAATGCCAAAAATATCTTAGTGGCATTGCTTTATTGCTAACTAGTGTTCACTATTTAGATAACCTAGCATGTACAAAGATTGTACGGATGCTTTTCTCCAGATTGTGTGCTGTGTTTGTCTGATAGTGAACTTAATCTGCATCTTTTTGTACTGCACGTTTTGGTTGAATGATGTGATGCCACATTCTCTGGGGAGAGTTGGGTTTGCCCTAGATATATGGACATTGGATAAAGTTTGTTGCTTTCCGTCAGCTTACGAAAGGGAAATCTTTTGGGAGGCAGCCTTTTTGCGCTGTCGTTGGTCATTTGGATTCAGATGGACACATGTTTTTCTCCAATCTCTTTCATTTCGACAATCTTTTCTGGAGTGCCTGTTTTCTGAAAAACGAAAAATGGAAGGGAAAAGGAAAAAAACATAGACAAATCACATTTTAAAGCTACACGATATATATATATATATACAGGTGATGGCTAGTGGGTTGTCTCTAAGTCAGCTAGTATGGTGCAGCATGTGAGTTAATAAGTTCTGGCAGCAATACTTAGTTTTAATAAGTTGTTATTATGATTATTATTTTATAAAATATAATCGTAGTGATGCAATTTAAGGATGCTACTAGAGCTTGTTAGCTCCGGTGCTTCACCATACTAGATATGTTTTTCCCTTAGATGTACATCTAATTTACGAAACTTCTTATGTGGATGAAAATGAAAAACAAAAGTTTGAAATTTGTGGCATCTTTCTGCTTTGTGTGATTCTGTATGGAAGCCTTCCTGGGTAATCTTTTCGCTGATATTTGTAAAGATTTGATGGTTGGTTTAAGCTAATTTCATCCTTCTGTTTCCTTTTCGAGAATTTCTCATCCTTACCTATTGTAATCTTGGACATTTTTGTTCCCCTCATTGAGGCAGTCTTCTTCTTTTATAAAATAGAAACAAAGGAATATGGAGGGAAAAATACTAGTCTAATATGTAGCCACCATGCAGGAAAAACAATGATGTTTCTGGTGGAAACCTCAATAAGGTGGAAGAAGAGAGGCTTCCTCTAAAAGGATATACAATAGGTTCCATACTTTTTCCTTCTGCTTCTGCCCAAGGTAATAATATCTCCGATTCCATAGTTGTACGCTTGTATAGATGAAACTTGTGCATGTGCATTTGTTCCTAATTTTTTTTACTGTCGCGGGATATATTTTATTTTCCATGTTTTAGACTTGGGATGTTTAGAGATGGATAAAGAGGGACAAGATGAGTTTTCTCCTAGAGGTGTCTTAGACAGCTGCATACAAAGCTTGGAAGAACCCGAAATGGATTCTTCTAATAATACGAGTTCGCCGGAAACCAGATTCAGTTGTTCAAATTCAAAAAAGATATCCCGTTGGCATGGGATCTTAAATATGTGGGGAAGAAAATCAATGCGGCGGCTTCCCACCTTCCCCTCTTTCATGTCAAAGGAATCACGGCGAAAGAGGAGCGAAAGAGATAGCATGCCTCTTGGGCTATATCGACCAGACGATAAGAGTTTTTCCTACTTCAGGTCATCATGGAAGAACTTCAGTCTTCGTGACCTTCAATCTGCAACTAACAACTTCAGCCATGGTCTGTAATTTAAACTGCTTTATTTTACGGACTTATTTTCAGAACACTTAGAAGACATCTTCCTTTTTTTTTTTTTTAACTACGAACAAAAATGCTCAAGCATGGAACCGAATTCTATTTATTTCATTAACAAAAAATAAAATTTAACTTGAAATGGAAAGCTAATAAATAGCAACATCTTGAATGGAGAATTTACTATTAGACTGATTAAATGGCTAATTTACGGACGTTTTCCCTTTCACTGAAGAATGTAAGATTGGAAAAGGTGGGTATGCTGAAGTTTACAAGGGACTTATGCAAGATGGGATGCTGATAGCGATAAAGCGACTGACTAATGGAACACAAGAAGAAAGGATAATTGGATTTTTGTCTGAAATTGGGATAATAGCCCATGTGGACCACCCTAATATTGCAAAGTTGATTGGATATGGAATTGAAGGGGGATTGCACCTTGTTGTCCAATTATCTCAGCGTGGGAGCTTAGCTTCCCATCTTCATGGTCTGTTAGCAAATTTTATATTCATTCGTCTAATTTTGAAGTCTTTTTTTTTTGGTTCGTGAGTTTCATTAAATTTCTGGTTTTGATTGTGGTTTCAGGTTCAGAGGAAAAGCTAGACTGGAATCATAGGTATAAAATTGCTTTGGGGGCAGCAGATGGGTTAGTGTATCTCCATGAAAATTGTCAAAGACGGATCATTCATCGAGATATTAAGTCCGATAATATTCTCCTCACAGAAGATTATGAGGCTCAGGTATATTACATTTTCAACTTAGTGCTCATAAAAATTGGCAGCTTCAACCATTTGCTTAAATTAGTGATTATTTTTGGGCTATTGTCCTTGGGATCGCTTTGCAGATATGTATTGGCTGGGTATAGATTCTAAGTATATGTAAATAATTCAGTTCAATTTGTAATTTATCTTTGTTAATTATAAACATGAACCTGGAAAGACAAAAATGATTCAAATAAGTTTATATATATAATACGAAGGGCCATGTTCATGATTGGACAACTATCTTCTGGTGCACTCAATAATGATTCATAGAAGTCTACTTTATATATAACTACCTCATGGGCCCTCTTGGGTATGGGGTTAAATTGCTTAGCTTCTGTGGGGTTGGTCGGTTGGCAAGGTCTTGGGTTTGGGCTCGATAGCTTAGATTTGATTTCCTCTGTCTCCATCTGTGGTTTTTCCTCATGTTTAGAATGGGGAGTGCCTTGTGGGACCAGCGCAGTTCTCCCCTGGTTTGAGGCCTGGCTGGGCAGTCCAGGGTGGCCAGTTAGTATGGGAGTTCTGGGTTATCAAAAAATAATAAAATAAAAAATATTACTGCCTTCCTGTGCTTGCAGATGGATGGTTAATTGGAAGTTTTTGTTGGTGCAGAATTAATTTTATTTTTGTTTGGATTATGTTATCAATTCCTTTTGAAGTTTAGAATGCCACAATGGCATGCGAACTGAAAATGCCAGGTTATTCCTGTACATTGCTTCTATTAATCTTTTTTATTTTGGTAAATTGATGACTATTCCTCTCATTGGTTGTCGTGAAAGACCATAGCATCATTCCTGAGATGGGAACAGTATTCTTCCGCAATATCTTTTTGTCTTCATATGCATCTGAAATAACCAATGGTATTGTTTAAAGTCCATTTTTTTTTCTCATCGCCGACCATGCAGCGATACTTCTTCTTCCCTCTGGTCTAATATATAATTAAAATTAAATCACATATACTAGTATATTACTAGACCAGTAAACCTGTTTGGTTTTGTAATTAACTTTGTAGCCAATTCTTCTCCAGATTTGTGATTTTGGTCTTGCAAAATGGCTGCCTAAACAATGGACTCACTGCACCGTATCAAAATTTGAAGGAACGTTTGGGTCCGTGAGCTTCAAAATCCTCCTTTTTCAAAGCTACTAAAGGATAATTTTTCTTAGATATTCTTATATTTTTATGGCAGCTATTTTGCTCCTGAATATTTCATGCATGGCATAGTTGATGAGAAAATTGATGTCTTCGCTTTTGGTGTACTTCTTTTGGAACTCATCACTGGACGCCGGGCAATTGATCATTCACATCAGAGCATTGTTATTTGGGTTTGTTTAACTTTGCACACTTTGGTATTGTCATTTTACATTGTTGTATAGATCGCATTTTTATGATTTACTTGATTTAGTTCTCTCTCGTAGGCAAAGCCTTTGCTTGATGACAACAACGTTAGGGAGCTTGTTGACCCATCACTTGGCGATGCTTACAACCTGGAGGAGATGGAACGTGCAGTATTGACTGCCTCTTTGTGCATAGAACAGTCACCCATTTTACGGCCTCAGATGAGTCAGGTCTGTTTCAGTTTTAGGAAGTTGTTAAAAATTGAATTTGAGGTAATTGGGTAGTTCCCAATTTTATGATAACCAGTTTCCCAATAAGTCAAAATTTCAGTTTATGAAGAATGAAGAACTAGGTTCTACTTTAATGCATATTAGAAAATCTTGTAAAATGCAGATGGTTAGGACCAAGGCTGCCGATATTTTAACTAAAATGTGATGGGGGTCTATGAAATCAGTGATGGCTGATTCTATGTACCATTGAGAAACTGTGGAAGATTGATTTTACACTATAATGGATGGCAACAGATTATCGTATAAAATATGGCTATAAAGCTCATAATTAAAGATGCTGACTTTGTACAAGTTTTTGAGTGAAAAGTACCATAATAATATGTAAATGTAAATAATGTTTATGCTAATTAGGTAATTCCTAAGAATGGATGACAAGATTTTTAGGATATTCACATTTGGAAAACCACAAACATATTAGTTATCCCTTGAAAGTGAAATACAATGATATTATATATTGTTTTAGTATTGAAAAATTATAAAAATGAAAATAAAAATACTATGTTATGTATATCCCAGTATCCAATCTAAAGGATGTTGAATAAACCAAGTATATAAATTTATGTCAATTCAAGTAACTTTTACATTTTGTTTGCAAAATATATGAAGTATTATGCAGAAAATAAATAGGATTTGAGGTAAAACAAAGACTGAATTAACTCAAAAGTTGTATGATTATAATGAAGGTTGATCTGCTTAGTTACAATGATGGGGTATTGCATCAGGTTGGGTGGGTGTGTTAATCAAAAAGAATATTAATATAATTTTCTTATAATATTAAATTATTATTTACAAATTAATTGTTTAAGTTGGGTGTATTTATAGGTTTTGGAGGTGTGAACATCCCTCCCCTTAATCAAATCAAAACCTTGAAGATCCAGCATATTAGTGTCTTAAGACTATTTATTTATGAGAATATAGTGCGCGTACCGAGGAGTGGATGGCGTGTTGCAGGGATGAGCCTGCAGCTATGCAACAACAGTGTACTTCTAAGGAATATGACCAGCGGACTAGTACTTGTGGTCTGAGTTTTAAAAAATAATTGGATGCTATCACAAATAAACACTATTACATGCTTACTGTTTATGTTTAGTTTTTCCACGTCACTTTCAGACCCTGTTTCCATAGAGATTGGAAATGGGCCTGGTTTAGGATCCAGAATGCGATTTCAGTACTACCATCGTGTAAGACTTGGAAGTAGTAGCCGTTTAGGAAGTGTCTTAAAAGGTCGAATATGCTTTGCTTTCTGCTCTCAAAATCTCTGGCAGTGCTTTCAGTGGGTTTACAGGCCTGTTTCTGCAAACGATTTGAAACGGGGCCTGGTTATGGATTCCTAGTATAAATGATTTAGGATCAGCACTTTTTCATAACATTGTGTAGGACTCTAGTAGTAGTACAGGAATTTCCTGCTCCCAAAATGTGCATTTTTGTCCCGGTCTTTTTTTGTGGAACGCCTATTGAAAGTTGACCCCATCTTCTATTAAGACATCAATATGTATTGATGATGAATAAAATGTATGGCCTCCATTTTGTTGCACGTCTATTTTTTGCTATTAAAGGGTCAATTATGCCTTTTTGCGAGTAAAGGAAACAGTACAGTAGATGAAAAGAAGGAAGCCCTTCTCCGTCCCCTCCCTTGACTTCCATTCAGAAAGGCTGCAAGAGGCAAAAGATTAAAGGGTCACTGTGGTATTGTGATGGCTCTTATAACTGCGAGAAGTGCTTTTAATAAAGCACTTTAAACCCATTTTTCGGATTGTTGAAGAAGCTCCAAAATCTGCAAAGAAAAGACCACATTCATTTTTGTTCTCTTCAGCAATTTAGCTCAACTTTCATTATAACATCATTTTTTTTGTAAATTCATATTTTAGGACTTATCTTTTCAGTGGTACCGCAAGAAATACTGTTTTTGAGCAATCCCTAACGGGTAACTTGGCGTTTGGTTTGCTGACTGCAGGTTGCTTTACTGCTGAGAGACGATGCATATCGCCATGATTACGAATGCACCTGGGACTGCCGAAAGCAGCGATTACGGAGGACCTACTCTGAAGAGCTCTTGGATTCTGAAGAATACAACACTACAAGATATTTCAGTGATCTAACCAGGCTTAAGCAGATCGCTTTAGATCATTAAAAGGCCTTTCATGAACTTCCAAGAATGGTGATCTCACAACAGTTGTAGCTTATTAGGTAGACTTCGGAGTATCAGACGGTGGTTTGGACTTGGAATCCCCCTGGAAGTGAAGTCTTCTTATTTGTTTTGCATGGCATTTGGAATGGATGAGACGGTTTGGCCTCAAATGCCATGTGAAACAAAACCTTGATGACTTTGGTTTCCTAAAAGAACACCCAAATCCCCGTCTTACGGTTTAACCCAACTTTGTTAACTATTTATTAGTAGAAACATTACAATTCCCTACTTTATGGAAAATGTTTGGTGGGGATTTTACAGTAGAAAATTGCAGACATGCCTTTTGGTATCCTCGCCTGCAAATTGATGGTACAACAATGGGCGTGTGTAGAGAGGCTGAATCTAAAAATTACTGATCCAAAAAATAAAAAAAGAAGATGTATTCTTGGACTCCAAACATTGTTTTAACTGCACTGTTTAGTTTCTTTTGAGGTGCTAATTACAACCAAAACCATCTGGAGGTATCTCTTAGCCTAAGAGCCTTTCGAATGACTAGGGAATGTAAGAGGCTTGTCATCGACTCCTAATTGAATAATAAATTAACAAATAACTAAGAATTTTATAAAAAGAAGATTTTAAGAAAGCATGGCATCTTATTGCAAATTTGAAGCAAAAGACAGCAAATTTATTTTTTATTAGAAAGAATTATACATGGCACTCTATTATATTAATTTGATAAATCACACTCAACCGCATATTTGGCGGATACATATTTTTAATACAAATATTGTTTTCATTATGGTCATTAATGATTTGACTTCTTGATGACCTCCTGCATCACCAAGCTCCATATCAGGTTCAACATTTTCTATTTGTTTATCACCAGTAGCAGCTGAATGATCGACTACTTCCTTTTCCTCTGCATCATCTTCTCTTTGAACTGGAGGCTCTTCATAAGCTCTAATCTGCAATCCATTCTCTATACACCAGTTCAACAAGTCTTCTCTGGCAATCATACACTGCCCATGTCGCAGCCTCACTTGATCTGTCTCATGCGCATCAGTGTGTGACTGTGCATACCGGACCCATAGATCATTAACTATTCTATCAATAACTCTATTGATAGAAATCCGCTCATCAGTTTTATGCCTTCCATGCATCAATAGATGTTCCTTTGCCGTATCCGTGGGCATCTCCATATGAGTTTCAACCACTGGGCTAGTGCCACTTGCAACAGACTCTGGCACCCCTCTTTTTGAGCTAATTTTTTTTCTATAACAACCTCTCAACAGTGTCATCCGCATCTGCTGAGAACTCCTAGAGCCTCTATAATGCGATCTGGGAGACTGCTCAGGATATGAATGTCTCCAAGAAGAAATCATCTCTCTGAATGAGCTGATTGGGCCTTCTTGGCTTACCTTCTTTGTTGCTTTGGTCTTGGGTGCTCTGGTTTGTCCTCTTGCAGCCTCCAGCCCTCCATCGGGCAAAATCTTCTTCAATATTAATCTGGACTGGTATACATCTGTTCTTAAATACTTTTGGATGTTATTGCCTCATTATTCTCGTCACCAATCTTCCAAAACCTCTTAGGATCGACTTATTCTCAAACAACTTGTACAGAATGTCTACCCATTCCAATTTATTCCCAACAAGCATTGTCCAACCATAACAACTAAAAAATTATTTTGATTATTGAACTGCAAATCATTTCTCTTAGCTACTAGCGATTCCTCATTATCTAGAAATTCCAGTATTTATGAATTTTGAAGGGAGGGTGTAGCCTCACAGAGTCACAGTCACGAGGCAAATCAAAAACAGTACGGATTACCTCCTCATTGACATGCACCTTCACACCTTGAATATTTACACATACTCCTCCTGTCGGTTCACCTTGAATAAATAAATTTTAACTATAATGATAACAATCTTATAAATTCAAGCAATTTCGGATTTTAACATTTATTTGGAAAAAAAAAAAAACACCACCCAAAACTTGTTAAACACCACCCGTCTTTCTAATAGTCCCCGGCAGGCTCCCATCTAGTACCAACACCACATGTCCAACCATACCTCTTCCTCTGCCCGGTTATCCTGTGCTGTTCGGATACGCACTCTCTCAATTATTGTCTTATTCCCGTCATTCCTCATCCCATTATACTTTTTTAGCTCAACTTTCAGCAATCACTGAACCCACTAGCTATGCTCAGGCTATCCTTATCCCCATTGGCAGCGGGCCATGCAAACAGAATGAACCATTCTTGGACTCTTTTTCGGTTACCATCCAATCATAAACTCGTAAGTTGTAAATGGGCTTTTTTAAGATTAAATATAAATTTGATGAAACTATTAATCGTTATAAAGCCCGGCTTGTGGCCAAGGACTACACTCAAGGCGTTGATTATATAGAAACATTCTCTCCTCGAGCCAAACTTACCACTGTGTTGTCTTCTCACGATTTGTGTTGCTGCTGCTTGTAATTGGTTCATCCATCAATTAGATATCTAGAACGCCTTTCTGCGATTTGCACGAGGTCTTTTACATGGACCTTCCTCGCGAACTTAGCAAATAGGGGCAGAATAGTGTTTGTCCGCTTTATAAGTCCTTTTATGGCCTTAACCAAGCTTCCTGCAGCTAGTTTGCTAAATTTTCTAGTGTTATTCAATAGATTGATTTTCAGCAATCAAAAGTTGATTACTTTCAACAAGGTTCACCATAATTCAACAAGGTTCACCATAATTCTTTTATTGCAATTCTTATTTATATGGATGACATCTTTCGCATGAAATGGGGCGTCTCAAATCATTCCTCTTCAAATACTTTCGCATCACGGATTTTAGTGATTTAAAATACTTCTTGGGTATTGAGTTTTCTCGTTCCAAAAAGGTATTTACATGTCTCAAAGGAAATACATTTCAGACATATTATGTAATGAGGTTTCTTAGGCCCTAATAAGTTTCCCATGGAGTAAAATCTCAAACTCACACCAACCGATGGAGCTTTACTCAATAATCCTATGATATCGACGGTTAGTGGGACATTTAATTTATCTCATTGTAACACGGCCGGACATCATATATTCAGACATTAAGTAAATTCAAGCATGAGCCTAGAAAATCACATTGGGATGCAGCACTCCGTGTTCTCAGATTCATTAAAAACTCTTCAGGTCAAAGCCTATAATGTCTTACATCGAACACTCTTGCTTGAGAGCTTCTTGTGATTCAGACCATGCCAACTGCTGCATCACAAGACAATCTATCACAAGAATTTTTCTGAAAAATTCTCTCATCTCGTGGAAATTGAAAAAGCAACAACACGTTTCTTGTTCATAAGGGTAATCGTTTTTCCTTATATTCTACTCCTATGTTACATAAAATATTGAATTTAAGTTGTGTTTGAATATGGTTATCAGGAAAAAAAAAACATGAGGCTAGCCCAATTAAAAAACAATATCGCTTTTAATTTTCTTAATAAGCAAGCGATAAGACTTTTCTGTCATATATATATACATCTTTAGTCTTCATGTCTCTGAGTTCTAAATATGAAAGCGAAGTGATTCTTGTCTGTTTGTGATCTAGGTGCATGCATGAAATGCTTACAACAAGTAAAACAAGAGTTCATCCTTGTCAAGAACAAGCTTGAAACTCTCAAAGGTATGTCAGAAATTGTTTTTCAAAAAATATATGAGTTGGGTCAAGTTTTATGTATGGGTCTATATATATATGGTCAGTGTCGGTTCTTGAAACCAAAAATAAAAAACATATACATGCGAAGGGGTGGGAGATCTTACAGGACTCAAAAAATTTTATTTCTAATCTCACGCTTTTATTATTAAAATTGCCATATATATATATACACACACAAGGTACATTCAAGGCCCAGATCCTATTGGAATCTTCCCAGATTGCCAAAAGGCCATGATCTAAAACCTTGGGTTTTCTAGATCCAACATCAGAATCGAAGAAAGCATAATCATCAATACGCTGTCCGTGGAGCATCCGAGACTGGTATTCAATTTAATCCGTTTTTCTTTTATTATATTTTACTTTTCTTTTTTTCCTTTGCCACTTCGGTGAAGAAAAAAACAGTCACACATCTTGTGATTCCCTATTATTTGTGATTTTTCCCTATGAAAAGTTAGAGCTAGGCTAAATTTAAATAAAAATATACTTCTAGCTATATCTTCGTCCAAATATATAATAAAAATTTGAGCTATGAATTTTTAGCTCACTCCTACACAAAAAAATTTAAAAAATTATGTTTAAGTTCAGAAAAAATATCCTATTAAAATTATTCCTAGGTAAAGTTATATTTAGCTTATTAAATATAACTTTAGCTAAAAAAAATACCTGATGCTATTAGAATTGCCCTTAATATTATTATTATTATTCTACACAATTTGGGATACCAAAATTTACCCACTCACCCGATTGATAAAATAAAAGGGTGTTTTCTTAATAAAATAAAACAAAGCAAGCTAAGTTAAAACGGGTAGGAATCTTTTATTTCTAAATTAGTTACTAATTTTGTCGCGTGTAATTGACTCTCAAATATGTAAATTTTGTTTTATAGAGACTAATTACACCTAAACAACTGTTAGCTAGACTATCATTTTTCATTATTAGCCTATTCGGGTGAGGAAATCGGGTGATAATTAATAGCAATTCTATTCTTTTCGTTTCATTTATGTTTTTTGAGCCAAAATTGATTGCAATTACCATAGGTCAACAAACTAGGTTGAAGACAGCTGATGACGGCACTAACATACTATTTCCATTTCCTTTAAAAAAAAAAGAAATCTATATATTATTCAAATATTACGGATAACGGTCATTTATGTTCATTAATTCTTGGTGAATAATAATTTTGACAATGACTTGGGAGTAGTAGCAATAATAGCTAAAGAAAAATACAAAACAAAAAAGATTAGTACACCAACATGATTAATTCTTTTTTCTGCGCTTCCCCGGCCGGCATTCTCGATCTCTTCGGCGTTTGCTCTCCGGCGACAAGTGACAACAGACAGAAGGTATGTGCAGAGAGGCAGTGGAGGGGGTTTGAATTAAGGAGATGATGATGAGTATGTCGGTTAGGTTGTAAAAGTCGTGCTTAAAATATTCTTGTCGAGTACTTGCGAAAAAAAAAAACGTACGGGTGATGTCTGTTTTCTATTTGTTGATTGTTCCATGTTTTGGAAGAATTAACAAATGAACATTATAGCCGTTTTATTTTCCCAGCTTGTTAATCTAATTTTGGTTGTAATGAATGAATTGATGTTAATTTATTTATGTACGTTTATTATATGGATCAATATCATTGTAGTAATTAAATTAGAACGAGTTAATAGTTATTGCGGTAATTAAAATAATATAAAAAGTGAGGTGCTAACTGGTAAGAGCAAAAAAAATGAGGGAAAAAAAAAAACTCTAATAGCATTTTTACCAATATTTTTAAAATCGCCAACATTTTTTACTAGCGATTTTTAAAGTGTCATGTAGCGGTGATAGACGTGTCAGCTTGATTGAATATTGTTTTTCTTCCATATATCGTATTTTCAAATATTTATTATACTTGAAAACATGATATTTATGGTTTTTAAAAATGTTGGTATTTTGGGATTTCAAGTAGTAGACTTCAAACCTATAAAAAACCATTTGTTGAAACAACACGTTGACGTTGATTGATATTTTTTGTATTTCCCACATGAGATCACAATTCAGGCAAGCAAAGCCTTAGCCCACAAACTCGATCCCCTCACACACAGTCAGCACAGAACACTCAGCCAGGCTACTGACCGACCATGCACCCTGACTCAAATAAAGGATCATTAGTTTACATTACTTGCAATACATACACGCATGCATGAAAATTCATTACTGCATGCCTTCTTGATCTGGGGTCGGAAGCTCCGGACCGGGCGCACCTGTGACGTAACATCATCATCTTGAAGCTTCACCAGTGTGTAGACCCCGGCACCTGCGAGGGCTCCAAGGGTCGGTGCAAGCAGGTAAATCCAAATGCCTCTATAGTTTCCAGTAGCCACAGCCGGACCTAGGGTCCTCACTGGGTTCATGGAACCGCCGCTCGTGTTCCTGTATGCCAACGACGATGATTAATTGGCACTGCTTTGATTTCTAAATATATACTTCGCCACTTGTTTTGTGGTTTCCAATTTCCAAACAAAAATGGAGTAGAATGAGAGAGGATTAATATATATAAGTAGAGAAATATATATATACTCACGCAGCTACAAGAATATTAACCATGACAGTTGCCCCCACTGCAATCCCAGCCAGCTCTCCCACCTGATATATAATTATAGATATGTTTCACCATTAATGATATTAATTAGAAACCAGTACAAAACACACAGGCTAAGGTGGTGTGTGATCAATGTGCCAATCCTGATCTTAATCAAAGTAATTACGTACGCACCCCAACGAGTACGAGTAGTTCATAAACAGAGCACACATTATTTATTATATACACATACTGACATACTCTCTCTCGCGCGTGCAAAACCCATGCATGCATGCAAAATTTATGTTTTTTTTGTTTTGTTAATATGAAATATATGTATGTATGTTACCGCTCGGGTGTCAGTGGCAACGGCGGTGACGACGAAGAGAAGAATAAAAGTGGTGACGAACTCGATGGCGAACGCCTGGGGGTAGCTGACAGAGGGCACAGTGACACCGCCAGCCATGAAGGGGTGGAAGACACCCTTGAGTGCGAAAGAGGCGCAGATGGATCCGGAGACCTGCGCGGCGATATAGGCCGGAACCTGTTTCCACGGGAAGTGCCGCAGTGCCGCAAAGGCGATGGTGAGCGACGGGTTGAGGTGGGCGCCGGAAATGTGCCCTGTCGATAGGATCACCACGGTCACCGCCAGCCCAGCGCAGGCCGCATTTCCGATCAGCGTCTCCGACCCTTGGTATTTCTGGTTCACAATGGGCCCCGCTGTCGCCGAGAAGATGAGAATGAACGTTCCCACGAACTCTGCTCCAATCTACACCCGCCATCGTGCACGCCGGCGTTACACGTACAGAGTCGATTAGTTTTTGCATGGATCCCAAAATTTATATATATATATATATAAGAGTACATAACATTTGTATGAGAGTGTATACATATGTATACCTTGCGGGTGAGGGAAATGTTCGGTGCCGGAAAACCCGTAAAGCACTGGTTGGAAGGGTGGCCCCACGTGGCCCCGCAAACCAGAGGCAGGCACTTGCCCCGCGGCATTGACCGCTCGTACGACAGCGAGTCGGCTCGGATCGTCGGGAACAGCGGCTTTCCAGGCGTCTCCGGAGCCGACTGCATCGGCGTTTCCATCTCCGATTCCGACATTGATACACCAACACCACGATAATGTTTTGTTTCAAAAAGTCTTTTTTTTTTTGGGTTTTTAATAACTTGTTTTTTGGGGTTACATGCCGTGAAGGTTTTTTATAAACTTGAGGCTAAGGAACAAGAAAAATCATAGGACCCAGCTTGGATTCTACAACTGATCAAAACCTGGTAGCTTCGAATTGAAAAAATAAAATAAAATAAAATAAAGTGTGTCGTCTGTGTGTGTGTTTTTGTTTCCTAGGTTAGAGCCATCAAAGTGGAGACCAAAGCCGAGGAAAAAGCAGAGGAGACAGTGGACAGAGGAGCAGCCGAAATTGCGAAACCCGACCAGATCAACTTCGCCGGGTTTCGACGACCGTTCTTCCTCTTTCGCAAGGGAACCTAATGAATTGCTGTGTTCATCGACTCTAATTCCAAATTTAATTTAGGGGCAATTATTTGCTTCTTTTTTTTAGTAATATAAAAGCATCATCGACTATAAATAAATCAAAGCTGATTAAAAATATGGATTTCTCCTGAGATTTCTAATAATAGCGCGCGAGGCACAGGCACCAGTTATTTAAAGGTTCCGATTTATTCGATTTTTCTTTTTTTTACAACACCCCTCCTTGTAATTTTCAAAGTGCTCATTTGGGATTGACGTGTAACTGTGCGTGTCCCTTTTCTTTTTTTTTAGAAATGCTTTATGTAATTTTTTGTGCAATTTTTTTCGTGTACACTTGTGAAAAAAAATTGTATGTAGCATTATTTTTTAACATATCAAGAGGGACCATGAGCATAACTAATTAAGGCGCTTTTAAAAAAATTCAAATAACTTCAATTAATTTAGTCATCGATCATTATTATTTAGAGTAATGTAATTTCACCCATTACAATTTTTTCAATTTGTACCTCTTTAAGTAGTTGAGTGATTTCACTCCACCTGCCATGTAATTAATTTTTTCAATTTTCAATTTGTAATTTCAATCGTTAATTCAAGCGTGTATATAAGGGATTGATATGATACTTGAGAAAAAAAAAATACTTATGAGTGATATAATATATTTTATAAAATTTTATTTCAAGAGATTAAGGAAGTGTTTGGTATGTAATGTTTTTGATTTTTTTATTTGATTTTATGACTTTTATTTTTTATTTTATTGTAGTTGGAGTTTAAATTTTAAATTTGAAAATAAATTCGGTTTGATAGGAAAGAGAATGTGTTTTGAAAAGGATATGTTTTTTTTTAAATTGAATCCCATGATAATTAAAAAAATATGATAGATTCAAATAATAAAGTGGAGAAAAGAGATAAATAAATAAATAAATAAATAAATTGGATATCACAAGTTTATATTTGAAAAGAATGATTTTAGAAATAACTACTTTATTCAAAAAAACAAGTGTATCAAATAGAATTTATCAGTGAAATTTTATTTTTGAAAATATTATTCTATTTTGAAAAAAACAACCAAACACATATAGCCTAAATACTGTCAAAACATTTTTTTTATTTTTCTTGGATATTTTTACAATGAAATGAATTATTAAAAATATAAAAGTTGAGATAAAATAATTATTAAAATAGTAAATGATTATTATTTGTCACGCCCCGGATTTCTGACCCGCAGAAACCGGTTAGTGATTTCCCATGCCCGCACCCGAAGGAACAAGGGATTGGTGATAACACCGAGAAAGAGACTTTAGCACGAGTGTCTTCCCTAATCCATATCACCCATATAGCACACAAGTATAAAAATCTCATTTCAATCCACAATACAAACATACAACACATACATATCTTTCCCCCATGGGGTTACATCACAGTTTGATAATCCAATAAAACAAGCAAGTGCACACACAAGACCTTCACCTCTGGTAAACCTCCTAGCTCTTGTCAGTACCTGGAACAAACAAAGACAAATACAACAGGAGGGGTGAGCAACCACAGCTCAGTAGGGATCATATCTCCCCAACCCATCTCAACTTTCTAGCAATATGTAAAGTGTATGCATGTGCTCGTGTCATTTTACATGTACAACACCAACTCAATCATATATTCACATATTAAAATAGAAAGCAAGCTTGCTAGGTATTCCCATACATGGTCTCTCAGGCACCGTGTTGCCCCCTAGGCACAATCTTACCCCTCGGGCACAACGGTCCTCACAGACATAGTATTGCCTCTTAAGCACGTTAACCTCTTAGGCTTTAAACAAATCTTGCTTCCCAGGCCCTCAATAATAGCCTCACAGGCTTATCAAGGTAGCCTCACAGGCCCACATGACCACTAGGTACCCTAATTCATGCAAACACAACATCACATGTCATTACCACATATAAACCGATGATTTAAAACATTAATGTCATCTCATGCACCTTCCAAACATGTTAAAATAAACAAAACATACATACAAAACAATAAAACAAACTAGACTTCTCAAGTCCCTTCAAACTTATAGGCTCACAGCCTAAAATCCCCCATTGAGCCTTCCACAAAGCATAGGAATCAAACCCCGAAGAAACCACGGAAAAGCGGCTCAAAACATCTCAAAACATGCCTTGGTCAACCTAAATATAGTTGATTATATCTCACATAACCCATATGGTTCAGCCGATTAAGTTGCTCTAACAAAACACTTAGATTCATCACATAGTCGATTGAAATGATCATTTGAAATTGCAGATGGTCGATTAAAAATTTCAATCGACCATGCTGCTGCATCATTCGGGAAATCGCTATTTCAGGCCAAAATTCACATTTTTAAGCTCCTAAATCACACAAACTCATACCCAAATACTTCATATCATGTCTTAGCTTCATTTTCGTCACTTCATAAGCATTAAAACACCACAAATACGAAATCCCATAAATTTTCCCAAATTTTCACACTTAGGGTTCATAGCTCAAATTCCATGAATTTGATGTTTGTTTCCATGTTTTTACTACTCTAATAAACATAATCAACAACATATGAGTAAGAATCATGAATCCTTACCTCGGTTTTGGTCGATTTGAGCTCGGATTGCAAATCCCCTTTGAAATTTCCTTGGTTCTCCTCTTGCTCTTTCTCAAACACGCTCCCTCTTTCTCTCTCTTCACATGCACGTTTTCTCCTCTCTCTTCAGTTACACACACCACATAAACATAAAAATACATATTTTATCTATTTAGTCCTTCCATTTAATTTCTAAAAATAGCAAAATTATCCTCACAGGGCCCCGGCTCCAAATTGAGCTCAATTACTGTCAAAATGCTCCGTTTGACGAGTACATTCTCATTTAAATATTTTCATCCCTCAATATGCATTCCATCATATGGCTATCTCCCAAAACCTCAAACACATGTCCTTACATTATTGATCATTATATAAGTAGATGATAGAATAATGCCATTAATAATATGATTCAATTAAACAAGATTTATAGAAAAGTAATGGCATAATATATACGATATCAAGCTCTTAGGTGAATGCACAATCTAAAATTGCTATCATGCGAGATGAAGTTAGCTAAGATTATAAGTTTTCTTTAATATAAATGAACTGATAGTTTGTAATCATTTGTTATAATTGTGGGACACAATCTTTTTTTTATTTGTCCAAAGGACTAACAAATCTCTACCTTAGCTAAATAAAAAAAATGATACAACCACTACCAATATCAATAATTTCCATTATATGCAATGATCATTCTTTAATCTGGGAGATCATACTCCACCATAAAAAGTACATTTACTTAGAACAAGTTTCAAGAATTTTTCTTGATGATAAAATCTTTTTTAAATTTATGATACAACTTCTTTATTCAACTTTCTAGAAAGTTTCCCTAGTTATCAACATTATTTCATCACATACCTTGCATCATGCCAAACCAATAGCTATGTTGTAAAGCTACTAACAAAATCACATCCTCTTTTATGATCCTATGGTTATATCATAAGGCCATGCATTCTTCTCTTTTGGAAAAGATTAATGTCTGTGGATGATGGTTATATTGTTAATATCTACGTTGGAGCCTTTGGTAAACCCACTTCCCATTTGAACAATCTCTTTTCAAGTACCCTATCTATTATCGCTTCCAACAAATCACTTTTTTGTTGAAATTCTTTTCTTTCCCAATCTTGACAATCCATATTGAATTTATTATTAAGATGTGACCTTCATTATTCAACATTTTTTACGATAAAGAAGCTTGCTAATGACTTTAGAGAAAATTTTTTTTGCTTCTTTTCCATATATCAACACCCGCTTCATGTGACTATAAGAAAATGAAAAAGACTATATTAGCCTTAAGGCCTTGCCAACATCATAAATATTTACTCCAATTGATTACAAATTTGAGACAATTTGATAGGTAGCACTTATATTATCTGAAGTCTTTAAACCTTCCTTCATTTGCAATGTGTGAAACTATCCTTTTAGGGAGAGTCAATTACATATGTCTTTCACCTGATACAATTCTTTTAGTTTATCCCAAAGTCCTTTAATTATTAAAATATCATGCACATTTGTAAGAACATTTTTGGTCAAACACATGCATATGGCATTTGCAACTTTTATATATATATCCAATTCCTTCCGATCCTAGTTTCTCATTATTGGTTTAGTAAACAAACTTGAATCCTCCACAACATCTCTTATGGTGCTTGATGAACCTAAATCCTTGTCGATATCAAAATCTTTATTGGAAATAATTGTAGCTAGGTTTCTTCTTCAAAGCTTTGTGTTATCCGGATTGAATTATGACAATATTGACCTAAACTTTTACAAACTAAAATTCATTTTTTCATCAAATTTCTTCACCTCAAATATGCTTAATCCAGACATCTTAATCTTACTTAATAAATCTTACAATACTATAAGTAGTATCCACACTCACCATACTAGCCTCCTTTATTCAGAAATGATCATATAAAAAAAGTCTTTTATGATAAGGAAGATTGGACATGGCTGCAACAACATAACATAATAAAACTTTAAAAGAACCTCTAATTTTCAGCTCTGATATCAATTATTGAGAAAATTATTTCCCAATTCATGGGAAAAGATGTTGTTTGTTCTGCCTACTTGACGGGTGATTATATTCGGAAGACTCGACTTGGCCTTTTTTTCTTTTTCATTAATAATATAGGAAGCAACACCTTTTTTTAATAGCTTTCTAAAAACGCCTTTCTCACTTTTACGGTATAAATTAAATATTAAAAAATTAAACAAAATGAAAGAAGAACGAAACCAAGCCAATTCCAGCAATAAAAATAGTTAACTGAATAAATTACAGTCGGATTGATAATCAGTCAGATGTGACGCGCACCTCATAGATTAATGTTGATATCTTCCAATGGAAACAAAAATGGCCTCCAGTAGACACCCTCAAGCAGTCAAGCAGATGACATTGATTAAATATGGGTTAATGCATGCTCTACGAAGGAGGGTACATCGAATCATCACACACGCGCGCACAAAAAAAGCTTGTTGTGCGACGTAGACTCAATCTCCCACGGTCCAACGTAGGAACCATAAAATGAACCCGAACAAAATCCGGGTGATTACAATGCTGTTGTCGCAGCATTGTTAGGGTGAAAGCAATTACATTCTCACTACAAATTTGTCAAATCACCAACTTTATTTAGTAACTTTGAATATCGCATTTTGTCATTATCAGTACAATAAAGCACGTACGCATGACATGACGCAAAATACAGTACACACCCAAAGGCAATAATATGCCTTTCAAACATCACACCTCAGGCAAATCCACAAACTTATAATTACCTCACACAAGCTGACCTTTATTTTGTATTATTATACTTGGAAGGGAACATCATGGGGGTCTGCGGTCAGCACAGCACTCCCATGTTCATGCCCACCCAAACTCAAATTAAAGCATGATCAATACATATTAATTATTATTTGGCATGCACGCGCGCGCATGAAAAAGTACCCACTAGCGGCGGAAGCTCACGACCTGGCGCGCTGGCCTAACATCATCATCATCCTGAAGTTTCACCAGTGTGTAGACACCGGCTCCTGTGAGGGCCCCAAGAGTCGGTGCAAGCAGGTAAATCCAGATGCCCCTGTAGTTCCCAGCCGCCACCGCGGGACCTAGGGTCCTGACTGGGTTCATGGAACCACCACTTGTATTCCTGCATAGCCACGGCAAGTTAAACATATTACTGATGTTTGTGTTTCTCAAACGACAGGAGGCGAATGAGGGCGAATAATTACAAATATATATATATATACTAACCCAGACACCAGAATATTGAGCATGACGGTCGCCCCCACTGCAATACCTGCCAACTCTCCCACCTAACAATTAAAAAAAACACGGACCAATTACCGTAATTAATGAATGAAAAAAATTATTAAAGAGACTTGCATTACCACGACATTAATTTATAATATGGGACGTTGATAATTTTGTTAATGACAAGATGCAAAACCATTAAATAATTTTCTTCTTAATCAATTTATCAACCAAACAGACAAATGATGAAGAGAGGGCAGATATATATCTAACGTACAGAATCCATGCATGCATGCACTACAAGTTTCTCATTTTTGTATCATGTATGTATATGTTACCGCTCGGGTGTCTGTGGCGACGGCGGTGACAACAAAGAGAAGAATAAATGTGATGACGAACTCGATTGCAAACGCCTGGCCGTAGCTGACAGAGGGTACTGTGACACCGCCAGCCATAAAGGGATGGAAGACGGCCTTGAGGGCGAAGGAGGCGCAGATGGAAGCGGAGACCTGGGCGGCAACATAGGCTGGAACCTGCACCCACGGGAAGTGCCGCAACGCCGCAAAGGCAATCGTCAGCGATGGGTTGAGGTGGGCCCCGGAAATGTGCCCCGTCGACAGGATCACTACCATCACTGCAAGCCCTGCACAGGCCGCGTTTCCGATCAGTGTCTCCGCCCCATTATACTTCTGGTTCACTATCGGACCTGCCGCCGCCGAGAAGATCAGAATGAACGTCCCCACGAACTCCGCCCCAATCTACATGAGCCGCCGCCGCGGGCGTGCACACACCAGCGTTACATAAACTTGGTTAGTTATTTATTTCATGATGCATGTGTCCAAATTTTGTATTTATATATATATATATATACAAAAAGCATAAGATATATATAAGATCTGCAGGCTCACGAACACCCGACACGAACCGCCAAACTTTAGAGGGGTCGGTGGCTGTTCAATTCAATCATCCATATAGACATTAAGGAGGGCAGACAATAATGCTTGAGGAATATATTGCACTGCTGTTGGGGTTGAATTATTAGACAGAGAATGACGCATGACTTTGATGCTTAATTAACACTTGTAAAGGTCGGGCTTTGTTGACCCCATCTGTGGCCTACACTACACAGGCCTACGTACCCAACAATAGCGTTGCTTTTAAACGCAATACATAAACACAACAACCCTGTCTTTTTTTGTTTTGTTTTGTTTTTTTGGCGATGACCTGCATGTGTGTGGGAAAAGCAACTTTAAGCACATACATAATAATCAGCCTTTTGTGTGGTGGCTTCTAACCACTAAAAGTCCATTTCCACACCCACTGTGGTGTTTTCAACTGAGTATTCAAGACATTGAATCGGGAAAGAATCTCATCAAAATCCTTACTGCTAGTCGGACTCATATTATTTTGTTTGCTTTCTTGTCTTATTTATAATTTTCTTTTAGACTAAGACTAAGCACTTGAGTCTGACAAATCTTAATTATGAACACATCTCACGTTATTTGCTTTCACTACTTTTAATGGGTTTGCTTACATAACATATAATGCCTTGTGATGTCATCGTTGGTGCGTCAATTAATGTGTTTTTTTCACTGGGTAATAATGATGGATTTTGTGAACTATTTACCAGCTGCTATCAAAACCTTCGTTATTTTATTTTTTTAATTATTGAAATTACAAAAAATGGAAATTTCTTATTAAATTATTCGGCTCAGAGCTACAAATTGATATATAATGCATATTCTAATATAAGCAACAAATTCTGTGAGCAGCGTTCAATGTATGAGAAACAAAACAATAAAGGATAAGATAAGGAGATAGGGTAGGCTAGGTAAGGGATGTAAGCGATTGTTCAATGCAAGTGACAATTGCGTATATATTCTATTATGATATTCATATAGTAATAGAGAAGTCATATCATAGAAAACTTCTAAAAGAATATATTTTTCATTATTTTATATTCTGCTTAAAAAGGCAAAAGTTAAGAACTCATTTAACTACAAAATACTATGGCAAAATGTGATTGTCCAGAAATCATATACATGGTATCAGAAGTTAATGATAATTTTTAACTAGCATCAACCGTTGTTTTTCATGAAAATTGGTTTGTTTGGTGACTATTCACGATGAATGGATGTTAGGGTGATGATTGAAACACTTTAGGCCTAAGGAAAAAACATAGAAAAGTCAAAAGGTAACAGGTGGAATTAGGGCCTACTGTTGTGTATCATAGTTTTTTAATAATCCATTTTAAATTGTAATACTATTCACAATGAATGGATGTTACTGTTTAGCTTTTGAATGTGAGGTGCGGGGTCAGTAGTAGTTCATACTCGTGGGGATGTGCACATGAGTTTGTGAACGCAAATGATTAAAATAGTAAACTTATTTAAATCCAGTGCTATATTTAAGTCGTACCTTTCTAAGTCTCCAAATTAAATATATATTTTTATGAGATTTTATTTTATCACACTAAAATGGAATAAAGTTTATTCAGGTTCTAATTTAGCATTTATATAGAAATGGAAATACTTAAAATCTGTATAAATGTATTTTTATCCCGTGAGATGAAACTACCCTATCACCTAGTGATACTTTGTTAATTTTTATTTAAATTTTTATATTTTTAATTAGACTTTTATTATTAATAATTATAATCTATAATCTCACATTTTTATGCAAAATTATCCATATCATATATTTAAATTTATCAATTGCCCAGTACTATTTTGACATTTTTATGCTTTGAACGGGTTATAAAATATATGAAAATATTAACACTAGCCTTATTGGATTCCCATATATTATCATACCTATAATAGTGATTAAATCTTATTTAATATATATTATTTATATGCATAATATATTTATATACATATATTTGTACATAATTTTAAACAATAACTTTCAAAAGTTATAACCTAAAATGACTTTAAAAAGCACTTTATGAACGTGTTTTATGCATGAAAATTATGTTTATAATTGTGAAGTTGTCTTAAATTCGATGGTTGACCTAAAATATGATTTTAGTTATAAAATAATATTTAAAATATAGTTATTAATTATTAAATAAAATAAAATAATATTAATATTGAGATTTTAAAAATAAATTATTTACAAATGCAGCTACAAACCAATTCAAGGTAATAATATATCGATATCTAATTTAAAAATAAAAAAATTAAATCACATTATCTACAAACTAATAACACTAACTTATTGGGATTCTAATGAATATATATTATCATGAATATAGTAAAGATTAAATATTATTTATATGTATAATATATGAATATACATAATTTTAAATGATAATTTTTAAAAGTTAATTATAATCTAAAAGGACTCAAAAGGGATTTTTGTGAAGTTAGTCTATACAATAAAAATTATGTTTAATTTTTGATATTAAGTTTTATTCTACTACACTAAAATGGTATAAATAAAATTTTATTCATGCACTAATTTAGCACTTATAATAAGAAGAAAAAAAATAAAATGTAAGAGTAATCCATATGTGAAACCTTTCATAGACTTGAATAAAACATTTCCATATAAAAAAACACACAAAAGAAAAAAGAAAAAGAGAACTTACGATATTTAATTATTTTTAAAATTAAATTATCAATAGAAATTACAAACAATCAAAATATCAAAATTTTCATGGATTTATACGATTCCTTCTCTAGCTAGAGGCGATATAGCATCAAATTAACAATCAAGATACAGTAGTTTTAAAAGTGAAAAAATATGAATGTTTATAGAATTTCAATTCAAATATAATAAAATTTATTGCACAGGCGTGACTTTTTGCCTTACTTTCTCTTTAAACGCCCATATATACCATTGCGCTTCTTTTTTTTTTCTTTTCTTTTTTTTCAAAAAAAAAAGGAAAAACTTTATTAAACGTGGTACAATCATTTTAAAGTACTATATAACCATCATTTCAGTAAAATATATTATTGATTAAAAATAATAAAATATAACAGAGTTTGGAGCCTTGGAGGGGGCTAGTAAGTAAATTATTTAAAAAAAATATCAAAGTCAATCATTCAGTTACATTACAAAGCTGTTGCCCAAACATGTCTAAACACATGAAATTAGTCAAAGTACTAAAAAAAGTTAAACCAAATTAATATTAAAGACTCTTGTATTTCCTATGCTAATGACTAGTGACTATATAGTTATTC
This sequence comes from Taxillus chinensis, assembly GCA_023512835.1. NCBI lineage: Eukaryota > Viridiplantae > Streptophyta > Magnoliopsida > Santalales > Loranthaceae > Taxillus > Taxillus chinensis. The sequence continues at coordinate 19,435,900 of CM042089.1, read as the reverse complement.
CACATTAATTACAAACTCAAATTCGAAACAAAAGCAATCATGTTGTTCGATTACTAAATAAATAAATAAATAAGTCAACAATATTGGTAGATGAAATGCAAAATCGAAAAAAAATAACAAAATAACAAAAATCAGATCGAGAGTGAATAGGCAGGGAGGGGAGTTAGTATAGTATACCTTGCGGGTGAGGGAGATGTCCGGTGCGGGCAAATCAGTGAGGCACGTGTTGGTTGGTTGACCCCACGTGGCCTCGCCACCCAGGGGCAGGCACTTGCACCGCGGCATTGACTTCCGATCCGACCGCTCGTACGACAGGGAGTCGACTCGGATCGTCGAGAACAGAGGCCCTCCCGGCGTCCCCGGAGTCGCCGGCGCCGACTGCGTCGGTGTTCCCATCTCAGATTCCGGCATCGATATTACACGACCCTCGTTGATACTCTTTTTTTTTTTTTTTTTTTTTTTTCGGTTTTTAAGTACTAGATTTATAGAATGAGGAGTTTAATAAAAGTGGTGCTACATGATACGAGGAAAAAAAGTCTGTAACTAATTTTTTTTAAAATTTTTTGGTGGGGAAGAAACTAAGAAGAGGGCTGAGGTTACATGCTGTGAAGGGTTTTTATAAACTTGGGGCTAAGGAAGAAGAAAAATGACAGAACCCAGCTTGGATTCTACAACTGATGAGTCCAGGTAATTACAAATTTACATACATAGAAAGGGTGTTTTTTTTAACTTCTGATATGGGTTTTTTTTTTATGTATAGGCAAAAGAGAAGAGGGGTAGATTTTACATGCTTGAAATGTTTTTATAAAAGTGGGGTTAAGGAAAAGGAGGAAGAAGAGAGTGATCCAGTTTCAGAAGATCAAAATGGCATATAATAGGAGAGGAGAGAGAGAATCATATATAGGAGAATCATAGGACGTCAGAGAGAGTTTGGAGCCAGAGAGAGAGAGAGAGAGAGAGTGGGTGGGATGATTGGGTGTGTATGTACGTTTGTGAGGGATGGTATATATATAGAGAGAGCACAAACATTTATATTCTACGGTGGGAAGCACACCAGCGATCGCCTTCGTGCCAGGAAGTCAATGGATGAAGTCCATCAAAACATCGTATGTTGCGTTCCCATAGGACTTCGGGGGGCACACAAAACAGTAAAGAAGAAAAATTAATGTGAAAATGTTTATAGTGTCTTAAATGCAAATTATATATATAGACCGCTTTAATTAAGGTAGTCACTTATAAAATGCGAGATGTTCTAGTTTTTTTCCACTGATCCTTGATATTTTAATGACTATCAATTTCACGTGATTTTCATAAATTGTAATGACCCATCTGATAATTTCAAGTACAATTTCACTTTTGATTGCTCTGCAGTCTGCATATTTATTTTATTTTATTTTTCTTAAAACTAGGGTCAATATTTAATTACCTGTAAGTTTGAACACTCATCTCTCTAGCGATATCCAAAAGGGACTACTGGGCTAAAGCAATTCGATAGAAAATGTTCAATTCATTGAGATTTTTATTTGAATTCACAATTCATTCAGTCTTGAGAGCAATCAAATAGAAATCCATAAAAGTGTCATGTTCTTGGAGCCCAAAGCCTCAGACATTGAATAAATCCTCCTTTGATAATTTAATATATAAGTTTAAATTTCATTAATAATAACGCTCTTCGATGAAAACACTATGTCTAATTTTGTATCAAATCGTAAATTTTATTGGATTTTATTATTGAGACTATTATTATTTAGATAAAATAATTAAATCTTGTCACAATATTTTCAATAATTTATTATTCTCTAAGAACTTATTATTTTAATTATTTTAGATAATTAATTTTGTTCTTAAAATGTTTTAATATTTTTAATTTAATGAATAAAAATCATGGCATATATACCTCTAAACCTAGTGAATTATCCCAAACCCAATGAATACTTAAATGAAATAAAATATTGTTCCATTGTTTCATCAATAAATTTCTAAATTCTTCTTAAAATAAAACAAGGTCGATTGAATTGATTATTTAACTTCAATATTTGTCATATGCAACATATTTGAGGCCTAATAGATTAATATCAAATGAGTTATGAATTTTCGAAGTTCATACTCATGTCTTACATTTTGCAGTGAATTCTTATCTAGTATTTTCTTATTTATCCCTCTTTAATGATCAAAATTGACTAATTCTAACTTTATATAATAGCCAACTCAAATAGAGACTAATTTGAGGCTAATCGTAGCTATAGCGAAAGTTATGATATTTTAAAGTTTATATACAAATTATGCCCGAATTAAGATAATCCGGATTATTATTATTCTTATCCAATATGATATAAAGGCCTATCTGATCTTGTATGAGCATTTGATTCTATCTAGTATTAAGGCTTGATCTAATATATTATGAATGCTTAATTTGATATAGTATGAGGGCATGATCCAATCCAATACAAAGCTTGATTTGATGATTTTGTATATGGGCTTGGTCTAGTCCGGTATGAGGGTTGATCTAATCCAAAGTTACTATTCATCCATACCACAAAATTTACTATTCATTTGTTGACCTGAAGTTACCATTTACCATTAATTTCTTAATTTTTTAACACACACACACATATAGGACTAATAAATAGAAAAGGAGAGCAGTAGGCATAGTTGCGATTAGATCCACTCAATCATGATCGAACGGTATATATCACATTTTTATTTAATTATTTATTTGCTACATTATCACTTCATTTAAATGAAAATACGATTTAGACCATTTGATCATGATCGAATGATGTTAATCGCATTACACTTGTTGTTTCCTTTTTTATTTATCAGTTATATATATATATACACACACACACATACTCACTCACACATATATATACATGCAAGCTCAAAAAATGACTAAAATCGTGAAAACTTAACTAAGACTATATACGAAGCATTGACTAATGTTGACCAGACTTTGACTTTTTATTAGTTAAAACAACTTTACTTATATTTTTTTGATTCTTCATAGAATTAAATATGGTCAAGTGCATTGTTTAGATATTTTCATTGTTTGAAATTATTAGAGAGTAAAGAAAATCTTATTAGAAGAAGTTATTAACTTTGCAAATGCATTGGATGATTTTGTCTAAATTGTGAGAGCTACTTTGGTTGTTATTCATGTGTTAACCATTATCCTGAGATTAATAGAAGTCAAAAAATCTATTAAAGTTAACAAGGAGAGACTCCTGAGGTTGACACATATTGGAGAAACTTTAAAGTCAACATATATTAAAATGATCCTAAAAGCCAAGTGGGAGAGATGTCTCTATTAAAGATTTGGTTGAAATTAAAAAAGCACCCGAGGATATAAAGGATAAGGGGACACAAAATGAAGGGAATCGTTTCATATTAGCATACATGCATTGTATAAAGAGAACAACCCTACTATCACAAGAGACATGATATAGGGGAGAGAAACACTCCCCTATCATGGAAGAAAGGAGATAGAGAAACACTCTACTATCATAGAATAGTGATCTTAATAAAGGGAATACTCAAGTATCATGAGGGATAATAAGACACTCTACTATCACGAATAACTTATGATAACAAGAACACCTCGGTATCACAACAAAATAAAAATACCTTACTATCATGAAAAAGTTATGCTGAAGGTAGCAATCGATCATCACAAGAGATAAAGAAACACTCCGTTAGTACGAAAGACTGATGATAAAGGGTGTCATCACCCATTTTTGTCCAAGCTCTCCACTGGCTCGTTGGGATTAATGGTATCATTGTGTCATCATCATGAAGGGCTCCAACTAAACTTAATATGATGAAAATAAATAAAAAAGATTCACCACCAAAAAAATATAGGTGCGGTTAGACACATACTACCTGTAGTAGCTAACGCATGCATTTGTTTATATTATAAGTGCATAAATCGTGATAGTTAATAAAGTTTGTTCTTTTTAATACCATAGTTATGAAACCCACAAGGAATGGTTCTTAACCTTGACAAGTACTAAAATTATGTTAACTTTAGTTTTATCTATAAAATTAATTATAGGGTTAAAATAAATTAAACAAACTATAAAATAATAAGTGGGAAGAGAACAATATTGATAAATTGATTAGAGAATAAAAAGCATTTGGGAATTGGCTTCATTTGGATTTTTCTAAGATTGTTATCTAATTAGTTAAAGTTCTTATATAGTGTGTTTGGGTGACATTGGGAATTAACATTTATTTTTGGATGAGAATATTTGAACAATGTATTGTCATCCATATGAGTGTTTTAAATGTAATTGAGCCTAATGTGGTGTTTAAGGCTTTACGAGGTGGTTTTTGGTAATTTGAAGGATTTAAGTGGATTTTAGATATTTTACATAAAAGAAAATAAATAAGAAAATGATACTAAGTTTTTTGAATAGTGTTTAGTGTCAAAGTAAAACCAGAGGTTTCTTGCATTGGAACCTCGAATGAATGTGTTATCGGAGTGATATTATTTCTCGGAAGAATGATGATTTATCATATAAAATTTATTAATTTTCAGAATTATAGTTTGTTTTCAGATAGGTGAAGTATGTTAGATTAGTTATAGCTTTCTTCGAGCAAGTTGGTGCATCACGAATTAATTAAAGATCTTTGAAAGAGTTGGTGCATCTCAAATTAACTAGAGTTCTTCAAACGAGTTAGTGCATCTCAGATTAACTGGAAGTTTTCAAATTGGTTGAAATTTCATTAAATAAGAGATGGAATCTCAGAATAAGTATTTGTTCGGATAGATTAGAGTTTATTATATCTATGGAAATTCTCAAACTGAGACTATTTTGCCTTTTGGAGTTGAGTATATCGGATGGAGTTTTGTTAGTCAAATGGTTCAAAGTTTTTTAGAGTTTTATTTTTCAGATGATTCACAATTTATCATATGCATGTGATGAGTTTATCAGACTAGTGAAGTTTATCAAACTGGTGACTTTATTGGTTTGGTGGGTTTAATGAAGTAATTTAAGCTATATTTTTTGTATAAGTAATCGAACAAAGGAGAAAAGTTGTATATTTCATTTTGGTACGTGTTTTGATTTGGTCATTGGAGCAAAATATTTCAATACTACTATGTTTCGGTGTTTCATTTTGAGTTTATCACAAATATTTTTATATATAAAAATATAAAAAATGATACGTTAAAATTACACTAATTATTTTTTTACTTAATATAGGGGCAAGATCTTAGCGTAACCCAAAGACAATAACATATGTCATAAATAAAAAAATTTAAAGAAAATATACTATTTTTTTGTTTTTAGTTAAATAAAAATATGTTTTATCAAGAACTAGTTTCAAACGGTACGCAACTCAGATCTAAAGAACCATAATACAATGGTGGGCCACCATATAGTTATGGAAGCTTAACAATTTGAAATGTACCAATAATCTATATGAATTGCTTTTAAAAATTATGTATTCTAAACAAAGTAAATGTTTTTATTTTATAGTTTTTTTGCAGTTTGGGGATGATGAAGAATACAAAAAGGAGGTTATGGATGAGGTGAGAGTGGAAATTATGAACTACATTCATGATCACTTGTGCATTCAAGAATATAATTTTGGAAACAAGCCACTTGTTTTACGTAGGCTACAATTTATTAATTTATGGATATTTTTTAATCCCTTTTCATGTGGATTTATAGAATTACAAATTTTGTAACTAGGACAAGTGTTAATTCTCATTACATGTATTTTGAATATTATTAGACTTGAACATATATGAATATATCTTATTTTAATATATGTTTATTTTATTGTGTAAGTATTTACATATTGAGGAATGTTTGTACTAAAATATTTTTTTCTAATAAAATAGTGATTAAAATATGATGATTTTATCGCTATCTTGAAAGGTTAATATATATATATATATATATATATATATATATATGTATATATAAAGATAATATTTACATTAAAGGTGATTTTTAATTAACTTTAAAAGTTTTTTGAAGAGGACATAAAACTTTTTTATCTCTTAAATATTTAAAATAGTCAAAAAAAATTATCTTAATTTTATATCAAGAAGACAACTTTCATAAAGTCATTTTTAAAATGTTCAAAAGAAGACGATTTTAAATAGTCTTTGTAAAGCTTTTTTAGTGGTGTGTATCATTTTTTTGTTTGATAGAAAATAAAAGGAATTAAGGAGGAAAATATATTACCTTGGTAATAGAAGGATTGAAGTTGAGATCTAAAACAAACAAAAAAAGTCATATTTTCCAAAAAAAAAAAAAGGCTGACAAAATGGAACAAATAAGTATTAAATGAGATTTTTTTTCTTTCGAAAGAATGGAGCCAAATATACAACTATGCAAGGGAGTAATGTGTATATTTAACACATTCTCTCTTGCCACTAAATATAGGTCATATTTCATTAAGGTAATTAAATCATATAATTTTTTGTGTTTTGGGTTATTATAATTATATTGCATTGATTGCTATTTTGATATTTGTTGCATTTGTCACCGTAAAAGCCATTGATTATTATATAATATATAAGGGTGGAAGCAACACGTGGAAAACCATTAAGGACATGGTATTGACAGCATATTTTTGGATAGTTTGTATTAAAATCAATTTTCCAACCTATATTAATATTTTCCAATTCATGAGTTTATACAGGATCTTAAAATTGTTTGCTACTTCATGTGCTAAGTATTGCAAATGAGTATTTGATTAATTATCTAAACCTCTTTTATTAGAAGGATATGAGGTGAACAGTCTCTTCACTGTACTTAATTAATGGAAATATTTATTGAATGAGATGGGTGCTACCGTGTGACTGGTGTGGTGGTGGTCTTTTTCAGCAGGGTTTACAAGTAGGCTGATAAGACTTTCATCTCTCTCTCTCTCTCTCAATCACTCACTCATGCCAGCCCTCTTGTGGTGGACTTAGATCTCAATTGTATGCCTTAAAAGCATATCTCCTTTGGATTTCAATGGAGGAACTTGAAGGTTCGGCTTCGTCCAAATCAGGCAACCCCACCGGCCAGCCTCCCACTAACAAAAGTTGAAACTAATTTCCTACACTTGGACTTGCCCATCAAAATAAGTAACAGGAAAAAGAAAGCAGAAATTCCCACTAGCCACATTCTCTCCGCCAAATTATGACCTGAGCTGGGCTGGGGTCTCTTAAAAAGTGGCGACCAAGCGCATAATTAATTTCTCCTTTTCGCGTTGGTAATGTGCCAAAGGAGCGTTCTGGGTGTTTTTTTTTTGTTTTTTGTTTTTTGTTTTGGTTATTGGCAATGCAAAAACATCTAAGGAACCGTGCATGCCTTTCAAGTCAGTGTATAGGATTTTGGGACTACGTACTTGGCCTTTCAAGTTTCAACAATTAATTACTTATTCTTTTATGTGCTGAATGCTTTGATTTTACACAAAAGTAGAAAAATGTACTCGCTACCATGTTTTTGACCCTTATTATGATTATAGTGATCCTTACTGCCATTGGAATATTACTCCCCTCCAGAAACAGCCTCATGAGGGTCATGGACAGCTTCTCTGAATTCAAATCCACCGAGCGCTGCTTTAGGGTGCTCTGGGACCGGGCCTTTGCCCTGCTGAAGGACTCGGTACTGGCCATGTAATTTAGGAAGAAATTATAGTGATCATAGGACATGGACGAACCTCCAGAATGGGGCCTAGGCATTGAGAATGAAAGCTTTGTATAACATCAGGCGTTGAGACTGCTGGGTAGCATTGCGGGGGAAACTGCAAATATTGCTTATTGCTTTGTAATTTGTCTATGGATAAGGAAAGATGCACGTTTGCAGACAACATCTGCAATCTGGACCGTAACATTCTTCAGGGTCAGCTTCTTTGCAGCAATCTCAAGCCAAATATAAAATTTAAGGGTCAAATATATGTGTGTTTCAATACATTTCAGTCGGTAAATAAAAGAATTAAATAAACAGGATCATAAATAAACAGGTCACATTAATATCAACTCAAACATATTAACAATGAATTAATTTGGCCTCAGATTAATAGTAACTGAAGTATTCTGGCAGGAGGGAGATGCTTGTGTTCAAATCATATCCACCAATAACAACAATCCCATCAAGATCGAACTTCTGACATTTTTGGTAAGTACCAAAATCAATGCCCCATATTTCTCTCTATAAGATTCAGCCATGATTAGTACATGACTACATGTCCAACCAGTAAAGAGGCGTGCACCTTTAACCTTCCCTCCTTTTGATCATGCTGCTCCCACAAGTATCCAGTTTGATGGTAGTTGTGAACCACATTTCTGGCAAAATTAATAATAATTAATATTATTATAATTTCTGTTTTGTGTAGTGATATTTTGTTGTCGCGATTTACACTGGGAAACAGCTTACTGCAGTTCTTTGCTTTCTCATCATCTTATCCTTTGTTTTAGACGGGACAGATTCCTTGACATAGAAACACCACACTTCAAGAAAATGCAAAAACGATTGCAGAGTGTATATGTGAACGTGTGTTTGAAACTAACACGAATTCCTTTTTTTTTTTTTTTTTTTTTTGGGGGGGGGGGGGGTTGGGGGTGTGTTCAAGCGACGAATCTCTGATACTCCTCATGATAACGTCATCAATGACTTTACAATTGCCCATATGGGGGTATGAGCTCTTGCCGAAAGTCACACTTTAAGCACCTGCCAAAGTTGAAGATTGAGTCCAAAAAATTATGTTGTTACATTCCCAAGCAAACGGCTCAATAAAAGCATGTTGGGATTAGGCCTTCCATTACCACCCACTATGTATGTGTACATATATGCGTGTGCGTTTGAGTTACAATCTGCTTTCTTCTGCCCAAATCAACTGAGATGAACCAATCCTATCTGTTCATACTGTCAACATTGTGTTTGTTTCTGTCTCTGGAAAAATGTTGTCTATTCAACCCTAACCAAACTAACTAACTGCATATAGACAGAGGCAACACAGGTGAAGATGCTGGTTGCTGTAACATCAATTTTTTCTACAATGTTCACGGAGGCTTCGGATGGCCTCCATCAATGCAGCTTCTTTCAAAGGTTTGACCAACTGTAAGTCCATTCCAGCCCGGACCATCTTATCTGCTTCTTCGCCTTTTGTGTCATGCGCAGTTAATGCAATTATAGGGATGTAAACTCCGTACTGCCTCTCCTCGTTTCTTATTCGCCTGGTTGCCTCATAACCATCCATCTTCGGCATCTGTTTTTTTTTTGGGTCAAAGACAAAATGTAGGACTGTTAGACCCACATTGCAAAAACAATATTGACCCTTTAGCTGATGCTCACATTGATCTCACCTTAGCATTATGAGTATGCTGTCTCTGCTACACTAACCAAACAACCTAATTTTAATATATATATATATAGCTAAATGAAAATCAAATCTGCAACTACCCAAATTAAATAGACCGGTTTTTGTGAAGCATTTATATTACCTGACAGTCCATGAGTATGTAATCGTAAGGAAGAAGATTAGAAGCTCCATGTTCCAGTTTATTCCTAATGCCACTGCACACAAGTTCAAGGGCTTCTTCCCCATTTTCGCATGTATGGATGGTTGCTCCTAGTCTAGTCAAAACAGCCTCTATAATCGTGCGAGATATGGCAGTATCGTCTGCAGCCAAAATCACTATGCCGTCCAATGGCTTCTTGCTGCTTGTATCCACCCCACTGCGCTCCTTCGTTGAATATTGAATGGTAGTTTTTCCAGTCACTCGACGCTGCTGCGTAACTTTTTCTCTGTTTTGTTTTTCTGGGGCGCCTTGCTGTTGCAGGCTCCCAAATTCTGGTAGAAGACTCAGGGCTTCAACTAGGCGGGACCCGTGGAAGGGTTTGGATATGATATGGTCCCCAGTTAACCCTGGCTCGCCCTCTCTAAGGACTCGATAATGTTGCGGGTTGTGTTTGGTTTGTTTGTCCAGCCACACAACCTTGCAACAGCCAGTGCATGGCTCTCTTCTGAACTCAAACACAGCCCGCCAGAGATCAGGAAATGGGCCAGCCCCTGCATCAATCAAAATTAGTACGCAGCTTGCGCCTCTTACAGCATTGTTGTTCCTTCTATCAAGACTCATGTCATCAGTTCCATCCATGGTGCTTAATGGCTGCTCCTTGGCTCGAGTAGACTGGTTGGGTCTGTGTGGGCCTTCACTCCAGGAGCTCGACTCAGACAACCCTGAAGAGCTGTAGTTGCAGAGGTTCAACTTGTTTTTAAGATTTTTGAGGGTGTAAGAAAGACTCTCCCACTGGTCCACGATCAAGACTTTTATTCCCACGGTCTTGAAAAATCTTCTAGCAACCCTTCGGCGCTCTTCACTTTGAATCAAGAGTACAACATAGGACCCCTCTAATCTGGAGACAAGACTTGTGTGCATGTTTGTTGCTGTCGTGTTCTGTTGGGAGTCACTGCCTGGAATGCAATCTGAAGCCTCTTTTGTAGTACTATCTTCGGCAGAGAGCACGGCAGTAGATGTGAGAAAAACGTTGAACCTGAAACAAGTTCCCCTTTTACGGACATGCTTATTGACGATTGCAATCTCTCCACCCATTAGGCGTACCTATACAGACAGGTGAGAGAATCTAAGCTTCATCATTGGGTACAGAAAGTTATGTTGTTGCAGACTTTGAAAAAAGAAAGAAAGAAAAGAAAAGCAAAAACAGCAGGTGTTTTCGTTACATACCAAGGACTGAACAATACCAAGTCCCAACCCAGTGCCTTCGTGCACATGAGCTGTGTCCCTCACCTGAACAAAGTTTTCGAAAACTTTTTTTTGCTTCTCCTCCGGAATCCCAACACCCGTGTCGTTCACCTCAAACACAAACTCCATAGAATTCGGACTCTTTTGGAATCCATTTACAGTCTCAAGGTGCTCTGATGCCCCACTAATCTTGAAGAACATGGAGGCTAAACAGTTTAATGAATCATTTTCCTTAGAAGCAAGTATTGAATTCTCAACATTGGTAGGCCTTTTAGCCCAGGCTCCAACCGATACATGTCCCTCAGGGGTAAATTTAATGGCATTGCTTAGCAGGTTGCATAAGATCTGTTTTAATCTTCCTGGGTCACCCTTGACTTTGGAAAATTTGTTGAGGGAGCTGTGGAGGTCTAACACCACATCCACACCCTTCTTCATCCCAACTGGATGGTACAAATCAACCACATCTTCTACTAGTTGTGCCACGTCAAACTCTTCTTCTTCCAGTTGCATTTTGCCTGCCTCAATCTTACTAGTATCAAGGAATGAATTCAATATACCTGGGGGAAAATAGGTGCACCAAGAATTTTCATCTTATGAGTAAATCCCATTATTACTTAATTAGAGAGAGAGAGAGAGAGAGAGAGAGAGAGAGAGAGAGAGAGAGAGAGAGAGAGAGTGCACATAAACAGTTGATTTAACTACCTAGAAGATCCTTTGAACAATCTTCCATTTGCATTAAATTTGTCTCCAACTTTGAACCCGGAGCAACCTCGTCATAACAAATCTCAATCAGACCGGTGAAGGCTGCTAGAGAAGCACGCACGTCATGGTTGGCACTCGCAAAGGCAAGGCTCTTGTTCATGCTCTTTCTCTCCGCTTGTTGGGTGGCTTCCATTTGCTTGATGAGTGCTGCACACAAGTGCATTTCTCTTCTCGCTGCCCTAAACATGAAGAGCACAAAAACTGACACGGAGATGATCACAGTGACAGCCATGCATAATAGGAGGATGAGAGCCAACTTGCTGTGGCGGTGGACTTGGTCAGCAGCTAATCCAGTAGAAGGGAAAGCTAATGAATAAACCTATATGGAGGATTGCCCAAAAAACAACAGTTTATATCGAAGCAGTATTTGATGGAAGCAGGCTCAAAAACTATGTACTTTACAAGACAAAATGAAGAATTAACTCTTACCATGTGGACTCCCATGATTTCAAGTGGAGAGCAGTAGAACACGTAGTTTGTTTCCCCGATGTGCAAGAATGAACCTTCTGGAAAGCCATTATAGGGGCGGCATGGAACAGTTTTTTGCTTATGACCGTCTCGGTTTCCATTGGATTCTTGTATGTGAAATGAAACTGAATCACGGGTGGCGACAAAGCTTGTGTTTGGGAGGCCTCCATCCACTAATACTTTCCCATTTGTCATGGTCAAGTAAAACCTCCCACCCTCAAAGTTCATACCAGAAAACAAGTCAGTGAATACTTTAGCTGAGAAACCCAAACCAAGAGCTCCTTTTCCAGGCATGCGAGCTTTGCTGAAGAACAAAAGATTCTCATCATTCCATCCATTCCCTATAATGGAATCTTGGTGATTTGTAGAATTCAGGACTTCTCGGAGCCAGCTAGCCTTTTCTGCTGATGAGTTTGAGCAGGACATGGTTGCTCTCCCCGCCAGCTTCCCGGTGCTGTTGTCTACTGGCTGAGTGTACCAACAAGGCACCGAGGCATTATTTTGTTCAGATGGAAGTGAAGCGTTTGAGTGCACTGCAAGTATCTGATTGGTGCCACTGGTGTAGTACAAGAAGAAGAGGCCATTGAGGGCGGTGTACACAATCTGTGATAAGTTTGGAACCAGTGAAAATGCTGGATACAACACCGAAGTAACCTGGAATAAGTTAACCTACACAACCATCAGCATTCGATATTCTGTAGGAAAAAAAACATATAAAAACAAAAAGAAACCAACATAATGTATGTCATACATTTGTTTGTAGTGTTGAGAACATGGCGGGTTGATCATTGATGGATGAATTAAGCAGCTGTGCTACCTTTGCTGCGGCCGATGTATGTAATGGGAGAGCATTGACAGTGTTCTCCACTTGGGAAAGTAATGCAGAGTGGAAGGCATACGTCTGTGAATCAACTTGGCGATCGATCCGACGGATCAAATTGTACCAGTAAGGAATCACAACGCTCGGAAGGAGTACGACTATGAATGCCTAGCCATCAATACAAGAAGAGTGCAAGGAGGCCAATTAGCATATATTAGTCATTACGCTGAAATGCATCAATCAATTTAGTTCACCATATGCAATGTAGCTTTTCAGCGTTCATTGGACGTTGGATTCAATGTTCATTCCACATTGGTATTAGGCTTCAATGTTCACTCATCAATTTAGTTAATGAACTCGTGAACCATATGCAATGTGGATTCAATTTTCATTCCAAATTGGTATTTTTAGAAAAATCAGACCAACCCGAAAAAAGAAAAAGAAAAAGGATGGAACATTTGAAAATTGGCTAAGATTTGACTAAGTGAAATTTTAGTTAATATATGTCGAATATTTTTATGTTTTACTTATTTATCCTAAACATGAGACATTAAAAAAACAACATTTTAGACAATCATTTGTTACTTTTGCAACAATCTATCAAGATTTATATGAATGATTTATGGTAGAAAATAACTGTTTATCTGTACGTGAGTATTTTTTTGTTTTTGATTTGTTATCAGGTATACTACATTTTATAATAAAAATAAGTTACGATAAAATGAAACTATGCAGTTAGACATTTGGGTCTTTTAAGCATATATTTTTTAAAAAAAATAAATAAGAATGAGATTCCATAAAACTAGTGCAAGTTTATGAAGAAAAAAACTTTTGAAAATTATTGGAGTTGATGAGGAAATTATCAATTAACTTAGAGAAAGAAAATCAAAATGCAATAATCAAACACGAATACTGATCCTATCATGAATATATCTTGAAACTATATGGGCATGGAAAAATGGAGAAATAAAACATAGTATCAAATGAAAAATTGAATCATTTCTTCTTATTTCCACAAGTTGAATGTTTTAATAGGAGACGTCTTGTGTCTATATGATTTGTCCTATGTAATATGAATGCAATTTAATTTGAATAAACCGTTAAGGTGACTTGTTCCTAAAATTCATGCATGGAGTAGTGAAATCAGTCAGGAAATAATTATATATAGTGTATGAATCATACAAAAACATATAATAAAATTTTCAAATGAAAAAGTAATTACTTAAAATATACATAAATGAGTTCTTGATTAAAAAGATTTACCAATAAAACAAAGAAGCAAACATGACGCACGACCATATGTGAACTGAGCTCCAACATGTTTCAACCAGCGTAGATGATCATTAGTGTTTCATTGTATCATTTCCCTACATAATAAATTATGCAAAAGCATATTAAAAATTATATACAATTTTTAGTAATGGAAATAATACGCCAGTGTAGATAAATATAAGGAATGAAAGAAATTAATTACAACGATTTGTATCGCAAAATTAATAAATAATTTAAAATCAATTAATTATGACCGTATTAAACACCTACACAATTCTTACCAAAAACATACACACGTGAATTAGTTACATAATTACGAACACAGACAAACGAAATATGTAATTTCAAAAATAATAGAAATATCTCTCATTTAGTTTTTTTTTTTTTAAAATGAATATTATATTTGAGAATTAAGGTTTCTAATTCTGTTTAAGAACTTGCAATGAGTAATTAGCAATAGAGATTATGCTTTTCCCTAAGGGGTCTTAAATTTCAGGACTGACTATTACAAATTTAAGAGCAAAAAACTTGAATTGGAGTCAAAGAAAACAGTTTTTGTTTTCCATATGAGCCATAGTTTAGTTTGCAAAACCTTGTGGACAATACAATGACAACATTGACGCTAGACGCCAATTGAAATTGTTATGAAGAAAGAAAAGAAAGAAAGAAAAAAACGGTGTTAGTGTATCAGGCGTAGGTAGATTATAATTAAGAACTTTATTTTTTTCTTGGGAAAAACCAATGGAGTTATTACTCACCTCTTAGTTCTCGCGCCTCCATCATCCTACTACTAACCATGGCTTGCATGAGGGTTGATTAATAACCGTTAACCAAGACAAACAAGGAGAGAAAAAAAAAACAGACAAATAATGAAATATAAATAGACGTAGTAGTGGACGTAGGGGAAGAGAAACAACCGAGGGGAGAAAACCTGCTGCCAGTGCCCCCTCCTCCGTCTTTAATGTCTTGATTTGGTAGTTAAATTACTTAATGGAAGGTTATTTAGTATGCGTGTTTTGCCAAGTGAGGAAGATTAGAAATTTATTGCCCGATATTTCATATTTCTTTAAAAGTACTGTATCTTAATATTAAATTAAACTTCCATAATTACTCTAATTAACAAAATAAGAAAAAACAAATATAGGGTGCGTGAGGTAAAAAAAAAAAAATGGATAGTGATGCAGCAGAGCCGATAGATCTATCCTGCGGTAAAAAAATAAAAATAAAAAATTTTAAAAACAACTGTTCACGTTTAAAAAGAAAAAACACGCTAACCAGCAAGTCTGTGTCCCCCTCTCTCTCTCTCTGTTTCTCCATATCCGGCGAAGCCGCCGTCGTCCTCGCCGCCCCAGATTCCGACGACGTACGGTAGGCCTCCCCCTCTTGGCGGGAAGCTCTTCCGACACCGTCTCTCCCGTTGACTGCCGGTTTCTTGAGCATCGTCGGCGTGTCCCGACGGCCGAATATTCCTCCTCGGCTTTCGCCTGCATGCATGCCGGCCTCCTGCAAAATTAATATCTCGTACCATCAATCACAATATCAAAATTAACGTGCCAGTTGCCACGTACCTCCATCGTCGCCGCCGCCGCCGTCGTCAAAACCGGACGGCCGGCTAATCGGGTTTCAAATAAATATGTATAACTTTTATAACATAACATATAATTATTATTATTATTACTTTGTTAATTCGTAAGTACGTAAGAGTCGTCACAGACCTGAAATCTGCATGCATGCGTAGAAATCATCGCCCAAGAGTAAGGTGGCCTGAACAAGCAAACGTTACAGAGGCTCGAAGACGCCTCGCGTCGTTTTTTTCCGTTATTTTTAAAAATTAAGTCGAACCGGTGACACACCGGATAAGACTCGTTATTTTTTTCCCTGAACAAGAACACTGGTTGATCCGATAAAAACTGGGGATGTCCGGCGATTCGCCCAGAAACCCGATCATGTACACAGAACCGAAACAGGGTCGACCACTAGCTAGCCACAGGCGGGCACGTAGTTTTTGGGAGTGCTATTCAGATAAAAGATATTAAAAATATTAAAAATTAAATATGGTTTTTCCATTTTAAACGGTAAATTTATAAGATTATCAAGCCTTTAACTTTGACCTCCATATTTGATTCTCTTGGGGGGGTCTGTACAACATCACTAAATAATAAAGTTAATACATATATAAAACGAAATAATACTGTAAATGTCATTACGTATTTTATAGCACCAAACTTAAATCGAACAATATTGTGTCACGTGATCAAACTTTTGGTGAAGATATTTACTTTTAAATGTTGATAGCACAGATATTTGCCGTATTAAATAAATAAGCACTAAGTAGACAAATACTAGTTATGTCTACAAGAATGATTAAGATCTGAAAATAGACTTAAAACTAAACGGAATAATTTTTAAAAAGTGAAAACTACTTTTTTTATTTTCTATTTTTTAATTTATATCAAAATTTAAAATAAAATTCAATAATACATGTTTCACCTCTTATCAAGGGCGGATCCACCACCTGACCCTCAATTTCAATCTATTAATATAATATTATTATTATATTTAAAAAGCTCACTCTAAATAAAAAAAATTAATGCCGATCTTCAGTTGGGTGTTCTTCATGGCCGGTCTCCTCCTCCCCTCTTTATCTGATTTTTATTATAAAAATATTGGAATCAATAATTTCTATAATTATATATCTTGGGTTCAATAAATTGCCTAGGAGACAAAGAAGTTGTATGATTTTTACTCCCCCTCTCTCTCTCTTCTCTTCTCGTACCTATGATTTCACTGCCCTTAAGTTGTATAATTAAATTAGTATTTTACATCCAAACAACAGCGAGTGTTTATTGCTAGCAGCTTGAGATATAACTTTTAATATTTAAGATTTTAAATTATGATTTATAAATTATAATTTGTTAATTATATTTATAATTGTGGCATGTAGTTTGTTTTTATAAATATTAAATTTATAATTTAAGATAGACTAATTTTATTTTATGAATAATTTTATTCTTTTTAATATTTTTGAAACAGTAATAGAAAAAAATTTATGTTATATATATTAAATTGTGAAATTAAAATTTTTCATTGCGAAAGTCGCCCACCCAACATGAAATTTTTGGATCCACCCCTGCCTCTCATGCATTATGCTCTGATATTTGACATGTGGTTTTCATTTGCATTCTCTTACTTTTTGATAATGTTGATCAACACTCATTTCCTTACACTTGATCCATGCTAAGAAAATTAAAGATTCCCAAAATCACTTGATCCATGAAAATTGGGATAATTAAAGATATCAATCCTTCAATTGATTATATACTTGGTCCATATTATAGCCAATTGAATTAAATAATTTTATTTTTGGCCTATACTAAGGCTGAGATAGCATGGTTATGCATAAGTCAAACAGTATTGAATTCTAAAAAGTATATTTAAACATCAAAAGAATTATTTTCCTCAAATCACCATGTCAAAACCATCATACAACACAATGGGGGCTACATTGCTCCCCTAAGAAAAAAGTTTTACTCCAAAATCATGTTCAAACTCGCGATCATTACATAAATAAACATACTAGTTGAAATAAGGATTGAAATGTGTCTTGATTTTCACTCCTGTACTTGGATTGATGAATCCCTTCCCGAGATGATGATTTTTACGCTAGCAGTTGATGCCTTTCACCTTAATGGGTCTCCCCAACCTCTCTAAAGCCCCAACAAAACCCTACTCTTCCTTCATTTTCTCAGATTGACTATTCTACCCTCCTATTCAAGGCTAGGCCGCTCTATTGGCCTAACAAGCAAAATCATCTTTGAAGAGGGCCCAAATTATTGGGTAGATAGGCTAGATGTACTTTACCTCTTCTTCGTGGTCTAGCTAAAAATGCCTGAAAAATAAACTACAAAAAACAACCAAAAACACAATTTGCACAAAAATATAATAAAATACCTAAGTATATAAATATAATAAAAACTATCAATAAAAAGATATAAAAATATGTACATAACTGGGGAAATATAGCATAAATATCTATATAAAAATCACTCATCAAAATCCCCCACACTATAATTTTGATTGCCTCGAGCAAATGCAAATCAAACAAATAGATAGGCAATCAAGCAAATAATCCATACAAAAATAAAAAAGAAAATAAAAGAAAAATTCAACTAGTAAATGTAAGATACCATTGTTACATGCTATACCACACCATAGCCTGAATAAAATAACCATAAGCATTTCATTTGGCCTCTCTCAAGATTATTACTCAGTTACCAACTAAAGAATAAACACCTACTTCTTTGGATTGCACTTAATGGAAGTAAGGCTGCCTCACTCAAGCAATAAGCTTA
Source organism: Taxillus chinensis (assembly GCA_023512835.1). Taxonomy (NCBI): domain Eukaryota; kingdom Viridiplantae; phylum Streptophyta; class Magnoliopsida; order Santalales; family Loranthaceae; genus Taxillus; species Taxillus chinensis. Next base: position 19,417,515 of record CM042089.1, on the reverse strand, counting down.
CAACCCTCACTCTCAAATTCCCTTAAGGCTCAAACCTTGAACAAGTATACAATTAGTCCCTCATTATAGTGATTAAGCCAATAACCCACCAAATTACTTTTGCCTTAAACCACAAAGAGAAGTGAGTCCTCTACTGATGCTGAAAGGATGTCAAAAAATAAAAACACACCCTCAATCTATACACATACCAAAAAAAAAAAAAGCAAGCAAACACCAACGAAGTTGGACAAAGGACAAAAATAGCTAACCTTTTACTTCATGTTTTGTTTTTGTTTTTGTTTTTTACACATTTTTCCTAGTTTTTTTTTTTAAATCTATCATGCAAAGGGTGACAAAATAAAGAAACGGGGAACCCATAGATGGGGGATGGGGGTGGACTATTAAGGGGGGGGGGGAGCGACTAATGTCGAACGGGCAAGTGACAGCGGAGTTAAACAGGGTCGGACAGGTAAGGGATGGCAGGGTCACGGACGAGCGAGGGAAGGACAAGTGAGGGATAGACGGACGAGGGAGGCAGAGCTTGTTCTTCGATAGAGTGAGAATTGGTCGGACGGGGACGGACATAGCTTTTTAGATAGAGGGAGATGTAGTAAATGAATATTTTAATCGCAAATAATATTTGACTAGTACATCTTGCCGGCTAAATTTAGCTAGTAATATTTCAACTTTTTTAAAATTACTGTAACGTTAAAGAGGCTATTACAAGAATATTTGTTCCATATTAGCTATTATTTAGCTTTTTGCTGAGGTAGCTATGATTGCTCTTAAACCAAGGATGTACCATTCAAGGGCTATTACTTTTGTTGTGGTGTTTTAGGGGAACAAAGCTTAAACATGATAGTGGAGACAGCCAGCCCGTTGATGTCTCCAAAATTGAAAAAAACAATAGAGTTGTAGCATATTGTACCATGATTATAGAATAGTACCATTAAGAAGTCCTTTCACTCACACTCATAGTCACAAAGACACACGAATACAAAATACTGATGAAAACCTATAACATTAATCAAAAAGAATAAGTTTGTTGTATTAATAACTACTATGATAGGGGCGTTCAAGGGTTATTGTACTAAAGAATGTCTAAATATTTTTCTTCAGCAGAATAAGAAACTAAAAAGCATAATACAAATGACTAATGCAATCAAGCAAAAGAAGATGACAAAAGAAAACTAGTAAGTGATGGTTACTTTTAAGCCTAAATTCAAAAAAGTCTATAGGGTTAAAAAAAAGGAAGAAACCCATAGAGTTAAGATTGCATTGTTTGTGACAAAAGTGCTGCATTGCAAATACAAGATTTGTATATGTAGTTGCCTCTTTAACTATTTATAAGCCTCATATTTGCTTATAAATAAGGATAACAATGGGTTTGATCGGGTTTGAGTATTGCCCGACCTGAACCCAACCCAAAAATGTATAGCCTGATCCAATTTTGACCTAGCCTGGTGGTTTGAGTAGTTCGTGATGGGTAAAGTTGGATCAACATTTTTTACTTTATAGTTCTTTAAAAACCTCAGATCAAACAAGACCCGAGCCAAACCCGATGGCTTGTCGAGACAGGTCAAACCGATTTGGGGCGACCCAAGTCGGAATGGGACTAAGGATGGCAATGGGTCGGGTCGGGCCCAGGTATTGCACGACCTAACCCTGACTTGAAAATATCTATCCTAACCGAAAACCGACTTGGTGGTTTCGACAGTTCAGGGCGGGTTGGGTCATCATTTTTTGCATTATATTTCTTTAAAAATCTCGTGTCAGGGCAAGTCAAGCAAAATCCAGACCCAACCCAATGGCTTGTCGGGGCGGGCCAAATCAGATCGGGACGAATCAGCTTATTTTGCCATATCTAAACGGGACAAGCTAATTTTGCCATCTCTAATTATGAATGAAACTTTTTACTTGCCTTGCAAAATGGAAGAAAAGCAATGGTGGAGTGGGAGCTTTTAGTAAGGGGGAGATTGTTTAGTGAGGGAGTTCTCTCATCTTATCATTAAATTGTAACTCAAAGTTGAAATTACAGATGCTTGTAACATAATTATGTTCATAATAATTACAAATAGAAATATTGTTAGCCGTAATCTAGTAATTGGCTATATTTATTGTTATAGTGGCTAAAATTAAACGAAATTATACAAAGAAATATGTAGCAAAATTGTTAGTACAACTCGTGAAACCTTAAAAGACTATAGTGAGAAGGAGATGTAACATCTAAGCTATAACAAACAAAAAAAACGGGAGTAAGTATAATACGTGGCATTTCTATGATCCTTATTGCTTCTATTTGTCATAAGTCGAGAGAAAAGTTGTGTTATAGATTGGTACTTATAAATAATCATCGTCATGCTTAGAGATTTGTCATATATGAATTAGGCTAAATTGACTAAACTATGTAAATATATTGGTTGCGAACTTTCTTGCATTTACGTTACGCTGTTATATGTAATTTTATTAACAAAATACTATAGTATTATTAACTAATTAATTGGACAATATAAAATAAGATATTTTTAAACTTGTTAACTATTATTGATTAAAAGTCTATTAGTTGGTGTTACTGGTGGTCATTAGTACCTCATTTAAAATGTTTTTTAAGAGCATTAACAGCGGACACTCAACTATTTTTTTTTAAATTTACATATTTAAACTACTCTTTGCTTGTATATATAAATATATAACGCAATGGATTTCCTAAATCACTTTATATAACATTAAAATAACATTCTATACTATTTTGTATATATATATATATTTTATAATTTAATATAAAATAAAAGTAAATATTATGAAAAATGTGAAATAGAAAGGTAAGAATTTTTTTTGCATATAAGTTAATAATTATAAATAATAAATATTATTTTTTAATATATTAAAAAATACCGTGTAAATCCATAAAAAAGTTAAATATAATATATTTTAACTTTTTTTTTTTATAAATATAAGGAAACAGAACATTTACTGGTGCTCTGAGCCGTTCCCCTTCAATTTTATTCCCCTTTAAATCAAATTTTAATGAACATCTCTCAAGGCAGCGCATGAAAAACAAAAACAAAAAAAAAACACACAAAGTAAAGCCCGTTTCTACTTTCTATTATTAATCCAAGGCCTAGCCCGTGGGCCGTGGAGTTGAACTATAGCGCAAGACATCCATACGGCGTCGTTTATACGTTTCCACAACCTTCTCGCCGAAATCCCGCGAAAGGTTTTAAAAATGAATCCCAAAAATTGTTTCCCGCCGGTCTTAGCCCATGCCACGCTGGCAATCCTGGGCATAACCTCTCAGCCAATTATCCTTCAGACCCGCTTTCTATATAAACCCAAACCCACCCGCATCCAACCATCACACATATTCACATGACATCAGTCACCCTCCGTCCCTGAATCCGAAAAATCGCAAAATCTAGGGTTAGGGTTGCCTGGAAAAGCGAAAGCATCAGAGAAAATGAGTCCTACAGCATCGACCAAGGGAGGGAGAGGGAAGCCCAAGTCGTCGAAGTCCGTGTCGCGGTCGTCCAAGGCCGGCCTGCAGTTCCCTGTGGGGAGGATCGCAAGGTTCCTCAAGGCCGGCAAGTACGCTGAGCGTGTTGGCGCCGGTGCTCCCGTCTATCTCTCTGCTGTCCTCGAGTACCTCGCTGCAGAGGTTCGATTTACTGATCCAGATTTGTTCGGATTGATTTGGGTTTTTTTTCCTGTTTGTGTCAGATTTTTATTCAATCGCATAAGATCTCACTTGTTGGTTTTCTCTGTACGGGTTTTTGGTTTTGGTCATGTTTTGTGGTTTTCTTTGATTTGGTATGGGTTTTAGTGTCGGTTCATTTATTCCTTTCTCCCCTTTTTACAGTCAATGGTTGTTTAGAATCTTAGTTCTTTTTGTCAGCATGCCATTTTTGTAGTTGATAGTTCAATTTAAGGCATAATTTCTCATATTTCTATGGTTGATTTTTTTTTTTTTTTTTTTGTAATTATAGTCATCATGTTTTATTTAGTCCCATTCCTTTTGTTTCAAATCCATATATTGATATTTGATGGGCTTTGTTCAGGTTTTGGAGTTGGCTGGAAATGCAGCGCGGGACAACAAGAAGACCAGGATTGGTCCAAGGCACATACAGCTAGCAGTTAGGAATGATGAAGAGTTAGGCAAGCTTCTAGGGTCTGTCACCATAGCAAATGGTGGAGTTTTACCCAACATCCACCAGACACTGTTGCCCAAAAAGCATGGTAAGGACAAGGGCGATATTGGATCTGCATCCCAGGAGTTTTAGGCTTCTTTTATGTACCTACAGACATGTACCTTTTTTTGGGTGTTGCGTTTTTTAAGATGATGAGTTTCTGTGTAGTCTACACGGGCTTCTTTGAAAATGCAACTTTCAATCCGTTTAATATGAAAGATTCTTCAGTATGAAAGATTTTTTTGTGATGATAATCTTCCTGAGAAGTTGAATTCTGTATGCTTGTTTTTAGTGCTTTTGAAGCAAATTAGGATTCAGGGGCAAATGTTGGGAGCGAAGGGAATTTAATGCTTTAAATTGTGCTTGATTTATAATTTGATCTCATTTGGGAGTTGGTATACTTATAAAATGATGGTGCTTTTGAATTGGGGATCCTCTCTCGAACTTAAACAGATCCCTTCCAAATAAAATTGGCCATCCTTCATAGATATGATTTTTTCAATGCTTAACAAATGTGAATATTAGATGATTGTGTCACGTTTCCGATGCCATGGTCCATTGCAAACTTTAGCATGGCTGCCTACTACATCTGTGTTTTTCCTGTGAGTTCCCATCAGTTTACGAACGACTTTCAATTTTGCTGCTTGGAGTTTAGCACGGAAGAAGTCAGCAGATCCCCCTTTATAGGGTCAGGATAACCATATAAATATGCCCATAAAATTTCCTTAATTTCTTTACATAGAAAGCAACTTAAGAAAGAAATGACTTATGTATATACAGATAGGTTCTCCATTTGAAGAGACTTTTCACCACATTTTCTCAGCAATCATCTAGTAGCCCATGCACCATATGACTAGTGGATAATAATTGCGAGTCATACTTTAATTAGCCCAGTCATTCCCTCCTTTTTCATGTTGTTTTTTAAACTTCCAAATGTTTGGTTGATAACTTGAAACATCCATCGTTCCTTTTGAATTCTCTCTATACTCATACCATTCGCTTTGTTTGGAAGTTCTTTTCTTTCGACGTTAACGTTTAAATTCACCTACTGATCACAGACATCTATGATTTTGCCCACTTTCTTTTTCTTTTTCTTTCTGTTTTTGAAAAAAAAGAAAAAAAAGTCACGCATCTTAGTTTTTTTTTATTTATAAATAGAGGATAGATTTTATAGCCGAGCTGCTTCTTGATATGGTTTGGTTTAATTGAACGAGAATAGATCTATTGTCTTTCTTTCATTACCTGGCAGTGGCTAGCCATCTCCTGCATTTTCCCGTCCCGTGTGCACTAATACCATACATCTAATTATTTTTTATTTAAATTTCTTTTTATTTTCATATATAAATAAATATCATAATAACATTTTTAAATAATTTTTTATATTATTAAAATAGTATTTTATATTATTTTTATTTAATAATATTTTTTATAATTTAATATAAAATAAAAGTAAATATTATAAGAAATGTAAAAAAAATAGATGATAAAATATATATATAATTTAATAATTATAGAGAATAAATAGTATTTTTCAATATATTGAGAAATATTGTATAAATTTTATGAAAAAAAGTTAAATATAGGATATTTGCCGGGGGAATGATTTTATGATTTTTTAATATTTTTTTTTTCTAAATTAGGAAAACATATTTCTATAGAGAATTTACTACTGGTGCTTTGACCTCTTGCATCCTCATTGCTACTGCTTAAATAATAGTTGGTATTTTAGCAAGGGCATTTTAATATTTTTAGCAGTAGCAATGAGGATGCAAGGAAGAGATCAAAGCACTAGTATTAAATTCTTTATAGAAATCTATTTTAATAATAGTTGAGAAGCACTGTTCGCTCCCTATAATTATTAAATTATATATAAAAAATTTCTTTCACTTATTTTATTCATATATTTTCATAACTTTTTCTTTTTATTTTATATTAAATTATAAAAAATTATTATTAAATAAAAAAGTAATATAAAATATTATCTTAATTATATAGAAAGTAATTAAGCAAATCTATTGTGATGAATATTTGTATATAAAAGCAAAAAGTAATTTAAATATGTAAAATTAGAAAAAATAACAGGAAACAGTTGTGAGTGCCTTAACGCTCGATGTAATAACACATACTGCAAAACCAAACCAAAATACACTTTTCAATTTGACATATAAAATAATTTTCAAACAAAAAAAATATATATTAAATTACACCAAAAATAATTTTTAGATATAATTTTTAAAAACAGATTTTAAAAATAAAAAATATCAAACATGATCTTATATACTTAAATCATTTGCTCTCACCTATTTTTTTAAAAGGGTAATTTTAACATTACTCTTTAATTTACTTTTGTTTTTATTAATATATTATTTTTTATGTCGAATTGACTTTATTTTAATTAAAATAATCAATGTTTTATTTTTTAATGTAGAGATTTTTTTATTTGTGAAAAGTATTTTGTTATTCCTAATTCCAACATGACTATATTTTAACTTTATCTGCATTAAAATAATGTTTATTAATGAAAAGCCAACGAAGGAAGTAGAGAGAAAATGAAAGAAAATAATACATTAATAAATAATAAATAAATAAATATTATTTAAAAATGAAAAGTAATTATAGCAAATTCTACATGTAAAAAGTGAGATACAAAGTTTGTTAGAGTAAATTTTTTAAATTTAATTATTTACTTGTAGAGAATAGAAAATATCTTGAAGTTGGTCTTAGAGCACGAATTTGAAATTTGATTATTTAGTTGTAAATAAATGAGTGTTTGTTGAAATTACTTTTAAGTCAATTCCACCATCTCGGCAAAATCCAAAACATAGTTAAATAATAACTATAACTTATAAAAACCCATGGCAAGTTAAAAATATACCGAATTTGGCCAACAATTATTTGACTAACTAAATTTATTACTTGGGCCTATCAGTTTTTTTTTTAAATTGACATTTAATTTTAAAAAAACTCTTTTAAAATATAATTTTTATTACTAAACAGAAATTATTTTTAAATTAAAATTTAATACACTCTAACAGAATAAAGAAACAAAAACTTATACCAAATGTCAAATATTAATTTAATGATAATAAACTACAAAGAAGGTAGTAAAGTCTATATCAAATATTAGTTTAACGCTATTATATAAATTTAAAATTATAACATTAATTTCATATTTATTATTAACTTTATTGTGTCGAAATAAATATTTTATTTGTATTAGAGTAATAAACCGATAAATGTAATAACAAAACTAGCTAGTATTAATAATATAATATATTAGATTTTTTTTGTTTATATTGAAAAGGACAAATGTGTTCAACTCACGTGAAAAGGGTCAAAGTGCGCGCGGACAACTGAGTGAGTAGCAAATTATTATTTGTTTTTAAAAATGTTTGGGGCAAATGAAATGTTGGGAAATTAATTAGAGAAATTGAGCAAAAATAGGAAAAAAGGAAAAAAAAAAACTGTAAGTCAAAACCCGCTTCCTGTATACCCTCCCAACCATGCAAAAGCTCTCTCCACTCCCTCCCACACAGGCCATATTCCATGCCCTTCTGTCCCCCTCCCTCCACTCCTAACCTCACTAATCATCCTCATTCCCTCACTTATTTCCCGATCATGTCGCACACTTTTCATTCCTGTATACTTGCCAAGCGTCTTTCTCATTCCCATACATTCATTGCCGAGAGAGAGAGAGAGAGAGAGAGAGAGAGAGAGAGAGAGAGAGAGAGAGAGAGAGAGAGAGAGAGAGAGAGAGAGAGGAGTGCGTATTGTTAGGCAATGAAGAGCAGCATCGGCGTCGTTGATACGAGTTCGCATCGGAACCCGGGGTACGGGACGGGAAACCCTTTGCCACTCTGCCCCAGCCCTCGCCGCCTTGTTTCTCCCAATATTCCTGAATTCCTCATGACTCCTGCAGCTAGCTGCGCCAGGCACAGGTTTCATTAATTTAATTTATTTTACTGCATTTTATTTTTTGAAAATTCAGCTCTGATTTGCTGTCAATTTTTAATATTTTTCGGTGTGGTCACTTTGTCATTCATCAGCCATTCGAATTGGGATGAGGGGAGCAAAATTTTCAACCTGCTATTAGCCGAAAAGGTTTGATTAATTATTGAGTTCCTTGTTTTGTTTTGTCTCTACTGATTCGTGAATTTTGAGTGTACAATTAATTGACGTTACAGACGGCGGAGGGATCGGAGGGTGGTCGGTGCAGTGGATGCTCGCCAGCGTGTTACGTGGGGTCACCGCCGGGGAGGACAGGCAACCCGCTAGTTCGTGACGTCCAGTTCGTTAGTCGTCAGGCCGAGATGTTTCCTCCTTATGCGACACGGACAAAGTTGTCGGACAAGTTCGGGTTTGGCGGTGGCGGAACTGCATCCCCAGCATGAACGTTTATGTGGCGTTTGTTTGTTTGTTAATCTGAGCGTGTGTCTTCTTTTTAAAATTTTAGCTAATTTGGTGTGTGTGTATATATATATATATATATATATTGCTACTTAGATTGTGCAGGTAATCTGTGTAGCGTCATCTTTATTATTGTTATATTGATATTATTATTTTTAAAACTTTTTATTCATGTTAATTCAACGGCAGAAAAAGTATTTCTACATAAATTTTCTATACAACCTACCTGAAAATACACTTCTTCATGTGAATAAACCATCTTAAATTTAATATTAAGCGCTAGATATGTTCAAATTATTAATTAGTTTTAAAAAATATCCTTTCTACAAAATATCTTACTTTTTTACAATGCAAAAATACTACACAACACACTATTCGATCTTTCATCCTCTCCTACCTTTGTTGTTTAGCTTCATGGATCTAGTAAGTTCAGTTTTAGGGAACTGAAATATAAATTTTTAATATTAGTGTAACTCATATTTAGACATTATTATCTCAAAATGCAATTAGCAAAAATAAAAGTAAATATTATGAAAAATACAAAGGAGAGAGACAAGTAAATTTTTTTTATATATAATTTAATAATTATAAGGGAATAACTAGTAATTTTTAATACATTAAAAATATTATATAAATCTTGTGAAAAAATTAAATATAAGTTATTTATCAGGATTTTATGTTTTTTTAATATTTTTTTCTAAATATAGAAAAATAAACATGTATAAAAAATCTGCTACTAGTATTCTGATTTTTTCCATGCACCCTCATTGCTAATGCTTAAATAATATTTGAAATTTTAGTTAGGGCATTTTAATATTTTTAGATATATGAAAATTTTCAAAATATTGAATATAGTTTTGATTTAATATTATCATCAAATAATAATATTTATTATTTATTTACGAATATAGTTTTGTTAGTTGGTAGTCCAACCTAAATTGGATTTTCAAAATTACATGGTTTTGGAAACCTTATATAGTTTTGGTAGTCCACCCCCATGCAACGACGGCTCCCAGCTGCCCGCAGCGATGCCCCTCTAGTCCCCTAAAATAGGGAGAATACATAGGGAGTATGGTTGGAGATGCTATAACGCCTGCTGCAATGACACCTACTGCAAAACCAATCCAAAATACTTGACATAGAAAATAATTTTCAAACAAAAAATATATATTTAATTGCATAAAAAATAATTTTCAGATATAATTTTTAAACAGTTTTTTTTAAAATATCAATCACGATCTTATATACTTAAATCATTTGCTCCTACCTATTTTTTAAAATGTTCATTTTACGGGTAATTCTAACATTACTCTTCAATTTATTTTTATTTTTAATAATATATTATTTTTTATGTTGAATTGACTTTATTTTAATTAAAATAATTAATATTTTATTTTTTAATGTCGAGATTTTTTTTTTTGAAAAATTTTTTTATATCCAACTCCAACATGATTCTATATTTTAACTTTATCTATATTAAAATAATATTTTTAAATGAAGAGCGAATGAAGGAAGTGGAGAGAGAATGAAATAAAATAATATAATAAAAAATAAAAAATGAATAGTTATTCTTTAAAAATGAAGAGTAATTGTGGCAAATTCTACATGTAGAGACTTAGATAGAAAGTTTGTTGGAGTAAACTTTTTAGATTTAACTTTCTATTTGTATAAAATAAAAAACCTCTTGAAGTTGGTCTTAGAGCATGAATTTGAAATTTGATTATTTATTTATAAATAATTGAATGCTTGTTGAAATTACTTTAAGTCATTTCTACCATCTCAACAAAATCCAAAACATAGTTAAATAATAACTATAACCTATAAAACCCATGGCAAGTTATTAGTTAAAAATATATCGAATTTTACCAACAACTATTTGACTAACTAAATTTATTATATTAGATATTGTTTTTAAAAAATTAACATTAAATTAAAAAAACAAATCTTTTTTAAAAATATTTTTCTATTACTAAATAAAAATTATTTTAAAATTTAAATTTAACACGAACTCTAATAAAATATAGAAACAAAAACTTATAATAAATGTCAAATATTAATTTAATGATAGTAAACTAACAAAGAAGGTAGTAAAATTTATATTAAATATTAGTTTAACGCTATTATATAAATTTAAAATTATAACAATAATTTCATATTTATTATTAACTTTATTGTATCGAAATAAATAAATTATTTTTATTAGAGTAATAAACCGATAAATTTAATAACAAAACTAGCTAGTATTAATAATATAATATATTAGATTTTTTTTGTTTATATTGAAAAGGACAAATGTGTTCAACTCACGTGAAAAGGGTCAAAGTGCGCGCGGACAACTGAGTGAGTAGCAAATTATTATTTGTTTTTAAAAATGTTTGGGGCAAATGAAATGTTGGGAAATTAATTAGAGAAATTGAGCAAAAATAGGAAAAAAGGAAAAAAAAAACCTGTAAGTCAAAACCCGCTTCCTGTATACCCTCCCAACCATGCAAAAGCTCTCTCCACTCCCTCCCACACATGCCACATTCCATGCCCTTCTGTCCCCCTCCCTCCACTCCTAACCTCACTAATCATCCTCATTCCCTCACTTATTTCCCGATCATGTCGCACACTTTTCATTCCTGTATACTTGCCAAGCGTCTTTCTCATTCCCATACATTCATTGCCGAGAGAGAGAGAGAGAGAGAGAGAGAGAGAGAGAGAGAGAGAGAGAGAGAGAGAGAGAGAGAGAGAGAGAGAGAGAGAGAGAGAGAGATGAGTGCATGTATTGTTAGGCAATGAAGAGCAGCATCGGCGTCGTTGATACGAGTTCGCATCGGAACCCGGGGTACGGGACGGGAAACCCTTTGCCACTTTGCCCCAGCCCTCGCCGCCTTGTTTCTCCCAATATTCCTGAATTCCTCATGACTCCTGCAGCTAGCTGCGCCAAGCACAGGTTTCATTAATTTAATTTATTTTACTGCATTTTATTTTTTGAAAATTCAGCTCTGATTTGCTGTCAATTTTTAATATTTTTCGGTGTGGTCACTTTGTCATTCATCAGCCATTCGAATTGGGATGAGGGGAGCAAAATTTTCAACCTGCTATTAGCCGAAAAGGTTTGATTAATTATTGAGTTCCTTGTTTTGTTTTTGGTTTGTCTCTACTGATTCGTGAATTTTGAGTGGACAATTAATTGATATTACAGACGGCGGATGGATCGGAGGGTGGTCGGTGCAATGGATGCTCGCCGGCGTGTTATGCGGGGTCACCGCCGGGGAGGACAGGCAACCCGTTGGTTCGTGACGTCCAGTTCGTTAGTCGTCAGGCCGAGATGTTTCCCCCTTACGCGACACGGGCAAAACTGTCGGACAAGTTCGGGTTTGGCGGTGGCGGAACTGCATCCCCAGCATGAACGTCCCCTGCGGTTGACGTTTATGTGGCGTTTGTTTGTTTGTTAATTTGAGCGCGTGTTTTCTTTTTAAAATTTTAGCTAATTTGGTGTGTGTATATATATATATATATAATGCTACCTAGATTGTGTAGGTAATCTGTGTAGGTCATCTTTATTATTGTTGGGTTGATATTATTATTTTTTAAAACTTTTTATTCATGTCAATTCAAATTATATCTATATATGGTGATGGTTTTACTAAATGTGATGGTTCCTTAAAATATGATAAACCAATTTAAATTTAATATTAAGCACTAGATATGTTCAAATTATTAATTAGTTTTTTAAAATATCCTTTCTACAAAATATCTTACTTTTTCACAATGCAAAAATACTACATAACACATTATTCGATCTTTCATCCTCTCATACCTTTGTTGTTTAGCTTCATGGATCTAGTAAGTTTAGTTTGAGGGAACTGAAATATAAATTTTTAATATTAGTGTAACCCATATTTATACATTATTATCTCAAAATGCAATTAGCAGCATTTATGTCATAAATGATGATATGGTTGACTTGGTTTACTAAATGTGGACGAGGTGCAGTGTAGTCGACCTCGATTAGTGAGTTTTAGTTGACCAGTGTGATTGAGTAAACAATCATCGATTGAAACCTATTTGGTTTAGTTGATTAACAGTGCACAAGTGTTGTTTTCTCTTTTTTTTTTACGGATAATTAGTTCCAAAGCTTTAAAACTTCTATTTTGCATATGAAATAAATCCTTATGCCTTTTTATGGTACTAAATATTGATGTTTGCTTCGCATATAATGTTAGATAATGTGGATACGATTATAGATTAAATTTTTATGGGCTTGAGTTGTGGACGTTTGTTGGTATTCAGTGGTTAAATTGGTATATTTGGAGGTTGGGCTTGTGTTAATATATAGGAGGCTACATAATTGGGGCTTACGTCACATTAGCTATGTGTCATCCAATTATATACAATCATATCAGTCAGTAATGCGTGGGGCTTACAGTAGGACTATAAGAAGATTTTTTTTAAAAAAGAGTACTACTATATGCACTTCTACCATGTATGTCACCGCACAACTCACTAATATAGTGGCACATAATTAAGGCTTGCGCTACATTAACAATGTGTTATCCAATCATATGCATCTATATCAGTCAGTAATGCATGACGCTTATGTCATATAACTGTAAGGGGCTTTTCCAAAAAGAGTATCACTATATGTAGTCCTATTATGCAAATCCCACATATTACTTACCAATATGGCGGCATATAATTGGGGCTTGCACCACATTAGTAGTGTATCATATAATCATATGTCATCATATCAATTGGTTGTGTGCATGGCTTACACGGTAAGGCTACAAGAAAACGTTTTCGAAAAGAGTAATACTATATATGGTCATAGTGTGCAAGTCTCACACACTATTCACCAACGTGGCAACATATAATTAGGGCTCGTGTCACATTAATAGTGTGTCATCCAACCATATGTCTCTATATTAGTTGGCAATGCATGATGCTTACACGGTAGGACAATAATAAGAGTTTTTCGAACATAATACTGCTATCTGCAGTCCTACCATGCAAACCATGTGCACCATGTACTCACCAATGTGACAACATAAAATTGGGACTTGTACCACATTAACGATGCGTCTTCCAATTATAAGTTGCCATATCAGTCGGTAGTTCGCGAGGCTTATGCCCTAGGATTGTTAGAAGACTTTTATGAAAAGAGTACTATTATATGCAAATTTATTGTGCATTTCTCATGTATTACTCATCAATGTGGTGACATATAATTAGGGCTTGCGTTACATTAGCTGTGTGTTATCCAATTATATGCTATCATATCAGTTAATAATGCATAGGGCTTACGCGATAGGACTACAAGAATATTTTTACGAAAATAGTACTATTATATATAGTTCTACCATGTATGGCCTGCACACTACTCACTAATGTGGCAACATATAATTGAGGCTTATGCTACATCAACGGTATGTTATCTAATCATATGCTACCATATCAACTATTAGTGCATGGGGTTTATGCCGTAGGATTGTAAGAGGACTTTTCCAAAAAGAGTATTTTATATGTAGTCCTATCGTGCAAACCATACACATTATTTACCAATGTGGTGGCATATAATTGAGGTTTGTGCCACATTAGCGGTGAGTCATCTAATTATATATTGTCATATCAATCGATAGTGTACAGGGCTTACATAGTAAAACTGTAAGAAAGCTTTTTTGAAAAGAATAATGTTATATGCATTCCTATTGTACAAGTCTCTCGCACTATTCACTAATGTGGTGGTATATAATTAAGGCTTGTGCTACATTAATAGTGTGTCATCCAATCATATGTCATCGTATCAGTTGATAGTAGTTGTAGTAAATTTAGTAGTCTCAATTAAAACATAAGGCAATATATAGATTTTATACTCTTTTACACGTGAAATTTTGAGTGGTTATAGTAGATTGAAGAAAGAAAACATAATAAAAAAGAATTAACAAATATTATTTTTAAAAATAAAGATAAAAATGAATAATGAAATGTATAAGTTTTTAGAAGATAACCACATCATAGAGAATAATGCACTATGCATTTAAAATAAAGAATGAGAAGTTAAATTGTTTTTTTAAACATTATATTATTATTTATTATTTGAGTGAAGTTGCAATTTTATATTAGATAAGAGTTACATAATAAAAAAAGAAAAATATTATTTATTTGGTAGATGATGCACACTTTTTATTTTGGGTGTTTTAAATCGAACAATAATATTTACTCTTCAAATCTATGTTGGGCTAAAAAATATATAAATTGTTCGTTACATTTCTTTTTTGCATTTGAAATTAATCTTATTTTTCATCGCAAAATGCAGTGAAATGATGTGGCTTCATTTTCCATTGTTGAAATTCGTCAAATTTATCTATTAAAGACAAGATATTCATAATAATAATAATAATAATAATAATAATAATAATAATAATAATAATAACAATAACAATAATAATAATAATAATAGTAAGCAAAATCATATTTTGATATGCTATAAAAATTATGTTGTGACACAGACACATGTTTCATTAATTTAATTTATTTTACTGCATTTTATTTTTTGAAAATTCAGCTCTGATTTGCTGCCAATTTTTAATATTTTTCGGTGTGGTCACTTTGTCATTCATCAGCCATTCGAATTATTAGCCGAAAAGGTTTGATTAATTATTGAGTTCCTTGTTTTGTTTTGTCTCTACTGATTCGTGAATTTTGAGTGGACAATTAATTGATGTTACAGACGGCGGAGGGATCGGAGGGTGGTTGGTGCAGTGGATGCTCGCTGGCGTGTTACGTGGGGTCACCACCGGGGAGGACAGGCAACCCGCTGGTTCGTGACGTCCAGTTCGTTAGTCGTCAGGCCGAGATGTTTCCCCCTTACGCGACACGGACAAAGCTGTCGGACAAGTTCGGGTTTGGCGGTGGCGGAACTGCATCCCCAGCATCAACGTCCCCTGCGGTTGACGTTTATGTGGCGTTTGTTTGTTTGTTAATTTGAGCGCGTGTCTTCTTTTTAAAATTTTAGCTAATTTGTTGTGTGGATATATATATATATATAATGTTACCTAGTTTGTGCAGTTAATCTCTGTAAGGTTATCTTTATTATTATTGGATTAATATTATTATTTTTTAAAATTTTTTATTCAGATCAATTCAACGATAGAAAAAGCATTCCTACATAGATTTTCTATTCAACCTACCTGAAAATAGACTTCTTCACACACATATATCTATATATGGTGATGGTTCCTTAAAATATGATAAACCATCTTAAATTTAATATTAAACGCTAGATATGTTCAAATTATTAATTAGTTTTTAAAAATATCCTTTCTACAAAATATCTTACTTTTTCACAATGCAAAAATACTACACAACACACTATTTGATCTTTCGTTCTCTCCTACCTTTGTTGTTTAGCTTCATGGATCTAGTAAGTTCGATTTCAAGGAACTGAAATATAAATTGTTAATATTAGTGTAACCCATATTTAGACATTATTATCTCAAAATTCAATTAGCAGCATTTATGTCATAAGTGATGATATGGTTGACTTGGTTTACTAAATGTGGATGAGGTGTAGTGTAGTCAACCTCGATTAGTGAGTTTTAGTGACCAGCGTGATTGAGTAAATAATCGTCAATTGAAACCTATTTGGTTTAGTCGATTAACAGTGCACAAGTGTTGTTTTCTACCTTTTCTTTACGGATAATTAGTTCCAAAGCTTTGAAACTTCTGTTTTGTATATGAAATAAATCCTTATGCCTTTTTATGGTAATAAATATTGGTGTTTGCTTGACATATAATGTTAGCTGATGTTGATACGATTATGGATTAAATTTTTATGGGCTTGAGTTGTGGCCGTTTGTTGGTATTCAGTGATTGAACTGATATATTTGGAGGTTGGGCTTGTATTAATATATATGAGGCTACATAATTGGGGCTTGCGTCACATTAGCTATGTGTCATCCAATTACATACCATCATATCAGTCACTAATGCGTGGGGCTTATACAATAGGACTACAAGAAGATTTTCTTGAAAAAAGTACTACTATATACAGTTCTACCATGTATGTCACCGCACAACTCACTAATGTAGTGGCACATAATTAAGGCTTGCACTACATTAACAATGTATTATCCAATCATATGCATCTATATCAGTCAGTAATGCATGGTGCTTATGTCGTATGACTGTAAGGGGACTTTTCCAAAAAGAGTATCACTATATGTAGTCCTATTGTGCAAATCCCACACACTACTTACCAATGTGGCGGCATATAATTGGGGCTTGCACCACATTAGCGGTGTATCATATAATCATATGTCACCATATCAATTGGTTGTGTGCATGGCTTACACGGTAAGACTACAAGAAAACGTTTTCGAAAAGAGTAATACTATATATGGTCATAGGGTGCAAGTCTCACACACTATTCACCAATGTGGCAACATATAATTAGGGCTCGTGTCACATTAATAGTGTGTCATCCAACCATATGTCTCTATATTAGTTGGTAATGCATAATGCTTACACGGTAGGACAACAATAAGAGTTTTTCGAACATAATACTGCTATCTGCAGTCCTACAGTGTAAACCATGTGCACCATGTACTCACCAATGTGACAACATAAAATTGGGACTTGTACCACATTAATGATGTGTCATCCAATCATAAGTTGCCATATTAGTCGGTAGTTCGCGAGGTTTATGCCCTAGGACTATTAGAAGACTTTTTTGAAAAGAGTACTATTATATGTAAACTTATTGTGCAATTCTCATGTACTACTCATCAATGTGATGACATATAATTAGGGCTTGCGTCTATGTGTCATCCAATTATATGCTATCATATCAATCGGTAATGCACAGGGCTTACACGATAGGACTACAAGAATATTTTTACGAAAATAGTACTATTATATGTAGTTCTACCATGTATGGCCTGCACACTACTCACTAATGTGGCAACATATAATTGAGGTTGTGCTACATCAATGGTATGTTATCCAATCATATGCTACCATATCAGTTATTAGTGCATGGGGCTTATGCCGTAGGATTGTAAGAGGACTTTTCCAAAAAGAGTATTATTATATGTAGTCATATCGTGCAAACCATACACATTATTTACCAATGTGATGGCATATAATTGAGGTTTGTGCCACATTAGCGGTTTGTCATCCAATTATATATTGTCATATCAATCGGTAGTGTACGAGGCTTACACAGTAGAACAGTAAGAAAGCTTTTCTGAAAAGAGTAATGTTATATGCATTCCTATTGTACAAGTCCCTCACACTATTCACTAATGTGGTGGTATATAATTAAGGCTTGTGCTACATCAACAGTGTGTCATCCAATTATATGTCATCATATCAGTTGATAATAGTTGTAGTAAATTTAGTAGTCTAATTAAAACATAAGGCAATATATAGATTTTATACTCTTTTACACGTGAACTTTTGAGTGGTTGTAGTAAATTGAAGAAAGAAAAACATAATAAAAAAGAATTAACAAATATTATTTTTAAAAATAAAAATAAAAATGAATAATGAAATGTATAAGTTTTTAAAAGATAACCACATCATAGAGAGTACTGCACTATATATTTAGAAAAAAGAATGAGAAGTTAAATTGTTTTTTAAACATTATATTATTATTTATTATTTGAGTGAAGTTGCAATTTTATATTAAATAAGAGTTACATAATAAAAAAAAAGAAAAATATTATTTATTTGGTAGATGATGCACACTTTTTATTTTGGGTGTTTTAAATCGAACAATAATATTTACTCTTCAAATCTATGTTGGGCTAAAAAAATATAAATTGCTCGTTACATTTCTTTTTTGCATTTGAAATTAATCTTATTTTTCATTGCAAAATGCAGTGAAATGATGCGGCTTCATTTTTCATTGTTGAAATTCTTCAAATTTAAAATAATAATAATAATAATAATAAGCAAAATCATATTTTGATATGCTATAAAAATTATGTTGTGACACAGACACTCACAATCATAATATAATATAAAACTTTTTTAAAAAACTGCACATTCCCATGGAAGATCCTTTTATCATGGCTAATGTTTCAGTACTTTATATTCTATCATTTTCATCAAAAGTTATGAGTTATGACATTATTATTATTTTCAATTTTTTTTGGTTTTTAAACACCATTACTTGTTTATTCTTTTTCTCTTCATATGAAATTATTATGTTATTAGTATTATTAAAAACATTTTAATGTATTTTTAAACACAATTACTTGTTTACTTTTTTCGGTTTATTCTGAATTCTCACACACAAGTGTATATGTATGTATATATAATCATTAGTCCATGAAATTGTAGTTTTTTTAATAATTGATTAAAAATATATTAATTTATTTTTAAATAACTTTACTTAATAAAATAATGATGTTTTGTAAATATAGTTTTTTAAATAATATTAATAACATTTTTTATCAACAAGGAAAAAATCGCTACAGAAGTACCCTGTGTTTGGTTCCTATAGAAAAGGGATAGAAAACTGAAGCGGCAGGAAAAATGGGTGGAAGTGGGCTTTTCCCGTGTTTGGTAGCCCCATGGAAAAAAAAGTTTAGTGGAAAAGAAACAGTAAAGATAGAAAAAAGTGGTAGGCTACTTTTTTATGACATGTAAAAGGGTGAAATTTTAGGTGGAAAATTAATCCACTTAATTAATTTCCAAAAATAACCTTTTGCATGATAAAACTGATAACATATTTTAGGGTAAAACTGATAATTCACATGTTATATATATATATTTCAAACAATAAAAACATAATTTTTTAAACTTTTCTATCCCTTTTTCATACCAACCAAACAATCACATGAAAAATTATTTTTCCACCCTTTTTCTTTCCATACATTTTCTTTCTATATCTTTTCCATCTAAAATTTTTCCACCCATTTTTCATGCCTTACCTTATACAGAGCCGACCTTTTTATGAGTCTGTCCACAATCTCCCAACTTGGTCGAAGAAGGGGTCCATCCATGATCCAACCCCATGATTATTGAGATATTAAAGTTTTTAATCCAGCCCATGAATATGATTATTTGTGTGGGCATCGCTATCATAGAATCATAGTACCATATGCGGTTACAACTAATGAGACTTTTTTTATTTCACTTTTTGAAAAATAATGCAATATAATTAAACATCGATTACTTTATATGCCCAAAAATTGAAGCCGGGTAGTTTAAATCAAATTACATAAATATATGAAGATAGATTAAAAAAATCACATATAATTTAATTACTTTTACCATTTATTATTTTATTTTACTTTTACAACTGAGCAGATAGGTAGACTTGGAATAGATATGATAAAAAAAATGTTTGCAATTTGTCGGTAAGTAATTGTTTGCATTCGTAAAATAATTGTTTTATTTTACTCATCAATGTCGGATCATACCAACCCATTCAATCAAGTGA
The DNA here is from genome assembly GCA_023512835.1 of Taxillus chinensis. Classification (NCBI taxonomy): domain Eukaryota; kingdom Viridiplantae; phylum Streptophyta; class Magnoliopsida; order Santalales; family Loranthaceae; genus Taxillus; species Taxillus chinensis. Next base: position 19,397,508 of record CM042089.1, on the reverse strand, counting down.
CTCGGTGGGTATTCGGCTTTCTTCGCAATTAATTTATGTTAAAATGTAAATTAAATATTGTTTTGCAATCTTATGACATGTCTGATTTGTTATATTTTAATTTTATGAAATTGGGAATAAACAATGACTTTACAAATATTAATTTTGAACTGAAGTACACCATAACAATTTTTAATTATATGATTCCCTTCTCAATGCTCTCATATTGTAAAAAATCTTTCAAAAAAAAAAAAACTGAAAAGCAATACAATCTTTGTTTTACATTTAAGTTACTTCGAGTAAGAATTGATAATTAGTTAAAATTATTGAAAAAAGTTTGAAGATTTTTTTTTAAAGTAGGTAAGTATTATTTAAAAATTTTAAAAAAATGTTTTTTATCAAGTTGAGATACCGTCTCAGAGCATCTCCAATATATTAGGTAAAGTCATAGCTAAAGCTATATTTAGCTAAAATTCCTCTCCAATGCATTAGTTATATCACAAGTTAAAAAAAACCAAATAAAGCTTTTGCTTTTGCTTTAGCTGATGATGCCAGCTCAGCATATATCATCTCTTATCAGTATTGCCCCTCCACCAACGTCGCCCTCCACCCACACACCCCATCGCCAGCTGCCCCTCCATCCTCGCGTTGCCCGCCCTTGCTCGCGCGACGGCAAACAACGTACAGCCCCCCAGCCCGATCTCGCCCCTTGCTCGCGCGACGACAATGACGCTGCGCAGATGGACGCTCCGTCACCCCCCGCGACGCAAAGAAGACGCCTTCCGTGAAAATAATTAGGGATTTTAGGATGATTGAATGTTAGAAGATGAGGGTAGTTGGGGAAAAATAAAAGTTTAGTAAAAATATAACTAATATAGCATTAGAGTACCATTAGCTATAATGGTACTGTAGCAAGCTAAAATTAACTTTAGCTGTTGATTATAGCTTGATAGCATTGGAGATGCTCTCACCACGTATTCGATTCTTTAATACATTTTATTGAATTCAAGCCACAACATCTTTGTACTGCATTTCACATTTTAGCCATAATATAATATCTTTCAGTTCTTTACATTCTAGCCATGCCAGCTTATCTTTGGACAACATCTTTGGACTGCATTTCACATTTTAGCCATGCCAGCTAGCTTACCTTTGGACAACATCTTTGGACTGCATTTCACACTTTAGCCATGCCAGCTTATCTTTGAAAAATATTTTGATTTTGTTGGTTTCAAATAATCCACATGATGACAAGTGAAAGTATATGATTAAAACTGTTTTTGTGACCACTTAAATTATTCATCCACATTTGCATTTACATCCGTAATTTTATAAACTCGTTGGTGTAAAAACCAAACATGAATAAAAGCGTTTGAAGAAAAAAACAAGACATTTATTTTATGATGTCACACCATTCATATTGATTTTTTTAAAAACATTTTCTTAAATTTTAATTAAAAATGACACTTTTTAAAAATTTACTTTAAATGTTAATTTACTCATTTTTAAAAAACGTTCTATAATTTTTTTTTTACAACTTTTTTATTCTATTAAAATAATATTATTATATTATTTTTAATTTCTTTCTTTTACTTATTATAATTATTTAAAAAGTCACCCGTGTCAAATAAAATATAAAAAATTATGATTTTTTTATATTTTATTTTCAATAATACTATTAATTTTTAATTTTCAAATCCCATTTTAAAAATTTAGATATGAGTATGTTTTGAATTTTGTTTGAAATTTTATCTCTAGCTAGTAGCTATCTTTTATAATAAATAAAAATTTAGAAGAACATTGTAATTTTTTTTTATCTAATACGCGTAAATAGTGCAACTCTACCTTGAAGAGAACATTGTTGCGGACATTTGAGTGGTTGGTTATACATGGCGTAAATGTTTTTTTTTAAATATTAAATTACGGTGAACATTATTAATTGTGCATGATTTGCCCAATTAATTGTTTTTTAAAACAATTATTTAAAAGACCCCTTTTTCTTCTAGCATGTGTACGAAAGGTATTGTAATAAGGGCTTGTCGACGAGTGTCGATTAGAGGAAAGAACATTATTATTACACATGCCTGAATGAATGGGTTAAAAATGGCAGACTCCAAAGTTTGACTTTGACACCAATCGCTATGATTGGGATGAAAACAAATCTCACATGACTCAAACAACCCGTGGAGCCATGTCAGCTTTGATAAGGAAGATAGCCGCCACAAATCACGCCTGTAAGCAACCCATGCCACGGCACCCAAGTGGCCCCCATGTCGTCAAGTGGTCCCCACATTACATCTAAATAAGGCACATTTTGAACTGAGACACCTGCACGTTTGATTTGGACCCGAAATCAAACATGAACTTTAAAAGAAAAAACAAAAACAAAACGTGAACTTGCCGTTTATGGGAAATGGAATACGTTCACACTACTGAAGTGATTGTAACAAGTAAAGTGACTGTTTTTATTATCAATTTGTTTTTAGTGGATTTTTTTGTTACCAATAATTATTATTTATTTTAACATTACCACTTTTACCAATAAGAAGAGTTTGTTTGTTTGTTTGTTTTTTTTTTAATTAAATATTAAATGTGTGTTTCTTTTCTCACATATTATATTATCACATAATATTATATGTGAGCGTCACTCTGTAGTGTAGCTAATCTCTTTACGAATTTCCCTGTCACGCCGATATCTTCTTCCCCTTCCCAACTGTCCGGAAGCGTTGTGCTTTGGGATGGCACTTGGCTGGCAGGTTGAGTGGGAAACAACCAGATGGTCATGGCACGTCAACCTTGGCTGGAACTTTATGCCTTGCCCATTCCTTTCTTTGCCTTTAACTTACCTGTTTCACCTCTAACCATCCTTGTTTTGACCCTTTTCCGTACCCGTTTGCCAGGGACTAGGAAAATCTGTGGTTTACAAGTGGTAATTTTAATGGGTATTTATACTGGGCAAGTGGGGGCTGAATGAACCAGGGTGTGCTTTGCATTTTGTTAACCGCCAACTCCAGTGTTGGCCATAGTAAGATATGTCTAAAAACGCTGTGTTCTTAATGAAAAATCTGTTATTCTTCTTTTCACCTGCTTCATGAATCCCATTTTAGTAACTCTGTAATCATTGGGTTCTTCTTCCCACTCCATCTTGCATATAATAATAGTTTATTGGGAGGAGGAGAATTAATGGCTACCATCCAAGATTTGGAAACTGGGGATGGTAGCCTCTCTGAGCCTCTTATCAAGCATAAAGAGGAGGCAGAAGAAGAAATGTTACTGCAAAAAACCAGCAACAGTGGTGGCCTTTGGATGGTTTTCTTCTGCACATTTATTGCCGTCTGTGGCTCATTCGAGTTCGGATCTTGCGTATGTTTTGAAGCGCGTACTGTGTCTAATTTTATGCTACATTTTTTTATTGGGTTGCTATAGCTTGTTAAGGGACCCCTGGTTTTGTTCAGATTGTTAGATTTAAGTTGTTCTAATCTTGCTTCTCAGGTGGGGTATTCTGCACCTACCCAGTTTGACATTATGGCTGATCTTAAACTAACTTCTTCCCAGGTTTGATCTTCCCCTTCAATTTCAATGCAAGGAAATGGTTTCATTTTTTTTATTCTTTATTGTAATTTTATATTACACATCAGATGTGCTCACTAATGAACAATACTGGGAATTGCAGTTCTCCTTTTTTGGATCTGTATTGACCCTTGGTGGGATGTTGGGCGCCATCACAAGTGGTTCGATTGCTGATATTGTTGGCCGAAAAGGGGTATGATGGAGGAGACCTTTTTGCTTCTCCTTGTTTAAATTTCAGTATCATAGTTTTCAAAATCCTACCATATCGTCGATGCATATATGCGTTCACTTATAGAGAGTGGGTATGCTATGTGCTTCATTGTGGGTATAGGCCATGAGGATTTCTTCCATCAGCTGTGTTGGAGGATGGCTTGCAATATACTTATCTGTGGTTTGTATTATAGAACTCTGGAATCTTGTTATGTAGCTCTGATGTTTAGTTGGCCTAACGTTCTATATGTGCCTTATTTGAAAGGAAATTGTGCTGCTAAACGTAGGGAGATTTTCCACGGGATTAGGCATTGGTATCCTTTCTTATGTGGTATGCTTCTTCTCTCCCTTTGTATTTTCTTCCCATATATTACAAGTTTAAAATGTGAATGAGATGCATACTCATGTGATGGGTGTATCTTTCCCCTACATGGGTTTACAGTTGCCTGTCTACATTGCTGAGATAAGCCCCAAAGAATATCGAGGATCACTATCCACTGCAAATCAGGTTTAACAGACTTCAAATACGAACACACACACACGTGTATATATATATATATAGAGTTTATGTTTAGGAATGAAAACTGTAAAAACTAAAAGCATATTTGTGTCATTTGAATGTTTTTTCCAGAATGGGTTTTAAGAGGGACTTTCTTTTCTTTTTCCCTTTTAGATTGTTCTTGTGATTTTGGATGTCCTTTATAATATTGGCTTCCTATTTGTCTGATTGTTTTTTTTTTTCAGGTTTTTATTTATATGGGAATGACCGTTGCATTCATAACTGGTGCATTTGTATCATGGAGGACATTGGCTCTTACTGGTATAGAAAGATGTCCATAACTGTTACTATTGAACTTCAGACGCCAAAAATGTTCGTAATTTGTCAGTTTTAGTTCCTTACTAGAAATTGGGTCATGCAGGAACTATCCCATGCATGGTTTTGCTATTTGGGCTCTATTTCATTCCAGAATCACCCAGATGGCTGGTAAGGCAGTCACTGAATTATTTCTTTGCTATATTTTAATTTGGCAGACACCTCGGACACACAGATTTGATAAGGTTTTAAAGATTAAATAGTCTAAAGAATTTTGTTTTGTTTTGTTTTGTTTTGTTTTTTTTGGTTTCCCTTTGGATGGGGTGGTTTTGATATTTCTAGGACCAAAACTGATGTCAAGGCACAGATCAAATGTTTTGGTAGGAAGGAGTTCACTGTAAGTTCTTCATTTTGCTTCCATGGGAAGCTTTATAGTTATTGATATCTGCAGGCAATGGTAGGCAATGAGAATGAGTTTGTAGTTGCACTGCGGAAGCTTAGGGGAGCCAATGCCAACATTTTGGAAGAACAAACTGAGCTAATGGTACTCAATTCCTTCCATAGCCTCTACCTTCTCTTTGTTTTTCATTTACGGTCTTTACAAGATGTTTCCATTTTCATTATGGTGTTTATGTACGCTGGGCAGGCTTATGCAGCGGCTACACAGCTCCACCCTAAAGTCACAGTTGTGGATTTGCTTGGTAAAAGAAACATGCGTGGCCTCATAGTAAGCACCATTTTAGTCTTGGGATTATTTCGCCTTGTGGATTTTGTCTCCACGTGGTTTCTTATGATCTCTCATTTTTGACATTTGCTATCAGGTTGGAGCTGGGCTAATGGTGTTCCAGCAATTTGGGGGCTATAACGGAATTGTATTCTTTGCCAGTGAGATATTTCTATCAGCAGGTGAACTCTAATTGCTTATATAAATGAATGTGTGCTTTTATTTTGATCTTCTGGTGTTGAGTTAAACCTGCGCTCATTCTTCACAGGCTTCTCGCCCAGTGTTGGAAATATTCTCTATGGTACTATACAGGTTTTACTCCCGTCCCCTACTCTTCCCTTCTCTGTTGGCTCTAATTTATGATCACACGTATACACGTTGAGAAACTTTGTAGTACTATGTTTTGCATTTCAGATTGTCATTACAGCATTAGGCGCAGGCTTAGTAGATAGAGCTGGGAGAAAACCCCTACTATTGGTAAACTTACTGTTGAATCATCCCTTTTTTCTTTACATTTTTCTGTTGGAATTACAGTACCCAACCAACCATTCTACTTGCTTAAAGAAGAAGAGATGTATTTGATTGATGCAAATTTGTGATTTCTTCTCAGACATCGGTATGTGGGATGCTTTTTGGCAGTCTTCTTACTGGCACTTCCTTCTATCTTAAGGTACTTAAACAAATCTCACATTAGAAATGGTTGTATTAGAAACTGTCTTTATGATGTGTTCTTATGTGACTTAATCTAATATATGTTCCATTCCAGGTTCATCAATTGGTACCTGAAATAGTTCCAATCCTTGCAGTTTCTGGGATCATGGTAATGAAATACTAGATTCTACAATTTTCTTCACTGCCAAACATTGAAAACAGACCTTTTGTCTGCACATTCAGTTTTTTCTATTGTAGATCATGTTGAACAAAATGAAAGGATTTTCTCCCCCTTTGTTGTATACGCAAGTTAAAATTTAGTTGCACTCATTGAGTTTTCTTGAAGCCATTGCTCATGAAAAGAAATTTATTCCAATCAAAGATAATACATCTTGGTAGGATAATTAGTGCTGAAGATCACAATTTTTATTAACTTTTGGTGTAGAAGAAAAACATTTTTCTAAGTACCTCAACACCCTTTGATTTCAAATTGAAGTAACATCATTGCCTTTCAGAATGTCCTAATGAACAGTTTCTTAAAATGGGCAACACCTAACTTTATTTGTTTGCTCTTTTATTCTTCTCCTCAGGTGTACATGGGTTTCTACTCAGTTGGATTAGGTTCAATTCCTTGGGTTATAATGTCAGAGGTAACAAGTCACTCATATTGCACAAAACTAGCCCTAAAGGTTTTATTATGTTTTCTTATATTTAATTTAACTCCTTTCAAATTGCAGGTATTCTCAACAAGTACGCAGGGCATGGCCGGTAGCCTAGTGTCACTGGTGAACTGGTTTGGCTCATGGAGTGTGTCCTTCTCTTTCACTTTCCTCTTGAGTTGGAGTCCACATGGTAAGTTCTCCTTAAGCCCTGCCGGCTTTAATTAATTGATTATTTTTTATTATCTTCCATTTGTCACTCCTGCTTTGAGCCATTATCAATGTGGTAACCCCAATGGTTCATTGGTTTTGAAATTTAGGACTTCATTTGAGTACTAACATTATTGGAGCTTAGGACTTTTTCATTACCTATTTTGTGACTGTCAATTGAAAAAGGATTCGCGTATTCAACAAATTTCAGCATATTAGTTTACCAGTAGTTGAAAAACTGGCTGACCTGATGGTTTGAAGTCATCTGGGCAGAGGAGGTATATTCATGTGGTTTTTGTTGGATATGAATTTTTGCAGGTACATTTTTCCTCTTTGCAGTTGTTATTGCTGTAGCTGTTGTGTTCATCATCAGAGTGGTGCCTGAAACCAAAGGCCGAACTTTGCAAGAAATTCATGCTTCCATGGATTGATTTGAGCCATGTATGGAATGAGAAGTAGCTTGTTTGTTGTTTGTGCGTCTGTGTGTCTCTTTGTTTTTGTTTTTTTGGGTAGCATAATTGCTGCCGTGTTCATTGTCATTTAATTCAAATTCAAATATGTTATTTCTCTTGCTGTCATTTCATTGTGTTGACAGTAAGCTAAATTGGGCAATATCTTTAAACCAATAGTAATTTACCCGAAATGAGCCAGATTAAGGAACGGATTAAATTTATCACCCCTTTAAAGCACGATATATATATATATATATATATATATATATATATATATATATATATAAAATTAAAGAAAAAAAAGGAACCATGCTCCTAAAAGATAAGGAAAACAAAAGCCGGACATTATTGGATAAAACAAACAAAAACATAATGTTACCTGTCGATGCTCAATGGCGACAAACACTATCAACAAATACGAAACAGACCATAAAAAATAAAAAAAAAGGCGCAAACTGCCACTTCTGGCTTCTTGTTGTCCAGTTGTGGTGTCCTCTCTCTCATTGATTTAACAAAATGAAAATAAAAACCAACTTCTTTCTCATTGATCGTATTTTGTGAACTTGTTCATTCCTCCACAACTGCAGAAGACACGCCACCTCCACCACCCTTCCAGATCTCAATACCAACGTGAACCTTGCATTTGGCAATGGACGGAGAAAGCTTTCGAGTAGAAGAAAAAGGGCAGCTATCAAGTCCTCTGCTTGATGAGGCCAATCCCAGTTCGCAGGGAGGCCCTGGGGAGCTGGGTAGCTCTGCCACCGAAGTTGTTGTCCTCAGCACCTTTGTTGCTGTCTGCGGTTCCTTTGTTTTTGGGTCTGCTGTAAGTCCTCTCTCCCCCCACTATTCCCCACTCACCTTTCCTGGCGCGTGTTGGAAACGCTTCTCCAATTTGCATCAAGAGCCTTGTGAATTCCATGACATCCACCATTCATTCATTATTTATTCTGAAAGATGATCTTTCAAGATTTTTAGAATAGATAAATCATAAATCATAAGATACTGTGGTGCTTAATTTTTATTTTTATTTTTATGTTTTTGTTTGAGTTTGCTTCTACAATTGGGGTGTACAACGTGTAAATGAAATGAAGACTTGAAATTCAGCTGATCTCAAATTCCCAATTGGTGGTGAGTGTGTTCCTGTTTGATTAGCTGATCTGGACTAAGGTTTGTGATTGCTTTGTTTGCAGGTGGGCTTCTCGTCACCTACTCAGGCCGGAATCATGGATGAACTTGGCCTCTCCATAGAAGAAGTAAGTGACAAGTATTAAGAAGAAACCTTGATAAGGTGCCACATGCTAAAACATTATGTTTTCGATATGATGATTAATCTTGATGGTCTACTATGACTTAAAAAAAAATGGTCGGGGAATAAAGGAAAAGGAAGTGAAAGAAGTCATCGTTTATTAGTTTTTCAAGAAACTTAAAAGAGTGTTGCCTTGATGTAATTTTAATGATGAACATAGTTATAATTTTAGGCCCTTCACCACAATGTTAGTATGTCAATATCTAAGCATATTGATATGCACTAAACAATACTGAAGAGTGATATGAATACATAATTTATGACATACACATATAAGGGCAGGAGGAAAATTCGGAGATAAACTCTATTGAGTTGTTGAGTAGAAGGAAGTCTAGAAATTCTTACACTGATTTTTCAGTGCAGTCTCTGTTTTTGCTATTCAATCATTAATTCATTATATTTGATTGTCTGCACGTCTGTTTTTCTACCACTTCTCCCATCTTCTATGTCTTTCTTTTCATATGTTACATGCAGTATTCGGTTTTTGGTTCGATATTGACAATCGGAGCAATGCTAGGTGCAGCAATAAGTGGAAGGGTTGCAGATCACATTGGTCGGAAGGGTGTAAGTTTTGTTTGACAACCCTATACGCTTTACTGGACTAATGCTACATTATGACTCGGAACAATACACTAATCCTCTTACTTTTTTTCCAATCTTGTTTAATAATCTTACAAAACAGACAATGTGGATCGCAGATATATTTTGTATCATCGGTTGGTTTGCACTGGTGTTTCTGAAGGTTTTGTGTTTTTTTCTTCATACTTATTTATGTGCTTTAAGGTTCTTATTTTTGAATAACTTAATGCAACTTCATTGAATCAAGTGGAAAAGCTCAAAGTCCATGGTTTTAAGGATTTTTAACTTATGTACTTAGAAAGTAAAAGACCATTGGGTTGTTGTGAATGGTGGATTTTACTTGATTAAGCTTCTGAAAGAATTACTACTAGGCTATCTCTATGTGCTTCCCTTTATTCCGTGGCACATCTAAAGTAACACTTTCGTTACATTTTCACTAATTTAAGGTGATAGAATTTGGCATAAGTTACACCACCATATATCTGCGAAACTAGTTTTTTTCTTGAGAAGAAGGTAAAATTTATTGAGGGAAAGGGAGAAGGGAAGCTTACACACCGGAAAACCCAACACGCACAGCCCAAAACACAACACCCCTCTTCAATCCAAAGCTCACCCTGGCACAAAATGTTTGATGTCCGTTTGCAGGATGCTTGGTGGCTGGATATTGGAAGACTTTCAATGGGCTGTGGAATTGGGTTTTTCTCCTATGTGGTATATGTAGTGAGTTTATATTATAGTATCTAGTAGTGAGAATGGAAACTCGTGAGTTGCAGCACAATAATATATTTGCATTACAAATGATGCACAGGTTCCTGTATATATAGCAGAAATAACTCCAATGAATCTTCGAGGGGGGTTCACAACAGTTCACCAGGTACAGTGAAACATCCAGCCTCTTCTCGATTCTGCCCATTCCAAACTAACCGTTGGCTTACAATTGATTGCTTATGTGTGAGTCTTCTCATTGCTTCATGCCAATCAAACAGTTGATGATATGTAGTGGAGTTTCAGTGATGTGGCTTGTAGGAACTGTCCTCACCTGGCACACCTTGGCCATGATTGGTAATTTTTTGTTCGTAAAATTAATAAATTATATCATATTTGATTCCTAGGCAGTCATATGAACCATTCTTAAATTGCTTTGTGATTTATTCCAGGAACCATTCCCTGTATAATACAGTTTCTTGGACTGTTGTTCATTCCAGAGTCTCCTAGATGGCTGGTGATTCTCTCTCTCTCTCTGAATCAAGATTTCAAATTTCTCTCTCTCTCTCTCTCTCTCACACACACACACACACACACACACAATGCAAATTTCTTGCAGGCAAATGTAAACCGCTGGAAAGAATGTGATGCTGCTCTACAGAGACTTAGGGGAGAGAGTGCCAGTATTTCTCAAGAAGCAGCTGAGATTAGAGTAGCTAACTAACCTCATCAACTTCATTCAAAATGCACCATTTTTCTTTTCATTATTCTTAAATAATAAACTAGATATCGCTGAACTTCAATCCTCATTTCGTTTTAGATAATTTCCTGAGCATTTTGTTTTTCTAATTTTGGGCATCGAAACAAAGAAATGAGAAGCTGATTGTTGTTTCAGGAATATACACAAGCCCTTCAACGGCTCCCAAAGGCTGGAACTCTTGACCTGTTTCGATGGAAATATGTTCATTCTCTCATTGTGAGCTTTCTAAACTGAACTTTACTTTGTCCCATATTTGCCTTTTCATTTTTTGGATATTTTTCTTATTTGCATGCTTGGTTTTAGGTTGGGGTTGGGCTAATGCTATTTCAACAGTTTGGAGGTGTTAACGGCATAGCATTTTATGCTAGCTCTATATTTATGTCAGCTGGTTAGTGCTATTTGTTTATTTTGTACAATGATGGGAAACACAGAAATATTGAAAATTGAGATAAAATTCTTTTTTTCTTCAACAGGTTTTTCGGGCAAAATTGGGACCATAGCAATGGTGGCTGTGCAGGTCAATGCTTCTTTGTAACTTTTTTTCCAATGTGGACTAGCTTTTGACCTTCATAGGCATTTTGTTCCTTTCCTTTACAGGTTCCAATGACGATGTTAGGTTTACTTCTGATGGACAAATCTGGAAGGCGACCACTACTATTAGTAATTAAGCACGTTAAAATTTTGTTTGCATTTTACAAAACCTCCAATTGTAATGTCATAGTTTCCATACTGAGAGGTTATGATGATGTTTGTAGGCATCTACAGCAGGGACTTGTTTGGGTTGCTTCCTAACAGGACTGTCATTCTTCTTGCAGGTTAATTTGAATCTTCCATAATATATAGACCCAAGTCTATGTTTGACTTTTAGTTTATTGTTTCCATTACCTGATGAGTAATTGATACTGCATTGAGTAGGGCTTTCAAGAAGGGGACTTGAGTCCCTTTTTGGCGCTTGCTGGTGTACTGGTAAATTATAATCTTAGCTCCAAATCCTTTATGCCGACGTTTGGATCATGGAAAATTTGAAGACGCAGTTTCTTCATTCAATTTAAGTTCATCCCTTATTGTCTTGTTTATATCAATAGACTGTTTTCTTTTAGTATGTGTCATTTTCCTTTCCCTTTACAAAACCTCAGCTATTCAAAAATATATGATTCATTAAGAAAGACCTAAAATATACAGAATCTAACGCTGAAATCATCTTCCTTTCCCTCTCAAAGTCCTTGATACACATGGCGGGTAAAAACATTGAAAGCAATGGATATATAATTTGTTAAAAAGAGGTTAGAATGAGGAGGAATTTTGATTTTTTAAAAATCTATTTTCCTTTCGTGTTAGAAAAATTTTCTCCACTTCTGTCAATGTTCCAAACATGGTATCCATGTTCATGGATGGTGTGAAATGAGGAGTTGATCTTTTCATTTTCCAACTAGATATTTACAGGATCCTTCTCATTAGGGATGGGAGCAATTCCTTGGGTTATAATGTCAGAGGTAAGCAGTTCACTTAGAAAATGAAAATGTTTTGTATCTCTGCATCATTCATCTCTAAACCATTTTTTCATTCCAATGCCAAATATATATATATATATATATATATATATATATATATATATATATATATATAGCATGGGCAGTTGGGGGCTTACCTACAACTAGAAATTAACAGAATGCTACTCTTCATTCAGATATTTCCCATTAACGTGAAGGGTGCTGCCGGAAGCCTTGTGACCTTGATCAACTGGTTCGGTTCTTGGACTATATCATATGCTTTTAACTTCCTCATGAGTTGGAGCTTTGCTGGTATGACATTGGCTCCTCATTGACTACCTCATGCTTCCACCCTCCTTCCTATGTATCTCTTAAGATTATAGAAGAGGAAGAAGAAGAAATGTGAACTCTTAACTGAAATACTACATGCAGGGACTTTCTTTTTATTCGGGACCATCAGTGGCTTTACCATTGTGTTTGTTGCGAAGCTGGTGCCAGAGACCAAGGGACGAACAATAGAGGAAATACAAGCATCAATGAATCCATTTTCCGTGAGAACATAAGCTTGACATGAATGTGCAAAAATTGCAATGGCATGCATGTGAAGTGGCTGACAAGTTTTTGTCCTTCACCTTCTTTAACAATAATGAAAAATAAATATGCCATTAAAAAAAAAAAACACACCTTTTCCCTCTATTTTCAAATGTGTGCGGACTGATCACCTATTCTATTTCTTCTCTATTGTGGCAAGAAGCACCTATGCGTACACGTGCAGCTTTCTTTTTTCTTAGGCTATCTATGGGTTCGTGAATCATGGTAACCTATTTGGCAAATGAATTGTACGCTTCTTTCAATCACACGAGCGAATAAGCTATGCTTTTTATCAATTAATTAGGCTCTAATATACCATATTAAACTAAAATTTTACCACATGATTAAAAACAACTTTGGAGAGGTAAAATGTTTGATAAATTGAAATAAAAAGAAGTACTTAGTTAATAAAAAAATAAATATGCCATAAAAAAACAAACAAACACGGATCTCCATCCACAACTGTGCAATAATGGCAGCAAAAGGCTGCAACCCGAATTTCGGCTTAAAATCACACCTTGGTCGTCCTTGCAAAAGTTTTTTCAAGAACTGTTGTGATGGAGTCTTATTATATAGACTATGGGATGGCTTCAGTGGGACAGCAGTACTAGGTTTAACACCAATATATACTTTGGAGAATATCAGAATTGTGGACTTGGTGCAACACGATTGAACTGACGAGTCCTCAAAATATAGTTACTAATTTATTAATAATATTTATGAATTATTTATATTTGCATAATGTTTATAAATATTTTTTCATTTAATGTACTGATAATTTCTCCAAATATGTTTCTCATAAAGGATAAATTCACTTTTCTTAAAAAGCTCATGACTTTCAAAATTAAAGTAGAAAAATAATTATAGATAGGGTTTGATGTCAATTCAACTCATTATATATATATATATATATAACTCTGGTTGGATTGGAACGGATGGGATTATAATTGCCAATTTAAGGTTTAATTGAAACAGACTTATCATTATACAGTTGATTGATAAGTAAAAATAGTTTGATAATATTTTTATTTTTGTATTTTTATTTTATGATTTGAATATTAATTAATTAAATTGAAGTTTGAAATTTAACTTTTGAAAACAAAATTTGTTTGATAGGATAAGTAAAAAAATGTATTTTTAAAAATTGAAATTCAAGAAAATTTTAAAAAATAAAATACGATAGATATAAGTGAAAAGTATAAATTTTTTTTAATTAATTTATAAATAATTATTTTATTTAAATAATAATTTTAAAAACAAGTCCAGCAAATAATTTTTAAATTATGAATTCTAGTTTTCAAATAAAAAATTATTTTCAAAAACAAAATCACGGTCGTACGATTTTGAATAAAGTAACACTTATTACCGTTTCAAATTAATACGAATGTACGCGTTTTCATCAAGGTTCTGTGGATCCTAGCCCTCCTCTCTTCATCAAAAACCCACAATCCAAAAACCCTAGTTCTCCTCTCTTCATCATCGGATCACCAATCTAGGGTTCTGTGGACCGCAAATGGCGCTCGCACGGCTACGAACGATTCGAAATCTCTACCGATCATTTGAGTTCCGAGAATGCTCAAATTTGTGAGTACATCTACGTTTCTGTTCGTTTTCTGCTGAGATTTTTTTTTTGTATGGTCGCCGAGAAAATGAAGGAAGGTGAAACAAACATTTCATGTTGCTTTGACGCGAATATGCATAATGGAGATGCAAAACCTTCTCATTTCTCGCATTAATTATATGGGTAATTTTTTTATTCTAATTATATGGGTGATTTATTTATTTAATTTTATTATTAGCTACCACGAAACTAATATTTCAGTGCTCTACTTTCCGGCATCGGGAGCTCGAGAAATTATTCGAATGCCCTTGTCGATGGTAAATTGCTTTTGACTATAATTTTTGTACTTGTAAGCATATGTTTTTTTTGGTTCAGTTTACTGTGGCGAATTTAGTTTTGCATTAGTTCTGTTTATAAATAATAAAAACTGATCATTGCACGTAATGTCTATAAGAGAGTTAAGCAATTTTCATATGATTGTTTTTACCTTATAATGGAAAGAAATTGATTGGGAACATATCACTTTACTATAAAGGGCATGAAAACAAAAAGAAGCACACGTATCACTTTATTTACAATTTTATGAGTTGTGAGTTATGAAATGTTTATATTTTGTTTCAACATTGAAAATATTAATGTTTAATTTATTTTTTTTTAAATATTTTTTTTTACTTTACAAAATATTTTAATTTTTTATTATAAGTAAAAAAAATTTATTAGAAAAAGATCGCGAAGAACAAAAATATAATAGTAAGCTCAAAAAGAGCAACCATTAGCTACATTACAAAGGAAAGAAAAAATCTACACGTCCGAAGCAAACATTCACTCCCTCAAATTACAAAAAAAACAAAAAAAATCTCGATAATAGGCCATTCCCAATCATCAATCACACGCGCATTCCGTTTGCTCCACAGATTCCAAAGCAGGCAATGAGAGACAATCCTCCAAACCATCAAACACTGCCTCACAACTCTTATCCAACATGCAAACAACGCTCCAAGAGATGATGACATCACCTAATGCCTAGGACATAGCATACAGATAGTGAATGACAAGATGATCCACAGATTCTGTTGAAGCTTTGGACATGTAATACTGACTAACAAAAGCGAAATCTCGGCATTGCAGATTATTGATAATAAGAATCTTGCCAAGTACCGCAGTTCAAGCAAAGAAGGCAACTCTAGACGGAATCCGCGCCTTCCACACACTACGACAAGGAAAACTCTCAGGTTGGGTAAGCATAATAAGTGAGTAAAAACTCTTGACCTGATAGCCTTGCTTTCTATTAGGACACCAACACAGCCTATCTGTCACAAGCATCGCAGGGGGAATTGAATACAACATGTCAAAGAATGATGAATGATGAGAATGCTTTTCCCAATCCTGAGCAACTTGCATAAACAATACCTCCTACTGCAACGTAGCACCCTGAAGACAATGCACGTAAGCCACAAAAGCATCTGAAGAGCATGCAAGCCAATATAACTCTAGGTAAATGAGCTCTAGGGGAGATTCATCACACCAAATATCATCCTAAAAGCGAATAGAAACACTATTTCCCAACTCAAACACCACAAATCAAGATAATGTGTCCCACCACACGATGAATTTTCATAATCCCATGCAGTGGCGATACAAAAGAAATCCATCTCCGCTACTCAGTCGAGAATCCACATCGTTGAAGAATATAAAGGTGGAACTCCCAGTGAATATGATCATATGCCTTCTCGAAGTCCAACTTGCACTTGCATAAAACACCCAAAAGAGCAGCTTTGACCCGACTATCAAAGGATTCAAAGCACTCGTACGTTTGATCATGCACAAAGGCACTATGAGAGGAAAAAATAATTTATCCCAAAATAGCCTTTAACCTATTAGAATCATTAGCAATGATTTTATTTATGCTTTCCATCAAACTAATAGGCTCGATGTCTTTTAGGTCATCCGCCCTTGGCTTCTTGGGGATAAAGATAAAAAAAGTAGCGTTAAGACTCTTCTCAAACCGATAATGCTCCTGAAACTTCACACACACACCCATAACATCAAAACGCACCACATCCCATCCATGCGGAAAGAATGCTAAGGAAAACCAATCCAGACCAGAGGCCTTATTTTCTTTGCAACTCCGAAACACAGACTCTACCTCTCCCTCCTCTAACGAACGCTCAAGCCGCTCGGCATCTTCCTCAAAAATGACATCAAACTGAAGGTCATCAAGAAGAGGACGGGGGTAATCCACCTCCCGAAAAAGATACCTATAAAACCCCACAATGTGTGCCTTAATATTTCAAATTATTGTTAATTAATATGAGTTAAAAAATCTGTTGGGTTGCTTAAAACCCAATTAGTAACTGAACGAAGAAAATCTAATTGGTTTGGGTTCAGGTCCAGGTTTGATTGTATCAGTCCCAAACCCAAACCATTTGCATACCTAGTGAAGGGAATTTAGTTTTGGAATGCTTTTATCATTTTTGGGCTGCAATGCAATTATTTTAAAATTTATGCTGTTTCTTTTTAATCAGTTTCTGGTATTAATCGGAAGGGAGTTTCTTCTTGCATACTCAAGGGGCAAAATGATCTTATCTGGGCTTGTGGAAACATCCAGACTTTCCCTGGAACAAAGGTAGATTCTTTTGAACATATTATTAAGATCAAGTAACTACAACATTTGTTGAAATACTAATCAGCTCTTGCCACTTGCGAAATAGTTTTTTTCTTTTTTAAAAATTGTTTACTAAGTATGTAGCTAATCAGATTAAAAGCTTGATATTACTTATTTTCTGTTATATTGTTTCCAGGTGACTCAATATTTTATTATTAATCTTTTATGCTTTTTTGTTTTGTTTTTTTTTTATAGGTTCATGTGTTCCTTGATGGCAGACGGGCAGTAGCAACAAAAGTAAATGCTCCTCCACAAGCTCGACTGATGGTATTTCATCTATTGCGTAAAATTTGCTGATTTTAATAATTTCTCATATGAAATATGGGACCTTCAACTCTTGTAGACTGCAGTAGAGCAGCAGTGAGCGTTTTTGTTGAAAATGTAGAATGTGTAAACTCAGATAATTATAACTAAAAGATGGAGATGCTTGTCTGTTTCCTTATTTTGTCACACATTATTTACTCTTCACTGGAAATAAAAATTTAAAAAAGAAAAAGAAAAATCAGTTTGAAGTCAATTTGCTACCAGAGGAAGTGCCGTATCCAAGCTTTATTATATTCATTTTACAGTTTCTACCATATATATATATTTGGTCCTACTTGATTCTGACAAAATTTTCTTTCATTTTCTTCTTATTTTCAATTCAAAGCGTCTTTTCCTTGTTGAGTCAATACAGTCATTACCTGGCTACACTTAAGCTCAGTGTTGAGGATTTTGAGTGACTGACGTCTGTATCGTTTATATTATTTTTCAAATTTTCCTTTCTGTTGTGGATATAGCTATTTTTTGATGCAGGAATTTGTTGAAAATTAAAATCAGGGCATGAAATTTAAATTGAAAAACTAAAGGTTTCCATTTGTTTGTATATAGTTGAAGTACTGGTCGGGGAAAAAATAACATTTTTGAAATTGTATTATACGATAGTCTTCTTTTTTATGATATTTCTAATGATTTGAGTAGCACTTTCTTCTAATGGAAAATAAGGTTATGTTTGGTGTCTTTTTTTTTTTTTTTTGAAATTGCATTTAGAAACTGTTTTTTGTAAACTTAAAAACAACTTTTTTGTTTGGCTTTGGTTTTTTGTATTTCGTATTGTTGAATCCAGGGGGACGTCGCACAGCGCCATGCCATGCCGGAGAGGTCACGCCGGGCTGGGTGGTCTCGCCGGACGGGTAGATCTGGTAGCGGGAGGGCATCTTGATGGAAGGGGAGGTCGCGCCAGGCAGGGTGGTCTCGTCGGGTGAGTAGATAGCAGCGGGAGGGCGTCTCGACAGGGGGGGGGGGAGTCGTGATCGGGCGGGGCAGGTCGCAGCTGGGTGTTGTGCAGGGGGGAGGTCACGTGTGGGGTGGTGTCGCGCAGGGGGGGTGGTTGCGCAGCGGGGGTGGCTGCGCACTGGGCGGCGGAAGGTGGCGACAGGCGGAGGGAGCTCACCGGAACACTACCAAAAATAGAATATACAAAATGAAAACATTAAGGCTATGTTTGGCGTTGATTTTGAATTTCTGTTTTCAAAAACCGTTTTAAAAAATTGTATTCAAAAATCATTTTCTGGCAATTTGAAAACTCATTTCTTGTTTGGCATGTGTTTTTTGTAAAATCAGAAAGCGTATTCGTTTTTTTAGGCAGAGCGTAGTCGCAGCGCCGACGTGGGCATTGGGGAAGAAGATCAGGTAGGGGGAGGGAGGTCACGACGGGGAGAGATTGGGAGAGAGAGAGAGCCGATTCTTTGTCATTACAAGGGGGAGAGCTGACGATTCCTTGTCGTCACGGCAAGTGGAGGTCACGGTAGGGAGAGTCGATCCCCGTTCTTTTTGTTGTCACAGGGGGTGTTGTAGGGAGGGGGGTCGTGGGAGGGATGAGGGGCCGTCTCCGTCTCCCGGGGGGTCGGGGGAGTCGTCACAGTGGGGTGTTGCAGGGAGAGGGGAGCCATCGCCGTCGCTAGGGAGAGAAAGACGCGTGATGGGGGGAGTCTCGCTGTTGCCGTTGCAGGGTGAGGGGTCGCATGTAGAGGAAGCCTTGGGGGTGGCCGGGGATTGCCAGGGGAGGGTCGCGGGGGATAAATCCAATCCAGGTGTCGGGGGGGGGGTCAGGCATTGAAGGAGATAGATCCAGGCATGGGGGGGTCGCTGGGCATCAAGGGGAGAGTTGCCGGGCGTCATAGCGGGCGGTAGGTGGTGGCAGCGGGTGTCGCAGTTGGAGAGGAAAAACGTGAGAACAGAAAATAGATACTGAAAAGATCGTTTAGGTGTTTTCATTTTGGGTGACTTAAAAGCAGATTGTATTTGAATTTAAAAAAAATGCGATGGCCAAACAAGATGCATCGGCCGTTTTCTGTATTTAAATACAAAAAACGGCTGAAAATAGAGGGCACCGAACACTCAAGTACAACTTGTTTTCATTTTTCTATACTCAAGTACAACTTGTTTTCAAAAACAAAAATTGAAAACACTTGCCAAACAAAAATAAACAGGTATTTTCTGTACAGAAAACAAAAAAAAAAAGGTAACAAACATCGCCTAACTATTACTTTTCTAGCTACTTCATAGCTTATTTGTGTATGTATTTTGTGGCGCTTTTCACCTTGAGGGCTTTTGGCAACACTTTCCAGCTTTCATGAGACTTATATTGCTCACTTTTACTAAATGTTTCCTCCTTTGCTAGATATGAAATTTAAAAATTAAAATTTATTAGCTTTGTAGTTTTGTTTTGGTTTGAGTTTATGATTTTTTTTTGGGTTGCTATTGTTTTATTGCATAGCCATCCACAGCAGACTAAATAATATCTATTCCGTATTTTCAATTTTATCTTGTCATATAATCACACATGCCTTAAAATTTGGGCCTACAGGGAGGTATGTCAGTTTCCATTTCAAGTCCTGGTATTATCTATGAACCATATGCCCCCCGTGAACAGATCCCCTTCTGGCGAAGGTATGCTGATATCATCGTTATCATCTATTATTATAAGTTTTAAGAAAACATGGACAATTAATTTATTAGCTCTACATGCTATGAGTCTATGACTGATTTAATAAATAATAAATCTTCATTGTTTAGCTTTATTTTAGGTAAAAAAATAATTATAGCTCAAATGCAAAGTGATATCACTCACTGAAAGATTTGTTTTCCAAAATGTCCTTAAAGCATTACCTCCTATATGCACAAACGTTGGTTGGGTAAACATTTTTTTTAAATTTATTTGATTCTAGTTTTAATAATAAAAAATGTACTATGGCAACTGCAATGACTGAATTAATAAATAATTAATATTCATTGTTTAGTTTTATTGTAGGTAAAAAATAATTATAGCCCAACTGCAAAGTGATATCACTCACTGAAAAATTTGTTTTCTAAAATGTCCTTAAAGCATTACCTCATATATGCACAAAAGTTTGTTGGGTAAACATTTTTATTTTTGCCTTTTAATTTCATTCAATTTTTCTTAGTAAAAAATTTACTATGACAAAAGTTGGAATAAATTTTTATTAATGCCGACTTGTTGTGAATGGACAGTACACTATATAGGAAAAACTGAAATGCATGGCCCCTAATTATAATGTCATGAATCCACATCACTCTAATAAGCTATAACAAAAACAAATTTGAAAATACATAGCGTGTGGTTTGCATTCAAAATAGTAGTGCATCAAATGTGCATGTGTAGCAAATACTTTAATCTTTTGTGTATTTAATATTTAGTTTTTGACTTCCAGTCCTCTGTTTTAGAGGTTGTATTCATTTCATTTAATTGTTGGAAGAAAAAGTGCATATAAATATAAATCAACTCCATTCCATGCATGAACAAGACCATCTTATAATGGAAACCATTTAATAAGCACTAGATTGATTTTAATCATTTGAAGGCTTTAGTTTGTTCATTGACATAATAAAATTTGATTATAAATAAGTTGAACAACAGGAAGTAAAATCAGAAGCTCACATTCCATTAGCAATAAAAAATTATCAGACGGGGTGCATACTAACTAGCATTCTGTTTCCTAATGCAAATTACCTATCATTCTGATGATTTTTGCAATTGTCTATTTAAGGTGGTTCACTAGAAGTGGTTGGAGAAGGACAAAAGAAGATATCATGCTAGAGGTAGTGGTTTTTGGCATATTATTGTTAAGTACTTTAAGTTATGTTCGTGGGATATAGAAGAATGTTATGCATTCTGTCTTTAGGGATCAAAGTGGATGATTTGGAAAGAGAAGTCAGATAACCTTTTGGAAATGTTTATTGCCTTTTGTTTTTTTGTCTGCGATAACCTTTTGTTGGGTTTGAATAAAATTGAATAAAATAAAATAAAATTTAAAAATATTATTTTAATTAAAATAATAATAAAATAGAGAGGAATATTAGACTTGAAATTGTAAAATGAGGAAAAATATTTTCAAATATAGAAATAAAATAAAAATGTGCTAAAGTTGCTCTAAAATTGGTGATAATGCATTGATTGATTTCATGGAAATTTTCCCAGGGGCTCTTTCTTTTAGTATAAAGTTTTTTAAAATTGATAAGCTATCGGTCCCATAAGTCCTTTGTTAGTTTTCTACAATTCACAACTTCCTTTTTCTTCTTTTGATAGAACACATTTTGATTCTCATAATGTTCCATTTGTCACATGTGAGTATGAGTTTCTATGAATTTAGTAGATGTGGATTTTTAGATTTATATGAAGGCTGAAATGCCTATTTGTTTTTTGTTAGCATTCAATATTTGTTTATTTTGTGCAGATGAAAAGTGCGTATGCAATTTCTAAATTAAGGAAGTGTGGATATTCAAGAAAGGTATTCTATAAAGAAGCTTCAAAGTTATACAAGGAGGTAAGTTTTTGTTATATTCTTTCATATTTTTTCCCTCGCTAAGCAGTGAATTACATTAACACAATTAAAAATTTTCAGCACTAATGACTAATCTATATACAAGGACCAATCGTCGCTAGTGTGACAAATGGAATTCTTGTGTGCAAAAAGCAGTGTCACCTAGCAAAAAGCATAAAAAGCATAAAAAGCATAGTGTCACCTAGCAAAAAGCATAAAAAGGAGTAGTGTATCTTGCTATGAAAACATTCAATTCTTGTGTGCCCGCTATTAAGTGACAGAGGTATGATAATTTTCTAGGTTTTGACAGTGCGGTTTTATTTTTTCTTGTCGGTTCCAATCGTTGTTGGTCATGTCGTCGGAGTGTTTTATTGGTGTTGCTCTTTAATGGGGATTAGATGTTCTTTTCATGGTGAATCCAAATCCTTCTTGCTTGTCTAGCACGGTTTCGAGGTGCGTCTCTTGAAAGCAGCCACTGCCATGTTGTTTTGTTTTAATAGGTTGTGTGGTCGCTTCCTGGCTTTGGAGTGCTCTACTTGAGGCGATTGAGATATTTAGCGCGCCTAATTTGATTTTATCTTTTCAAAAGTTCAACATAACACTGCAACTTTCATGGGGGCTTTGCATCTTTCTTGGTTTTGGAGCCTTGTAAGATCAAAAGTCTGTTGTTTTTTCTGGAAGGACACGACGCAGGTGGTTGGCTTGGTTTGAATCTGGTGATTGACAGGGTCTTGCAGGGGATGCCTCGTGAGGATTGTGAGGAGTCTCATCAATGGCCTGTCTCTTGTTACTCGTGTTGCAGAGTCTTGCTCTTTTCGGGATGATGTTGCTTTAGCAGTTTCTCAGTTTTTGATTGGGGTTATGGGTGATTTGGCGGTGGCGAAGCCTTCATGTGTCGGATTTTCTTTATAGTTGAAGTTTGGAGTTTTGTCTGAAGGTCCTTTTGGGCATTGGGTCAGAGCGGGACTGGAAGGTCACTTGTGCTGGGGTCGTCTTGGGGGAGGTGGAGGTAGTAGTCCTTCTTGGCCCCATCCTCTTTCTTGTTGCGATACCCCTCCTCCATTGGCTCCTCTGCCTTGTTTGGTTTGACGACCTCAGCCTTGTCACTCCCCTCCTGATTAGCAGCTTGTTGGAGACGTTGCCAGGTTCTTTGCTTACTTCTTGGGTGCCACTCTGCAGTGTGGATGAGGCAGTTTTTGTTGATTAATGAGTCTAAATTTATTAACTTGGAATGTGTGGGGATTAAATGCGCGGTTCAAGAGATTGTATTAAACTTGCTGTTTCCAGGAGAGGAACTAATAAGTTCAAACTCAAATTGCAAGCGCACAGATCGTGTTTTAATATATAGCTTTTAAATTAATAAAACTGTGAGTCGAACCCACAAGGAATGTTGATTGAGAATACTAAGTCCAAATTTTCAGGATTGATTTTATCTAGAACATAGAAGAATGTGATTAAATTGTAGAAAAGTAAATTAGTAAATGTCACTGTCGAACGCTAAGAACTTAGAAGAGAAGGCTTCTAGGGTTCCGATTTCACTTTATCTCTATGTTTCTCTTTTTTATCCCCTTATCTATTCCCTCTTAATGTGTTGCTTTCTCTGTGAATTCCGAAAGTGGATTCAACCTTATCTATTCCCTCTTGGCAGTTTGTCTCCAAAATTGAGTTAATCTAATAGCGAGGGCTGAGGAGTAGATAACAAGATTACACCACGTCTCTCGAATTCTTGTTTGTGTATTTGTGTGCACTGAAGTAATTTGAATACCATGAAGATTACAACATGTCTTTCGAACTCTTATGTTTTCATCTTCATTGAATAACCCAAGTTCCACCCTAACTTGTCTCTTTCAACAAGGAAGAATTCTAATCAGTTGATCAGGGTCAATCCAATCAACAACTTCAAGATTGGGATCATGCATACACACCTTGAAGGAATAAAACCAAATTGAATAATTAGAAAAACATAGTCAAATACAAGCTTACATCATCCTTCTAGAATAAAGAGGGTTTAGTTCATGTTGGAAGAAGAATAGTTATCATTCTCATGTTCATGCTTCCAAATGCTAAACTATTACAAGGTCCAGAACCAGGTAAAAGGCAACAACCATTAAAAGCTCTCCATTCCAAAAGTTACTCTAGAATCCTCCAAAATGTGGTTTAAATATGCTGGCAGCAAATTAGGGCAACAGAGGAGGCGGCATCAACCAATTGTAGTCGACACCGACTATGTATGCACGTTGACCAATGCAATCTCGACCAAGCAATGAGACAAATGCAAATTGCAGTGAATTTTTCATCCCCACATCGACTATAAGTGATCGAGATTGACCAGGAAACCATGTCGACCTTTCCATCTCGACCAAAGCTTTTCCTTTCATGTTTCATGTACTAAGCCCTGTGATGTCCAAACTCCTTGCAAGATTTAGCTAAAATGCCAAAACTCCCCGTGGGCCATTGTTAAACAAAGAGAATGTAAATTCCCCTAAAAACTATTTGCTATAGAACTGTGATACAAAGCAGGTAAAAAGATAGATAAAATATGTGCTTATTAGTAACCTCGACATTATTATGGATCTAGTCGTATGAAGCCTATGGCATTGTTGGTTTGTTGATTAGATTTTCCTTGCATTTGGTTTTGATTCGGGAGGCATCTTGTTGTAGTGGGATACCAGAGTTGTTGAAAGTTAGAGGGGCTGTTGGGTCTTTCTCTATCTTTCAAATTTAAAAATGTGGCTGATCAGTTTGTGTGGATGTTCTCTAGTGTTTATGGACCTACATGTGCTTGCGACTGGTGGATAATGTGGGATGAGCTGTCCGAGGTTCAGAGTTGGTGGGATGTGCCATGTTGCCTTGGATGTGATTTAAATGTGGTGAGATTACCTTTAGAAAAGTGGGTTCTTCGAATTTTGCTTTTTTGAAGCTGGACTTTTTAGAGTTTATTGCCTTCAATGGTTTGATTGATTTACCTTTGAGTAGGGATGCACTCACTTGGTCCAATAATTGGGATTTTTGTTTTTTGTCTTAGATCGATAGATTTCTTTTTTCCATTAACTGGGTTGGACATTTCATTAATATCTTTCTAAATCGGTTGGTCCTTTTGAGTTTTGATCATTTTCACGTTGCCTTGGTGTGTGGGTTTGGTTTCGCGAAGCAAGCAGCCTTTTCAGTTTGAGAATATATGGCTAAAGGCTAACAGATTTGAGGAGATTATTTGCACCTGGTGGGATTCTTACCAAGTGGTGGGGTCTCCTAGTTTTGTGTTGGGTCGTATGTTGACATTCTTTAAGGATTTGAAAAAGTGGAACAAGGATTTTTGGCATATTTCTGCTCAAAAGCAAAACCATCATGGTGAGTTTGTGGGCTTTAGACGGGGAGGAGGATGTCCGTCAATTATCCACTAAAGAGAAGGGGTAAAGGGAGCATTTGTCTACAATCCGGAGTGGATCCTCTTGATAGACGAGATTTGTTGGTTGTAGAAGTCTTGTGTGTTGTGACTGAAAGAAGGGGCTAAAAATTCAAAAAAGTTTTAGTGGAACACTAAAACCATTAGTGAGTTCTTAATTTATGGTGTTCCTTTTCTGAATCAGGATAAGATTAGGGATGATGTGGTTCGTTTTTACTAGGTTCTGTACAATAAAGCTGGGTCCTTTTACCTCTTTTAAATGAAATTCAATTTGATGTTTTATTAGTTGATGATGCTTTGTGCCTTGATTGGCCTATTGTGGAGGAGGTTAATTTGGTGGTACGTAGTTGTGATAGTGATAAGGGCATTGGGACTTTATGTGTTCGCTATTCCTTTCTCCCAACAATGTTGGGGCATTGTACTTTTGGATGTTTTGGCGGTATGTCAAGAATTCCACGAGCATTGCAAGTTTGCTAGGAGCATTAATGTTACTTTTTATGGCTATCCTTTCTAACAAGCATGGGGTGGTTGAGTTGAGCAATTTTCAGTTGAGCGTTAATGCAGATCCAAATTTTATCACTTGCAATCTATCCTTATTTGGTTTGAATATGCTTATTAATTTGGGAAAGTCGAAGTGATTCTTGTAGGTGAGGTGCTTTGCCTAGTGGAGTTTGCTGATATCTTAGGGTGTAAAATTACGGCGTCACCTTTAAAGTATTTGGGTTTACCTTTGGGTGTAACATTTAAAGCTAAATTTATTTGGAATCTGATTGTTAGAAAAATGGAGCGTCGAATGGCAGGGTGGCAACGTCTTTACCTTTGTAAGGGAGATTAGAAAACTGTTATTAAGAGTATTTTCACAAACCTTTTCACTTACTTTTTATCTCTTTTTCTCTCCCCGTTGTTGTGGCTGCTTAGAGAGAGCAAATTCAATAGAATTTCCTTTGGGGGACTACTGCAGAGGTGGCCAAGTTTCACTTGGTCAAGCCTGTCCCCCTTACTCATGATGACTTTGCTATTAAGAATCTACGGAATTTCAATGAAGCCTTATTAGGGAAGCGGTTGTGACAGTTTGGTGGAGAAAGGGATGCTGTTTAGTGGTTGCGGCATTTCGTTGGTGAGAAATGGTCCACATTTTCCATATTTCTGAGGTTTAATGTGGGGGATGAGTCTTTTCTTCGTTTTTGGGATGATATTTGGTGTGCTCCTAAGTTGTTGAAGTTTGTCTGTCTTATGTTGTATCGCATTGCTTATGTAGCTGATTTTGTTCGTTTTTGGGACTTTGGTGTGCACTAGGAGGTGCATGGTTCGAAGCATCGGATGAATCCAAGATGTCTCGGACGAGTCGTCATGGGATAGGAGCTTCTCGGTACGAGATCTAGGTCCTGGTACGGACTTCTCGCATTTTTCTTGTATCTCGTTGATCTTGGCCGAGATCTTGGCCAAGACACACCGAGTCGGTTGAGAAATCAATGATGCGTCTCCTTCTAAATGAGATCTTATCTGAAATTGCTGGTATGTCATGCCTCATCTTTGTAGACATGCGGCTGTGTTGTGCGTTGCTGTCGATTGCCCCTGCATTGTGCGTCGTTGTGCCTTGCGTCGGGCGTTTGCCTCATCTTTTTTTTTTTTCCTATTTTTCTTCTATTCTCCATGCTGCGTTGTTGTCGATTGTCGATGTTATTTTTCTTTTTCATTCTTCTTCTCTCACACTTTGCCGATGCCAACATTAGTTTTCCTATTTTACCTTTACTTATATTTATTTGTTTACTTATTTTTTTTAAAATTAATTTCTTTTACATAAGTTTACGTGTGCATTTTTTAAACCTACGTTTGTAAAAATGAAAAATAGATAAATTATATCTATGTTGATTTTTTTTTTTGCTGTATTTTTCCTAAAAAATGATATTAATTATATAAAAATAAATTAAATTTTAAACAATCAAATATAAAAGTTTCTATATTTGTAGACAACCAAATATATAAACTAATTTTATCAATGATTATAGATTATAATTTTATAATTTTTTTTTAAATAAATTATAAATCATATAAAATATAATAGTATATTTATTTTAATGTTACAATAGCATTTTGGCGTCCTTTCTTTTGTTTGAAGTCATGACATGCAATTGAAATCATCTATTTTATTTGTTTAATCGTTTTACTGTGATGATTTGATTTTTTTTATTTTTTAAATTCAATATTATCTCATACCTAAAGTTGCATTTTGTTTGAGATACAATGAGTCATCTGCGACTGCAATGCAACGACAGCCACGACCGTAACTTCAAACCTTGAGGAGGTGAGTTTTATCCGATCAGCTTAGGATTTGGAGTTTGCTTTCACATTTGATTTTCTATATTTTTTCTAAATTTTAGTTAAAAAAGAAATTTCTTAAAACTATATCTTAAATTTTAGTCATTTTTTAAAATATTTATATTTAATTTGCTATCATTTTTCTATTCTATTAAAAGAATATTTTTTTTATTTTCTATAATCATTCAAAAATACACATGTTAATTTTTTTTTTGAAAAATAAATAGTGAATCTCTAAATATAAAGACTTATTATCTATTTTTTATTTTTAAACCTCATTTTAGAGAAAATGATGGAAGACTACTTTTATCAAAATTCTAAAAGTTTTTTTGTAAATTATGAGAAAAATATGCATATATACTCTAAAAAGGCTACAAAATCATATTCTAATTATTCGTGTGATAACCCTTACCCTCACATACATCTAGCCCCATGTGTGGCGGTATGTGTGTTGTTCATGGTTCGAAGTATTGTCCGATTTGATCACATAGTGGACGATTTGATTCGGTATTAGAGGGTGTCAGTTCGAGAAGCGATGTCGATACAACAAACTTGTTGATTAGGATGTCACGGGAATATCGGCGAGATCTCGGCTAAGACATGAAATCCTGTGAATCTTATATTGTCTCTGCTGAGATTTTGGCCTAGATTCTCGAGTTTAGATCGTGACACATAATATAGTTGCCGTTTGACGTAGTTGGCTGAGACGGGTTGAGTTGTGCCTATCCTTGCATTATCGTCCCTGGCAAAAGATTGTCATTGTCCTAGCCTGCTTGCACGATTGATAAACAAAATGAGTGCCAACACACAATTGCTGCTCGTGAAGATGGCACCAGCCCTACTCACGTTGACCTTGCTCACTTGCTGCACTAATGCCATTGCATACATCAAGACTTGTCGAACAACAAATATATGTGTGTATATATGTATATTTGAATAATATGTTTTTTGTTTATTATGTTATATTTTGTTTGTTAAAAACAAAAACAAAAATCTGATTAATATTTTAAAAAATAATAAGTAAAAAAAGAAGTTAATTTAACTTTTTAGAGTTCTTTTTAAAATAGATTAATATTTTTAGGATAATTAGTTTTTACTTGTTTTTTGCTTATTTCAAATAAATAAATTGTTCAAAATTATAAAACCTAAAAATCAAAGCAAAAAAGTTGATAAAGTTTTTAAAGACTTCATTTGGTATTTTAATATGATTTTGGTCTAAAGCTAATAATTTATTTATTTTAATAATACAATAGTATACTATTGTCTTTTTTAAAAATGTTTTAAGTTATATCATGTGCTTTAAATCATTTATTTTCCTTGTTTGATGGTTTCTATGAGATTGTTTTTTTATTATTCTATGATTTTTTGAAACAAATAGAATATTATTAGATACCTAAAGTTGCATGTCACGCGAAACACAATGAGTTGCTCATGACTGCAAAGCAAAGATGACTGCGACCGTGACTTTGAACCATGGTGCTGTTAAGGTTTATGTGGTGTGCACATTCTGCTAGAGTTTATTTTCTATAGTTTGAATGCATGTTTTCTGCTAAAGATTATGTTATATAGTTTTGTCAGGGAGATTTTATTTCAGATATTAATCCTATTGCCATTTCTTTTGTAAACGTCTAAGTTTTGGCGGGTCTTTTTTTCTCTTTTCCAGGTAATCCAATTAATGGTTTCTCGATTCTGAATATATATATTTTTTATCAATTACCAGATAAACACACTAATTGCGAGGGGTGACAAGAGGTCATTAAGGAAAGCAGTTACAGAGAACATGTATTCTGTAAATTCTATTTCTTGTTTACTTGCTGCATACTGCTGTATTTATGAATTTTTGATTTTTTATTCTGTGATTTACTTTTTAAATTTGGCTGCCAACAGTCACAATATTTTATTTTATTTTTTCAAATTGTGTTTGGATTCGTTCAACAGGTCCTCAAGAATGAGATCAAGCAAAGAGAATCTAGATGGAGTAGCGTATACTGGGAAGTGGTTGAACCAACAATTAAAATCCGTACTTTGCGAGCTCGACTGGCAAGTTATTGTTGACTTCATAAATTTTGTTGCATCTCTATTTACTTGAATAAATGAAAGGGTGGTTTGAGCTCTTCTACTTGCTGTTTTGTGCACATGATACGTATATGTGGTGGCAACTGAAAGTTATAATTTGTTGGCCTATTAGAAGTCCAAAAGGAAATATCTTTGGCTGAAAATTGATATGCCGTGTTTAAAATCCAATCGAACCCCTTACGGCATATTGTATAAATTGATATTTTATACAATTTATTTATGGTAATATCTAATCAAACCCCTTACGGCATCATCCTCTCTACTCTCTAGTACTCGAAAAAAATCATTTTTGTTTCATTCTTCTAAATTTGGGCATTGAAGTCTTGACAGAAGGAGATTTTGTTTTTAACATCTAGTTTACCACAAAACTGTGGCCTGTCCTTGGCTTTATCTTCTTGTTTACAGTTTATGCTTAATAATTAAAATTTTTAAACCTAAAAGTGAGGACTTTTGGACGCAGTTTTTATGTAGTAATAACATGCTACATTTTGAAAAAAAATGGTGTATTATATGTTTGTTCTTTTCCCCTCTTTTCCAGATTGGTGTCGATCAAAATGACCATAGTAAAGCATTCATACAACTTACACTTGAATTTCTTAGCAAACAGGTATTATTTATGTTGAATTTATTTTTTTTCCCTTATCCTGTCTATTTTAAGTTAGTGCATATATTATGATTATCTAGCTTATCAATGAGCTGACCAGCATTAGCAGCTGATATTATTTAATATGAAGTATTTTTCTCTATTAACTTGTTAGTGTTGGCTTTTTTTAGCATGCACTTTTGCTTCATGACCTGGAATGATTCTCGTGTTTTTTTTTTGTATATATTTGGCTTCAAATAATTGGGTGCTTTATGACTTGTCCTAAAGGTAGCGATATAAACTAAAGAACTAAAGGTTCTATTCAGTTCTACTTAAACACTTTGACCGACTTAAGTTTGCCCCTTATTTTATTTAATATGAACATGCTAGAGCTTTTGTGTATTTTCTCGTTCTTGTGAAAGATTGGAAGGACAGAGCTATTATACAACAGAAAATTTGCAGGTGTTCTTGTGGCCGTTTGCTATTAAGAATTCTATTGAATGAGAGTAGTGGAGGCCTTTGTAAACAATTTAACTCGAATCTTTTGTTTATTTAGTACTTCATTATATGGGGGCCTTCTGGATGTCCCATGGATGGGTCATTTTATTCTGGTTAACTGGTTTAATAGCCTTGCTTGCACATTTTAGACTATTTTATTTGCAAAGTTACATGTGTTTGCAAGGGACGATTAATATAACGAGAAAATAATATTGTAAGGACGTCTTTGGAAATAGTTGCTCGGATGTAAATATTAGATGATCTTAATTGCTATCGGTTTCTTACACTTATTGCTGTCATTTGTTCTTCTCTTGAGAGAATTTCATATTATTATTTTTAATTTCTTGCAGAAATTCGAGGCATATGATTCAAAAGGCAAGGTTGTTGCTGGTAATAAAAACAAAGAGGTAGGAAATATTGAATTCCTTTGTTTCAGTCTTTTAGGTTCATTTTACCATATTAGATCATTATATACAAATATTGTCAGGATCATAACTTTCAGATGATATCTATGCAAAAATTACTTTACCTAAAGAAATAAATTACCTATGGTGGTGTGGGCCCACATTATATATCATGGGTACATTTTTCGCTTCACATCCGTCATGATCTTACTTGGGCTGTAATAATAAACTGTTTAAGTCACCCAAGTCAATAATAAATACAACTTTCGATAATATACTAGGATAATGAAAATCGAACTCAGGGCCTTTTCGTAACAATGGTTCTTATATAATGTTAAAAAACCAATTGGCGATGGTCAATGATTAGAAAGTTTTAAAAAAATAATGTGTGGTATATGTAATCAGGGAAGTTGGGTGTGTGCAAGTGAGGATTGTGGAGTGTTCCGAATTACATTGCAGACTGCAGTGTAAAAGACAAATCTAGGCTTGGATGTTATTCCTATCTAAGTTTGAAAATGTTTTGATGAGGTTGGAGTTTTGTTGATAATATTGTTTAATAAGATTAGACAGAGTAATAAGATAGATATTTGATGAATGGAGAAGGAATACTTTGGTGCCTTTGTATAAAGATAAATCCAATTTATAGAGAAATAAAACTAATAAGTTATACTATGAAGTTATAGAAAAAGGTTATTGAACATCGTTTGGTAGTTTTACGGAGAGATAAAACTAATAAGATTGTGAAAACTAATTTAGTTTTATAACTGGAAGATCTACTCTGGAAGTAATCTATATATTAAGAATACTTATCGAGAGATTTAGAGTGGTAAAAAAGCTATAACAGTATACCTAGAGATTCTTTGGTATGCTTTAAAAAAAAAAGATAATTTTCATCAAATATGTGAGTTCAATAAAGAATATGTATGTTGTAATCGTAACCAATATTAGAACTAGTAGTAAATTAAGGGATGTGTTTCCAATTATAATAGGAGTGCATCAAGGATTAGCTTCAAGTATGTTGATGATATTGTTTTGATCAATGAAATGAAACCAAAGAAGGGGTTGATCAAAAATTAGATTTGTGACGACAAACTCTGTGGGCTTGGGGTTTTAAACTAAGTTGATTGAAAGACTTAACATATGGAATGTAAGTTTAAGAAACAAATGAATTATGAGCAAAGTATTATTACATTTTATGACCAACAGATATGAGCTATATAATGTTTAGAGTACCTAGGGCTGATAATTTAGTGAAACAGAGAGTTTGATAGCGATGTCAACCATATGATTAAACCATGGTTGCTCTTTTTGATTGAGTTGTTTTTGTTTTTATATTCTTGCGTCTCGTGCACTTCTTGTGTGCGTTTTGATTCTCGTAAATAAATAAATTCTCTTATAAAAACAAAGTTTTTTGTGATCGGAATATTTCATTATGTTTTAAAAGGAATGTTTTATAGGACGATTATTCAAGTTTCTTTATTATATGAAATGAGTGTTAGATGAAATGAGTGGGGGATGGATCTCTTTGATGCCTCGTGGTCCCCATGAAATGGGGTTGTGGAAATTCATCCGTCAGGGGTGGGAGTCTTCTCGGTTTGTGGTGTTTGAGTTAGGGGCTGGGACTACGATCCGTTTCTGGCATGATGTGTGGTGTGGAGAGTCCCCACTTAAGCTCGTGTTTTTCAAGTTGTTTCGTCTTGCACGCTCTCCTGACGCTTTTGTGGTGGATGTTTATTGTCATCGGGGTACTCACATGCAGTGAGAGGTGTTGTTTGTGCGCGCTGCACAGGATTGGGAGTTGGAGATTTTTTCTTCCTTCTTTGATACCTTGTACTCGGTTCTTTCGGCGCGTCTTGCCATGGATTGGATGTGTTGGCGCCCCTCTCGGGAGCGTGGGTTCCTGGTTTGGAGTTTTTACTCCGTGTTTTCACCTTTTCGAATTGAGAGTTTTTCTTGGCGAAGTGTTTGGAAGGCGCGGGTGCCCTCTCGGGTGGCCTTCTTTGCTTGGACTGCTGTCTTGGGGAAGATTTTGACTGTGGATCATTTGCGGCGTTGGGGCTTTGTTCTGGTTAGTCGGTGTTACATGTGCAAATCTTTGTCGGAACATGTGGATTATCTTTTTCTTCATTAACCTTATGCCAGGAGTTTGTGGGATATGGTTTTGGGTCTTTTTGGCATCTTGTGGGTGATGCCTTCGTCTCTTCGCATGTTGTTTGTTGGGTGGATGAGTGGTGTGGGGCGGCATTTGGCGATATGGCGGGCCGTTTCTCTTTGCATTCTTTGGAGTATTTGGTGGGAGCGGAATGCATGAGTTTTTGAGGATTCGGAGCGGCTTGTTGTCGAGCTCTCTTGTACTTTTTTTCGTTTTTTGGGTGATTGGTTGTATGCTTCGGGTGGGTTATGTTATTCTTCCAATTAGGATGTTGTGGATGGGTGCTCTTTTTGATTGGGTTGTTTTCGTTATTGTATTCTTGCCTTTCGTGCACTTGTGTGCGTTTTGATTCTCGTAAATAAATAAATAAATTTTCTTATTTATATAAAAAAAGTGTTAGATTAACAAAAAGTAATATATACATAAGCCTTGAATGTACTAAGAATATGATAAACAAAATTCAAAATGAAGATATTTGTCGTATCATTGAAGTAGCTCTGATTGTAGATAATATGTACATAATTACTTATGTTGGTTTGACCATCTAAGATGTAGGCTAATGGATGCATATGTTCAGAGGATGACGTGACAAATAATTAAGTGAAAGACAAAAAATAATTTCGTAGAAGGTGGTAAGAAGAAATTTGGAATTGTTAAGCATGACCGGTAGGAATAAGTAAAAGAGAAAAATCTGTGTTAGATCAAATATTAGTTTTTTATGTCTTGGTTCATATAACCGATTCTATTTTATTGGGATCAAAACTTGTTGGTTTGGTTTGAGTGTGTTTTTATGTAGGACCTTGAAAGCTATTAACAACATGTTTAGTACGTGAAAACTCACATACAATTTTTTTAAATGATAAGTTTAGTGTGGTTTTATTATAATTTAATAATAATATAATTTTTAAAAAGTTTTTAAAAAATGATGTGTCCCATAGCTATTTTAAAAATCATTTTTAACTGTTTTTTATTTTTAAATATAAATTTATTTTTTTGGGAGACTCAAATATTTTTTTATTTTTTTATTTTATTTTATTACTTGGAAAGATCAAATATTATTTTTAAAATTTTTCTAACTCAATTTAAAAGAATACATTTTCTTCCATACCAAATAGAAATTATTTTCAAATTACAATTCATATTGAATTTCAATAAAATTCAAAAAATAAAATAAAACCCATACCAAATGAGCCTTAATTCTATAAGTTTTGAATGGGCCCTTGAGTTATGTTAAGATTAGGCTGATTATTTAGTTTTGGCATGTGGTGATGGGTTTAGCAAATAAATTTGATATATTTAAATCATATATTTTAAATAAGGATAAGGATAAATACACCCATCAAAACACTAAATACGCCCACAAGTAATTTTTTATTTCTTGTGAAATTATAAAAATATTAATAAAAAAGAATCATTATTTTATGATATTCGAACATAAATTAAATATTAAAATATTATTTTTTGAATATTATATTTATATTTTAAAAATATTTTTCAAATATAATTATTTAAATTTTTTATTACCATTTGTTCGAAAATAAGTATTTGAATATAAATATAATATTCAAAAAATGATATTCAAATATTTGATGATTGAATAATGTAATGTTTAAATATTATTTTTCGAACATTATAAATAATGGTGGGTATGAATATTCTTTCCCTTTAAATAATTATTCATGAATACCCTAAGATTTGAGTAACTCATGCTATTTTCTCAATTGAGTGTAAAATGTCAGGATCTTAAAATTACCTTCCATATTTTTGGAGTAAAATCTCAAATTTAATGCACTGCAACCTTATTCTATGCCACACCTGCATCTGTACTGCATGCTATATTGAGCTACAAATTTGGTAACACTGAATTTGATCATAGTTTACTATTGCTTGTGTTTCTGCTGAGACAGATGTGCATATCATGCGGGTATAGTGTATTAAATTGAGAAATATTTATTTAGTACCTTTTTATACGAATTATGGTAGTTTTTGTTCCCTTGTGTTGCCTCGTATTATTATACTTCCAATTGTTTACTCAATCTCTTGCACTAATTTATCAAGCTTGTACTTCAGGTTTTGCTGCTAACAGCTAACAATTATTATTATTATTATTATGTGCATTTATATTTGCTGGGTTTCTTATGCTCGTCTGTTTAGGTTCTTGTCCTTGATATCTGGGTGTTTGAAAAATCTCTGTTCCACACTGGAGCATATTGGCGGGTTTGCGGCCGGATTCCTGCGTAAGTTGGGAGTTTTCTTTTATGCATATCGGCCTATGTCACATGTCTGTGGTGCGGTTAACTGCAATTTTCCAATATTTGTGATTTTACTTTAATAACTGCGTGGTTTGCCTGTTAGTTTCAACGGTGCAATTCATTCTATCCCCTCATTAGGGGCTCTAAATAAACTTTGTAGTTTATCATTGGCACTGAATCTTTTTTGCACTGATTTTGGAAAACGTTTCTATGATTCAGGAAGAATGAGGCTGCTGCAAAAAAGATTCATGGGAGTTCCAAAAATTTAAACAATCCTCCCAAAATCTAGGTTGGGTTGCCTTACCTGCTTGGCTGCTTGCACTAGGCTATCAATGTCTGATGTAAGAAAAAAAATTAAATGCTTTTTCTGCCAAAGTTGATCCCTTTTGTTGAGGGGGCGAATGGATAATAGAAAGCATTTCTACATATGATCAAACAAACCCATTCGATACGTTTTGGTCATTGAATGCTAGAGGTTCTCCCCACTCCCCCAAGTTATTTATGCATATGGCTTTTTCGTCAGTGTTCATGGAAATGTTTTGGGTCCTTCACCACCCAAACCAATTAGTCATGTATTTATTTAGAAGGCTTTTATTTTGACGAGTTTGTTAGTGCTTCGAATTTTAACAGGTCTAATATTTACAGTTGGTTTCCTCCGATTTGTTGTAACGAACAATAGTACTACTAGTAATAATAATAATAATAATTTCAAACCGCATTTTTTGTAGTGAATTGACGGCAATGGAAAACGCTAATTTGTTGCTGTCTTTGGTTTTGGTTTTGCAGAAAACACTTTTTATTTTGCTGTTTTGAGTGCTAAAAAATAAAA
Source organism: Taxillus chinensis (assembly GCA_023512835.1). Lineage (NCBI taxonomy): Eukaryota > Viridiplantae > Streptophyta > Magnoliopsida > Santalales > Loranthaceae > Taxillus > Taxillus chinensis. The sequence continues at coordinate 19,361,243 of CM042089.1, read as the reverse complement.
TTATTAATTTGATATTTTTTAATTGTTATTATGTTTTTACTTGTTTTTCGGTAAGCTGCTGCTGTTTGCTACTCCTGTTGCGTGAATGCTACCTTCCCCTATGCGTGTGGACTCCTCCCGATGTGATGCTACCTCCCCCTGGTGCAATGCTATCTCTCCAGGCCGACCTCCCCCAGCGGGACCTCTCTGGCGCAGATTCTCCCCCTGGTGCGATGCTATCTCTCTCGGCTGACCTCCAGCGGGACCTCTCCGGCGCAGATTCTCCCGGTGCAGATCTCTCCTGCAGATCTCCTCGCCTGGCGACCTCCCCCAGCCCGGCACGATGCCCCCCCTGCTGTTGCACGACCTCCACGCCAATGCCCCATCGTCAACAAAAAAAAAAAAAAAAACAGTGACCAAACGAAATTACGTTTTTAACAAAAAAATAATTTTTAATTATATTTTTTTAAATCGGTTTTTGAAAACCGAAAACGAGAACCGTGCATACACTACTTATTAGTTTCGAAGTCGGTTGGGCTGGCACGGAGAAATATATTATCCTAGGTTGCATACGCTACTTATTACGCTAAGTGCATTTATGTAATTAAGCAAAAATGTTGAGATGGTCAAATATATGTTTTCAGGTGCATTTACGCTAAGTGCATTTATGTAATTAACTAAATATACGTTGAGATGGTTCATATTATTATGATTAAGAAAATGTCTTTGTGTGTATTTTAAGAATCACGTAATCTCAGGTGTGTGCCATTTTTTTCTCCCCAATTCTGCTTGAGCTAATTTTATTTTAGTATCTGAATAGCCTCCGTCAGAGAGATGCTTGCCCCCCAAAATTAGTGAAGCATGTCTTCAGCGCCATGCTTTTTCGTTTCCCATCCTTACCAATATCGTGCTTCCTGTGGGGCTCATCAACCCATGCACGCAATGGAAAAAGGGAAAGCATAGAGTACGAGAAACAATGCAAGAAGGAATGGACCAAACAATGTTCTCATTCTTCTACCGTCTATAGCTGGCCTCTTTAAGTAAGTTCACCATCTTCGCAGCCTCCATCCATTTCTTTTCCATGAACCACATGAGCATTCTGCAATTTTGTCAGCCGTTCCACAAGCTTTATTACTTCATCAAAATCATGGGTGGAAAAGCCACCAAGTTGGCCACAATAGGCCTTCCAACTTGTCTGCGCGAGCCAGACACAGATGCTGCCTGCATTGTGCACCCAATGGATAATAATGGAACGCTGCAGGCTGATACTTCTAATATCATGGATGGAAATAAAACTAACATTTGTATTTCAAGTTCAAGCAATGATAGTGGGAGCTGCAGCATTCCTGGTGACGTTGCCAGTTCTTCAAATATGCATGATGAAAAGGAAAGTAGTTCATTTGGAGGGCTGCAAGGAATGACTAGTCCTGATCAGATAGTGAAATCAGAAAGGGTAGTTGCAGATCAAGATAATGTGGCAAGGCTTAAAAGTGTTAGTTTTAGTGATGCCGTAGAGGTGATACATAGACGTAGGAAGAAGATGGAGAAGAAGTATAGCAACAAGAAAGCAATGGGAAATGTCACTCTGGCAACAGCTGAAGGCGAAAATATTGTAAAATTCAAAGAATTAAGGCCTTTGAAGTCTATTTTGAAGGTGGGTTCTAATGTCAATAACTGAAAACCTTATTTAGCTGATAGCTTTGGGTATCTCATTGTAATGAAAATGGATCAAGGTGTCTTGTGTAGTTGTAAATGCCAAATTTGCAATAACTGCAAAATACTTTGTAGATCCTTGCCTTCATAGGCAATCTAACCTTAGTTCTAATTTGGCTTTGGAAGGGTTTAGTATGTTTATATTACATCATATTCTGAAGGTGGGTTTGAAAGGGTTTAGTATATGTGTGTTATATCATCATTAAAATATTGAAGACATGAAAATATTTGCTTTTTGGGTATTGTATTTGGGAAAATAATTTTTGAAATGTTTGGTACGCAATAAGATGTATATTTAATGACATGACTTTGTAGAACAAGGAGAAGTATATTCGGCTATCAAGTAGCCCTTGATTTGGGTTTTAGAGATAAGTGTTGCTATTTACAGTCATGGTTGCAGCAATGATGTACAATTGGTTAACGCGAAGGAAGACACATTAATTTAGTAACTAGCTCAATTAATCTGAAACGTGACACGTCAGCTCAATAACCAGTTTAATTTGAGACGGAGATTACATCTCGAAGTAATCCATGAGCGCATCTCAAAGTCATGATATTATTAATTTCTCTATAATATTGTGCATAATAAATAATAATGTCGTTTATATAATATTTTGTATTATATAAACCAAAATGAAACAATATTTGTTAATATAAATCAATAGACTATGTCAATACATTACATAAGGAATAACTGATAATCAACTCTAATGGTAAATATAAATTAGTTTGTTCCAGTACCTTAAAAATAAGTCAACAACATAAGGGTGAATACGAATTTTCAATAGGTAACTTACAACTCTACATCTCTCATGGTCTAATCAAGACCTATAATTTTATATTTATGTGTATGCATGTGTTAGTATAGTGTTATAAACTACTCACATCTTAAATCATTTACATGTCATCCATTCAAGCATCAAATATAATCAAACAATAATAGTGGGGATATCTCCTAATTAGTCATTACTAATGGTCCGTACAATGATTACCATTAAGCACATCAACATCAAAATCACTAGGGGCCATTTGCCCATTACAAAGCATTTGGATTGACATTTAAGACCATCATCTCTCAATACAAAACTTTAGAATTTGAGACCATCCTCCCAACTCATACAAGCATTAAAGATCATTATCTCATATCATCAAACATTTTTTTTATAAGTAAAAAACATTAGGGACCATTATCATCAAACATTTGGATCAAGCCTTTAATCAAACCTTTGATCTAACAAAATTTAGTAAGATATAATTGTATATATGATTATTCAACGATGTAAATTACGTGATCTAAAATGTATTATAACTTTTATAACATACTGTTTTAGATGACACCATTAACTTGATTGGTGATATACTGCTTGATCTAGTATGATACAAACAAGTAAGGATATCAAAGGCATACCAATTCTAAATTAAGCAAACACACTCATGGCGAGCACAAAAATTTTAAAAAACAAAGTTAATGCATAAAAAGACTATTCAACATATTAATTTTTTATAATAATGCATAAAATAAAAGACCAAGATTTAGAATACTGTTTTCCTATTACTTCCAAGGTTTCCTCCTGTGACAATTGAATAAATAAGAAGCAAAGAGGATGCGAATTAAAAAAAAAAAAGAATGTGGATGCAAAGCAGTACCAAGAATATTATTTGGTGCATGAATTTGTAAAAACTCAACAAAGCGAAGGATTTTTTAAATAATTTAAAATGGGTATTTTATTCATTTATTGACATATTTGGCAAACGGTTGGAAAAAACCTCTCTACTACGCAATATAGGTGACTGTTAAATATTGCGTGTATTATTCTGTAATGATTACTGCAGCTGTTAGTCTTGGTCATCCTCAATTTATGTTTACTTTTCCTGAGTCTTGGTTTAGTAATATTTACTGCAGCTGCTGGTCATCCTCTGGTGATGTTTTTGTTTTCCACATTCTCTGATATAGTTGCCTCCCGCGGTCTTGTGACAATTGTGAGCCTGTTTGTTTCTGGCCTGATTCAGTGTTCAACTGGGCACCAACTTTTCTTCTGGTTGTCACGTCCTCCATTAATCTGTGTTTCATTAGCATCACTCTATTGTTCTCCATTGCTCTACTTAGCAAAGTATCTACACTTCGTCTTCCCTTCATTTGGGCTTGTTCTAAAATATAATTTATTTCTAGCAGATACAAGAACGCTTATTTGTTTACTCACCGGCTATTGCGCAGTTTCCAACAGCAGTTAAGCAGGTTAAATCTCTGACTCTTCCATTGAACAAATCCCCAAGAAAGATCCATAAATCCCTATGACATAGATCAACAAAAGGAGCGAAAACCCAAAAAAAAAAAAAACACCCATTCAACATGTCGAAGTCTCAACCCAGTTCAATTGTTGCTTCCAACATCCCATCAATTCAGCATCTTAGTACTACACCACTCCTACCAACATTTTACACAAAAAAATTACGATAAAACGAAACAAAACACGCATCCAAGTCGCTTACCGGGCCTAGAGTAGAGATCCTCCAATTGGTAATCTCGACGGTAGGCGGCGATGGCGCCGCCACAGCTGCAGTGGCCGATGCAGAGCTCGTCGTTGACCTTCTGGCTCATGGAGTAGCAGAGATGCTGTAGAGCTCGGGGATCTCCTGGTACGAGAATCCCAGATCCACACACCCCTTGAGGTCAGGTCATCAATATCATCGGTCTAGCTGTTGGTCCTCGTCACCGCCTTCGTCGATAACTCCGAACCTTCGTCCTCGGGAACAGCAATCTCGGTCCCATCTGGGTTTTGATGAGAGAGATCAAATCCGGTAGGTGAGGAGAGAGAAAGATTAAGATTGATTAGGCCGCCGTTGGACGATGACGTGGTGCGCTTTAAAATGTGGTATTATATGAGATTTTATAAAGATGGACGAATGTTTGGTGGGCGTGGGCGTGGGCGTGGGCGTGGGCGTGGCATAATCGGTCCTCATCTTGCATCCCGACAACACTGTCAACACGGTTGGACGATGGGTTATGCATATTCCTCACCCTCTGGGTGCCTTTCCTTACCCAATAATTGTTCTTCTCTCACCTCACTCTCCACCCACAAATCAATCTATATGGCCTCCTCCTCGTCTTCTCATAATCCCACACCCGCCACCCTCAAAACCCAGACCCCAAACTATCCCTCCAACTCCAAGTCCGCGGCGATGAACCTGTCCTCAGTTGAGGCCTCCAAAATCGAGGAAAAGGAGATCCGTGCGGAAAATCACACGAAACCCACTTTCGATCCCTATGGGATTGATCAGGGCTTGCTTCAGAAGTTGGTGCATCACGCTCTGGTGTGGAGTTCTCTTCATGGGCTTGTTGTTGGTGACAGACATAGCCAAGTCAGTGAATCAAATTTCTTCCTCTGAATTGATTTTGTGCATAGATTCGAAGTTATTTTGTCCATGACTTAGATTGGGTAGTCAGCGATGAAAGACTTTTAAGGGAAGGAAAAGATGTTCATGTTCATCCAGGGCCGGCTTGGGGGAGGGGTGTAAAATGAGGCCCTACACATTTGTTTTTATTTATTTATTTTACCTTCAACGAACCGTTATCATATGCTTGCGCTCCAAAGGGCGCTTTAAGTTGCAAAAGGGCGGGCAGGGGAAGACCTTGTGTTCATACGGCAAGGTTGTGAAAAAAATGTATTCATGGGAATTTGCCTGTGTTTGTGCTTTTGAAGTGGAAGGTTTTTATGTGTGCAGAGATCAGGAAAGATTCCCGGAGTTGGCATGGTTCATGCCCCATTTTCCTTATTGCCTAAGCCATTCCCGGAAAGTCATTGGAAGCAAGCATGTGAGGTAGCTCCCATTTTCAACGAGCTCATACATCGCGTAAGTTTGGACACCCAGTTTCTACAGTCCTCACTGTCCAGGTCCTCTCTCGCTCTTTCTATTTCTCTACCTTGGTTTAAGCATATGTGAGTACAGGTAGGTGGTTGGTTGTAGAGGAGCCAAAGATATCTTTTACATATGTTTTGGTGGTCATTATATGAATGATTTTGTAAAACTTGGGGATTTTGTGATGGAATGGAAGAGTTACGGCTCTTATTACATTAATTAATTAGGTGCTTACTTATTTCGTTCAGTAAATAAATATGGGCCAATCTTCTTTGTGCTCTTGATGTGGTAAATAACACAGAAAAACGTACTAGAGCCAATCCTTTTACTTTCAAATCCTTGTTTGCCTATTTTTTGTGTTTTGCTTACGGTTTTTGTTGATCTTTTTTCCTTCTGTGTCTGTTGTTTGACCCTCCATTCTTGATTAATTTTAAATGCTGTCTTAACTGATTTGCGTTACAACCAGCATCCAGAAGCTCACACTGTTTTTTTCATTCCGTGGAATGCAGAACTAAGAAAGTGGATGCTTTCACCTCCAGGTTATTGGATATACATACGATGGTGGTAGAGAACGACAAGAAAGAGGTGTATACATCTGTGTGTGTTTTATGCTAACTGCTACAAGTTATGGGAGTGTTTTCTCAACTTTGATTTTGGTAGCTTTTTCCATGGTAAGAATGCAGTTGGAATATACTAATCAATTTTCATCACTGAATAGGATATATGCTTGGGTTTACATCGCTCCGATTATATGCTTGATGAGCAAACTAAATTACTTCTCCAGATTGAACTCAACACAATTGCATCTTCATTTCCTGGCCTCGGCTGTCTTGTAAGCGAGCTTCACAAGTTGAGTAATTTTTGCATCACTAAAACAAAATCATGCCCTTTTCTTAATTTCTTATTAATAACACTTTAAGCTTTCTTTTAGGGTCTTATTGGAGATTATTTTTTTGTTCAGATTAACACCAATATAATACATCACCATTTTCCATTTCCAGTTGATTGATGAAAATTTTTCAATTTGATTTGTTATATATGGTATTTAATGCAATTCCCCCAAGTGAAATTAATTTATTTTTTTGATTGAAAATTGTGTATATTTTAGCTATAATTTCAGTCTTTTTGGTGTTATGATTTGTATCTTCATGCATATTTAAATGATTTTTTATAGTCAAACAAATTTAAAAAAGAAAGAAAGAAGGCACTAGGCTGGTGTCAAAGTAGTTGGAATGGAGTGTTAATGAGTTGTATTATTTAATTGTATATTTAGAATATTTGGGTATATATTTAAGTTACCTAATTAGGATTTTTTCTTATTTAGGTCTTTCCTTAATTGTGTATATATATATTTGTAATCTCTCTATTGGATCAAACTCAAAATTTGTAAAACGCAGATTAAATCCTATGTGAATTGAAATTGAAAAATTCTGTTATTATATTCTAATAAAGTACAGAAGATGAACTTATTGACAAATAAAAAGAGACTCGGATAGGGTGTGGGCAAACAAAGCGTGAGTTTTCGAATGAGCGACTAAGGACAGAATACTTAATTCTGATCTGAAACAAGCATAGTGAGAAGCGACCAAAGGCTTGATAAATAATTAAGAGGTCAGATAGTAGTCTAAAAATTTGGTACAAGACAAAGGCTTGGTTTAACCAATAAATCATCCAGTATAACTAGAATTTCTTATCTGGAAGTTTCACGGACTCAGCTTAAGCTAAAGACGAAAATCTTAAAGACCCGATATAAAGAAAGAAGGTTTGACATAAGGACAAAAGACTTAGTATAAAGCCAAAGTCTCGATATAAGCTTAAGTTTTGTATCCGATACTCATCAAGTTTCAATCTAAGCAAATCAAGTCTCAGTATAAACATCCGAGTCTCGGATTGAGCAATCTAAGTCTCGGTATAAGTATTCAAGCCTTGGTTTAAACAAGCTACTTATCTGAAGTCCTTTAATCTTATGAATGTATCACAAAGATCTGGTGTAAGACAAAGAAGTTTGGAAGAAGCCTCAAAGGCTCGGTATAAGCCTTCAAGGCCCGATATAAGGAAGGAAGACTTATTTTAAGCTCACATGCCTGGATTAACTTCATAAAGCTTGGAAATGACTCATGAAGTCCCGGAGTAAGCAAAGATACGTTCATCGAATACCTTAATGACAGCAACTTACACGTAGATAATAAGGATATGTCGACACCATCTTTATTGTTTGTTGGAAAGTAGACTTAATGTGCTATGCAGTTTCAACATCCTCGAGTCAAGCAAGGCAGTGTTCCAAGGAAAGACATTCAATGTGCAGTTCGATGATCAAGAAGAAGTTTCATTTAATTGAAGTTCTCTGATCTAAGGAGACACAACAAGTTCCAAAAAGATGATGAACGAAATTGTGTGTATATATTGAGACGGTTTATACTTGTAAAAAGAGTGTTTACGACGCAAACGATGTGATTTTTTAAAAGATCATAAAATAAGAGTGCTTATTATAAACCGAGAGAAATATTCATTTAGTATATCAAAGGTGCAAAGAACTGAATCTGCTTCTGTAATTATCTTTTGATAATAAAACATCATACATCCACTAGTTTAATTGTTTTTTTCAAAGATTTCATTTTTATAGTCTATACTAGCTATTTAAGCTTAAAGAAGAGTTTTTAGAGTCCTATTCACTCCTCCTCTAGGCTCGTAGGGACCAACTCTCTCAATATAATAATAAGGAAGAGTTATTTTTCTTTTTTGTTTCTACTTGGTATCAAAACCTAATCCCAATTAAAAAAAGCTACCATCGCCCTTTGCAAGAGCTTCAGCTTTTCTCTTGCGTGAATGCCTTTTCGCTTGTTATCTGCTTGCTTGTTGCACCGCTCGTTGTTGTTATCTGTTGCACCTACATTATAGCTTGTCAATACACGTGTCCAACATCATTGTGCGTGAGTTAGGAAGAGGAACAACTATGATTGAATGAAAAGAAGGTATGGATTTCAAGAATGAGGGATGATTCCACTATAATGGGTGAGGGGGAGTTTCAGCTACTTTTAATCCAATATTAGGAGAATAAAGTGAAAGTGAGAGGCCAACTTGGGTGTTTGACAAATATTACACAAGATATAATGCTACTCTTGACTTTGCTTCTCCTTTTAATGACACTACTATGCCATTGAAAGGCTTTTATGAGATTGACCATACGACCCAACTCTCTACTGATGTATTAATCTCTTTACTTATAGCTCCCCATTCAAATTATACTTTGGATTTTAACGTCACAGTAAAAGAATGCCATCAGAGATACTCTCTTCGTGACCGTAAAGGACCTAGTAGATTCGGTTTTTCAAAATCATCTTTTAATGTTTATCCTATTTCTAACTTTATCTTTTGTCATCATTTGTATAAATCCCACATTGCTTTTGCTTTTTAGTTGTCTTTTATTTATTTTCCTAGTCATTTTTAAAAAGCTTTTGAAGACTTCAATTGGAAGTCTGTCATTGTAGAGGAAATGAAGGCTCTTTATGGTAAAGAAAAATAGTTGAGTTGGCCCGAGATAAGAAGACAATGGGATGTAAATGGGTGTTTATGACTTTATGGTAAAGTACAGGTTTGATGGGATGATTTAAAGATACAAAATTAGATTAGTTGTCAAATGTTATACTTAGATGTATGAGATTAACTATAAGGAAAACTTTGCTCTTCTAGCTAAAATGAGTATAATAAGAGTTATTCTTTCTCTTGTAGGTAATTTAGACCGGTCATTATGATAGTTTGATGAGAAAATGTTTTCCTTCACGATGATCTGACGAAAGATGTGTACATGCATCTTCCTCTAGGTTTTACACCAAAAGAAGCTAATATACAAGCTGAAAAAGATGTTATATGGTTTAAAACAGTTACCACAAGCTTAGTTTGATAGATTGAGACACTCAATGTAGGCATATGATTTTAAGCAGGCTTTGATTAATCATACTTTGTTTTATACGAGATGTGCCAATATCATCTTACTTATTGTTTATGTTGATAACATAATTATTACGGGTAATAACCAAAGTGAGAAAGAAAAGCTTTAATGTCATTTGATGAATGAGTTTTAAATGAAGGATTTGAGAGTTTTAAAATATTTTCTAGGCATTGACGTATTTCGGTCTAAAGTCTAAACTGGGAATGTTTTTCTCTCAATGGAAGTATGATTTAGATTTCCTAGTTGAAACTGACAACTCAGTCTGTGAATTTGAAGATATTCCTATTTTTTTATAAGACATTTATTAGATAAAAATTGCACATAAGAAGTGCTTAAAATGCAAAATTACAAAACTAAGACAACAACTAGCTTAAAAGTAACAAGTATTTACAACATTTCAAATGGAAGAAAAACAAAAACTGCTCGAAGCATACAACTAATTGCCTAAATAATGTAAAAAAATACAAGATAGTTCAGCAGCTGGCCTCTCCCGATCATCACATATTATTTTGAGAAACGTTGATTATGATTCTCAAAAACCGATGATATTTTTTTGATAACACAACTGTCATTGAGATAACTAATAATCCAGTATAATATGATTGTATTAAATATATTGAACTCGATAAGAATTATGTCAAGAATAATTTAAATTCTAGTATAATGAAAGTTTCTTATATTAAGATAACTAATTAACTAACTGATATTATGACTTATGTAGTTTCTAGTGGTTCTTTTCACATGTCTATATTTAAGTTAGGCATGTGTGATATTTATGCAGCAACGTAAGGGGAGAGTTAGAATAAGGTTTTAATGAGTTGTATTATTTAATCGTATATTCAGAATATTTGAGTGTATATTTAAGTCTCTCTTCAATTGTGTATATATATATGTTTGTGAGTGTATATTTAAGTCTCTCCTCAATTGTGTATATATATATGTTTGTAATCTCTTAGTATAATAATAAAAAAGAGTTATTTTTCTTTTTTCTCCTCTACCAAAAGCCATTCAAGTAAAATTAAATCAAAGAGAGGTTGATAATCCCATTCGAAGACGACAACTTACAACAAAAGGCTACATCTAATATCAAGTAGCTCTCCCTTTATGTTATGGATTTTGCTGTCAATTCCTTTAAAAGTTTGACAATCTTGCTTCCTCCATAAAAGGAAAAATTTGGTGTACAAAGCTCTCGCAATGGCAATGTCTAGGAAGAGTCACGTCACAGGGGACAATACAGACGTAACTTTTTCTCACAATTAATTAATTAATTATAAGAGATTTGTCCACAACTCAAACATGTGACCTTTAGGTCACGAGGAGTAATTTTACCATACCAAGTTCCGTCCTTGTTTTTGCTCCCTCCATGTGACCGAAAAAATCACCATTGGAATTGCTATGGTGATCTTTGGACCTCTCTCTTAGACCCTAAAAATAACATAAAATGGAGAAATTTTTTTAACGCCCACTGTCCTTGAAAGTTTACCATTAACATAATGTCATAGCCTTACGGGACACTGTGTAGCTTTTGACAAGTTATAGAAAGTATCTATCCTATTAAAATGAGTTCCCCCCAAAATTATCCATGGATAATATTGTTTTGTTCTTTGTCAATGGGTTTTGTGCTTGATTTTCTTTCCTGTTGTTGACTTTTATGATTTGCACCATATGACTAATGGGTTGGGAGTTTGACACCATGCAGGAGCTTACTGACTGGTTATGGAGCACCCCTTGGATTAGAATCTAAAAGGATACCACCGAACGATGCTGTCAGTCATTATGCTAGGGCATTGGCTAAAGCTTGGGCTGAGTACAACAATTCTAGGTATGCGGGGATAGCAAATTCCTTTGTTTGGTTTTTTTTGGCAGAGATTCTATCTCATTACAAATATGTTTGTGCAGGTCTGTAGTGATGTTTGTGGTTCAAAGCGAGGAACGCAACATGTATGATCAGCACTGGCTTTCTTCCATATTATGGGAAAAATATCCTTTTAGTAATGATTCTAAAAGAATCTGGTACGGGAAAGCCCGAATGATTCCTTGAAAAATTTGAGCAGTACCACTGATCATACTATTACGTCTTTTTTTAAAAAAGTTTTAAATGCTATTTTTATTCCAGACTGCTACAGTTTTATATGTCATGCCTTGTTCTGAAGCTATTTTCTAAAAAACGTTACTGTACTTTTAATGAAAAATTCTGACTAGGATCCTAAGGACATTTTCCTTAGCTTCTTCACACACATGGTGTCACAAGTATCCGGAAAACATTGGCAGAAGTTGATGCAGAAGGAGAGCTTCAACCAGATGGAGCTCTTATTGTGTATATAAAGCTTGTCACAAAAAAAATTGATTTTCTGCTCTTTAGAGTTTCCTTTTTCTATTTCTGATTTAAATCATTGGGAAATCTTATACTTGCAGGGGTGGCCGAGAAATTGCAGTAATTTATTTCAGAGCTGGGTATGCACCGAGTGACTATCCTACAGAATCTGTAAGTAGCCATGCTTAATGTTATACTGCTGACAATGGTAGTTGTATCATACAATGATATTAACTTTAATTCCATTTAGAGCCCATCATCATTTCTGTTTCTGTAATAGTAATCAATCTGAGCGATAAATGGGGCATTAAGTTCAGTTATACGTTAATAAATAGAGATTCCACATCCTTTGGAAAGTCCCAACTGCTAAATTAGTTGAACTTCTCATAATGGAATGTAGACATTTTTTTAGTGCCTATAATCGTGCAGGTTGCTTAATGTTCACTTTTATTAGCATAACCTTTCATGAAGTGGTGCTTGAAAATGTTTTATATATAAGGGCTTCATATAGAAAGGTTCACTCATACTCTCATAGTAGCTTTACAGGTAAAAAAAATGTTTAGCTATGTTAGTGCCCATATAGCCCCAACTCGTATGCTATCTTTTATGCCAATAAAGTCACTCAACTTAATCTTTGGGCCAATAAAGCTTTTTGTTAACTTGGTGAGATATATATAATAATTTGGATTTATTAATCTGATGGAACACTCCCACGCTGCTCCCAATGCCTGTCAAAGCTCATGCACCGCTGCTGGTGTGTTGGCGTTGAAAGTCACACACTCCCAGTCTCCCATACTGGACGTGAACTGCTCCATTGAACTCATGAATAGAAATAAAAGCAACAGTGGTGGAGCTACAGGTGGTAGGTTGGGTTTTTTTGGGTCATCTTCCAGTGACGAGTCAAGAGGGTCCTTCACGCTGTCAGGGACTCAGGGCTGCTGAATTTCATGGATGGGCTGTTGTCGTGCTGCAGGAGCAAGCGTATCTTTGTGTTCAGGACCAACCATGTGGAGAAGCCGGATGCAGTGCTGCTGAGCGAGAGGATGGACATGCACATCCACATGACATGTTGCTCCTTCCTTGCGCTTAAGATTCTGATGAGGATGTACCTGGGACTTGATGGGGATTGGGAAATGGAGGGTTTGATTATTAGGGAGGAGGTGGAGGCTGCAGCAATGACACCCACGGATGTGAGTGAGGTGCTGCGATAGGGTGAAGGCAGTGGTGAAGCTGGCAGCAGCGATGAAGAATAGGGCAGGGAAGAATAATAGCAGTTTGAGGGAGGGGAGCTCTGTGAAAGTAGTACTTGAAGAGCAAGAGAAGCGGGCTAAGGAGATGATGATCATGAAGTTCTAGAGAAGTGTGAGGAAGGAGATGATGTAGGCAAAGAGCAAAAGAGCTAAATTAATTAAGGCTTGAAATGGATATATATATATATGACATTGTTTTCATCATTTTTGGTATCATTTTTAAATACCATTACCTTGGTTGTCCCTCTGGTTTTTTGATAAATATTGAGTAATGGTTTTACCTCTTAACACCAACAGTGATGATGGGCAGAGCTCCAACGGGCACTGGTTGGAGGGTGACATTTCTGGAGGGGGTGTGGTTGCGTCAGATTAATATATAAAATTAAATATTAATCTGAATTATTATATAGTTAATGGGAGTTATTTTCTTCTTTGAGAAAAATGCTTTGTTGGCCCAAAGACTAAGTTGAGTGGCTTTATTGGCTTCAAAAATAGTGTAAGGGCTAAATTTGCCCATTGTCAAGTATAGATGTTTATTTGATTGTTTTGCCTCCGTTAAAAAAAAAAGAGTGTCTTATTGCCGAGAGTTGCTTGTATAGCATGGATTGCCTATGTTAAAAGTTGCACAATAACATGGATAGAAGATTCATTTAGATTTTGAACCATATAATGCCAATTATTAATTTGACTTTAATTTTATAGTTATTTAATCACTTGACAAATGCAAGACTTGCTTGAAAACAGTTTGTTTGGATGGCTTCATGTATTAAAGTTGAATAAAAACAACTGAAAAAAAAACTACCGAACTTTTGTTTGAATGCATAAAAGAAGTTAATAGTTAATTAAATTTACATGTAATTTTGAACTTTCACATATAAGAGATGAGTGAGTTTTAAATCCTAGAAGAAGTTTTTGGAGTCAAATTATTTACATTAGGGGAGGTATTTGCAATATATTGGAACATTACAAGATAAAAACAAAAAATTGAAATACTTTGGAGTGGGTCGTGTCCTCTTCATAGGTAGCTTGTTGGCATGCATAATAAATTAAAAGAATTTTTTTTTAACAGTCTATCCCAAATGCCAATGGAACTTTGAATGTGATGTATGTTTTATGGTTGTACCCATGTCCTAGGAATGGGGAGCTAGATTACTAATGGAACAATCATCTGCCATCAAGTGTCCATCAATTTCCTATCACTTAGCTGGTACCAAAAAGATTCAACAAGAGCTTGCCAAACCTAAGGTACTTGAGAGGTAAGCATCACACCTTTTGTGCAGTTAATATTCATATATTGTTGATATGACCTCAAAATTTGACTGACATGTATTCCACAATGAACATTTCATTCAAGCATTAAAATGAGTGTCCGATTTTGATGGCCTACATGAGCTGTGAAGAAATCATTTTAATCTAACGTTTAGGTTGTGGATTGTGGAGTATGGACTCAAATGTATATAAACACTTAACAGTTCACCCTACTTGTGAGTGCCAATTTTGATGGAAATGTTTCCTTTCCCACAATACTGTCGAAGGAAAAGTTGGAGCTTACCTAGAATCACCACATATGGTGCAAGGGAAATTTGTCACTTTGACAGGTATGGGGAAGGAGAAATATCTAACTAATCTTCCTCCTTATATCTCGATTCCAGATTATTCATCTTGATTAGTCATGAATTAACTGAAACTAATCCACGTGTTTCACATTGGCATGCTTTGAGAATTGTGAAATACCTTAGACGGATTCAGGAAAAGGGATTCTGTACAAAAAAAATAAGACCACTCTCAAACTGAGGCATTTTGTGATGCTTTTGGGCTGGTTCTCCATTAGATCTACGTCAGGTTTTGCAGTGTTTTTTGGAGGAAATTTTGTTTCTTGAAGGAGAAAGAATCAAACAGTAATTACTCATTTTAAATGTGTGGCAAAGTATCGTTTTATAGTCAATGCCATTGCAGAAATTATGTGGTTACAACGGTTTCTACAGGAGATTCAATGCCCAATCAATCTTTTTGCTCAATTGTGGTGTGATAATTAATCAGTCTTACGTGTTAGTGAGAACCCAGTATTTCATTAGCGTACTAAGCATATTAAAGTAAGTTGTCTTTTTGTTCAAGAGGTAGAGCTGCAGAGGTATGTGGCACTATTTGATTTGCACTTGTTTAGATTGGCACTATCAATTGGCGGACATACTTGCCAAATCTTGACTGGAAAACACCTTAATTTCATTTGTCACAAGCTGGACTTGACTATTGTCCCTGCTCAGTTTGAGGGGTCTGTTAGTATAGTGGAGCTTTGGCTTTGGGCCTTTACCTCTTTTCCTCCCTCCCCTCTCTTTGTAGCGCTGGTATGCTTCCTTTTCTTTTTTTTTTTTTTTTTTTTTTACTTTTTATATGTAAATCACATATATCTAATAATTTATTTATAATAGGAAAACAAACATTCTAATAAGTATAATCGCTAGTATTGATTTTTTATATTTAAAAAAAAATCCACTTCAAAAATACCAACACTTAGCAATTGAGAAATACCCATTAAATAAATTATAACTCTAGCTTGAGATTATAAATCATATATATGTTAATGACTTCAATAGAAAGATATCTTGTGGAAATCCAATTTTGTTCAATATGTTTTGCTTCTGGTTGACAATATATATCAAGCCTTAACATACTTTTCCTTTTTCCTAGTGAGTTTTTATTAAAAAATGTTCTAAATGATGGCTAAAGTTGGTATTGGGTAGTTATCACAGTACTTATTAGACCCAATAAATATGTTTCTGGTGAAGGGAGGCATAGCTGTATTTTTCTTTAAAAAGAAAACTACCTTAAAATGATTGACGAGCAGAGTTTTGAAGAAATTACTGAGGTGTAGCTCAATTTATTCTTGTTGAAGATGTTGCGTGGAATGATGGTCAAGTGCTCATCTGAACGTGGGTCTGAGTCCTAGAATCAGGTTTCCTCAAAAAGATGTGTGGAATTTGCTTCAGTTCATTTCTTGATAGTAATGAATGGGTCTAGTATCTCAACAAGCAATATCATATCGCCATAGGGAAATGATTTAATGCTCACATTTATTGTTTTCAATTGATTGGCCTCTAGATAAAAGGTGACTACCTTATATTGTGTATTTTTAAACCTAATGCGGTGATGTGATGATGACATAATTGAAAAGGTAAGAGACTGCATGCTTTTGATTTGTTGGACTGCTGAAAATTTCGAGGATATGAGTGGGATAGAGAATTTCTGGAAATTGACAATTATTAATTTCAATTACTATTATAAGTTTATATAATAACACTAATTCTGTAATGAGTAATCCTAGATTCTAAAATCACAGTCAATCGCCAAATTATTCAATCTATCAAAATAGTTATACATTAGTTAATTATTTAAAAAAAAAAAAACTTCCCTGTCCATCAATTTGACCTAAAGACCTTGCAATTGCAGTTGCTTGTCTTATTAAAAATGATCTCTAACTCAGTCTAGTCTCTTCAACTGTTTGTTTTCTTTGTAACACAATTTCCTGCAAACTGATAAACCAAAATCTAGGATGTTTGACAGATGTCCATTACTTCACCGAGTTATTTATCTTGATGAAGAAACAAATTTTCACATTCACAGACCTCCATGAAAGGCTTTCCTTCGCATTTGAGCAGGTTCCTCGAAAACACCGAAGACATCGCTAAACTACGGAAATGCTTTGCAGGATTGTGGAGTTTGGATGACTCATGTATTGTCAAGGATGCAATTGAACATCCTGAATTATTTGTTATGAAACCACAAAGAGAAGGCGGAGGTTTAATTACTACTCAGTTTATCAATTTTTACATTATCTGAACAAAAGATGATGGCGGGGATGGTAAGCAGTGACAATTGCATTCACAGGGAACAACATATATGGTGATGATGTGAGAAAAACTTTACTAAGACTGCAGAAGGACGGATCAGAAGAAAAAGCAGCGTTCATCCTCATGCAGAGAATCTTTCCCATAGCTTCCCCAACGTATCTGATGCGAGATGGTGTTTGTCATAAAGACCAAGCTATCTCAGAACTTGGTATATACGGTGCTTATCTGAGGTACTAATAAGGTTTTGAGTTGAGTCCTCATATTGTGTGAAACGAAAGGCCAAATTAAATAGAGGAAAACATTTTGTCTGATTAAATGTCCTAATGTGCGATCCAAGCATTGTTTGTATCTCAATGTATCCATTTTCTGCCTAATGTGTGAGAACTTAAAATATGGTAATGGATTGTGCAGAAACAAATCCAAGGTAATTATGAATGAAGCATCTGGCTACCTGGTGCGAACAAAGGTGTCTTCATCAAATGAGGGTGGCGTTGCTGCTGGATTTGCAGTCCTAGACAGCTTATACTTGACTTGATTGACGTCTCTTTTTCTGTGTAGCCAAATTTCCAGATGTAGCTACAGGGCTGGCTTTATTTCCTGATCATGATCCAATAATGATTTTATTTGGCTGAAATTGGCTCGGGGTGCTTTGCTATTTTATTTTTCACCTGAGGATGTATTGTAATGTGTGCAATTGTGAGGGTACAAGGACAACCCCTTTAAACGTGTTTGCTTCCGATTTTAGTATTTAAAAATAAAATAAAACCCAAGGATCTTTACGATAACAAGCTGAAATTGAATTGACCTGCATGTTTTTGATAGCTTCTCGCCATGGCTGCAATATTTTGTTGGAGAAATTTGGCATATGAATTGAATTTATTTGGCCAGCTACAAATTGCAGGTTTTCAACAGCTTCACTTTCTATTGTATTTTTAATTTCTATTGTATTTTTAATTTTAGTATTATTTCAATGTTATATTATTTATATTTGTGGTTAAGTTTTATTTTTCTCAAACTATCCCTATCTCCACCAAACTGCAGATCTCAAATTTTAATTTAGTGTTTCTTTCAAGGGCACGTTGCAAGTAGAATGCAATGGCTTCTTCAACTACTTTTTCTGCGCCTTTGCTTTGCTTGGGGTCCCGAAATCCAACCAAGTAGAAGAATAGACCCTTCACAGCCATATTCTTTTTTATGCGGCTTCTCTGAAATTGACAACCAATAACCCACCTGGGTCCTCAAATTCGTCCTATTTCTGAGGTGGGTTTTCTCTAGAACCCTCTAATTCTTATGGCTTTCTATCCAAATATCGATCTGCTGTCCGTACTTTTGCCATGGCCTATCTCCATCGCGACGAGATGGAGGGTGACAAAATGGGAAGGGGGAAGCCACGTGGCATGACCACTAGAGGGGAGGGGAAGCAGCCACTGGAGAGGAGCTGCGTTGGGGGGAGTGGGGCTGTGCTGAAATTTTTTTATATTTAAGCTGTTATTATCAGTAAAGTCATATTTAATTTTAATTTTTATTAATAATTTATTTAATACATTAAAAGAATTTTTAGAAATGCTCTTAGCATCAATATTTTGATTGAGATATCCATCTCAAACGGGAATTATGTATTTAGGAAACAAAAGTTGGGGGCTCACTATAAATTCAAATAAAGTGTGTTATTTTAAAAAATATTTTATAATTGTTTTATTTAAATTTAAATTTTTATTTACTCAATTTAATTATGTTTTACTCTTTTATTTTGTTTTATTACCTGGACTTATAATATTATCTATCTTTTTTTTATTTGTTTAGATTTCAGTTTTAAAAATATTTTATAGACATAACCCATCTTGCCGTGACATTGTCGATTGCCAAGGAATCAACAAGTTAATTTGAAGCTGGCGGAGAATAACAATTCCCATTAATCATAAAGAATACAAAAGCTGGGTTTACTTTAACATTTTTGTTGCATCAAAACGAGTAAGAAAAATGATTTAATTGTTTCCTAATTCATATTCTTTGGTTGGGATGATCATTTTATCTAACTCAATGGGGTATCACCTAAATCCGCTCCAAAATTTGGGGGGAATACTCTGTTTTTTTGGGTTTGGGGTGAGTAAGGAATTACTCAAATCAAAATATTAGGATATGATAATAAGAATAGAGCTCTACCTCATAATCCATATATGTCTTTCTTCTTCATTTATATAGAGATTATATATATATACACATGACTATAATTATTTTTTTATTTTATTCTATTGTAATCTAAACTATATAAAAGTTATATTTGATGAATTATATAACAAATTTTAAATTTTAAGTGTGTATATATATTATAAAATAATTTATCAGGTAAAAATATATATTAAAATCCCAATTATTCAATAAGTGTTTTGATTAAATAAAAATCCTCATACTTATGGAGAATGAAAATAGAGACAAGTAAAAAAAATGACATTCAAATAAAGAGGTGAAGAGATAGTAAATAATCCCATCATCACCCCAATTCAACAAATAGATTGAAAAGTATATATCATGATAAGATCAAGTTTTCATGAATATATAGTGATGATAACTGCATTAATGTGTATATAAATTTGTCATCCCCAAAATAGTGAAAACTAATGTAATGCCAAGTGTTGTTTCAAACCCCTCCCTCTGGGTTCTCAAGTGTTACATGAATGTAAATAAGCATTTCTCAACTTTCTTTTGGCTTGTTAATTATAATTCAACTTATTCTTTTCCCCATCCTATAACTTACTTGAATGCAACTAGTTATTTTTTTGCTCCTCAATGCAGGGATCATGTTCTGCACGTTTATTAGGATGATATTAAAATAAAAACAAACACTTGACTATAGGTTTGATGAAGTTTTAGGACATGTAAAGGTTGTTTTTCTTGGTCCTTAATTGACATTTACTATTATGATTATTTATTCATTTGTTTATTACCTACACTATCCCATTCTCATCTCATGGAAGCTCGTAATATTACTATAAAATTATAGTTGATATGAACGATCATAATTTATTTGTATTTATTTAGCTTTTTATAATTTATGTAAACTCTGTTATTATTTAATATATATATATATCATAAAGTATTTAGCATAATTATTTAAAATATAAAAAACAAATAACAATAACAAATAAATAACAAGTTTTTTAAGAAGCTAGCCCTGATTCCCTCATGTCTCCTAACTATTCACATGCTAACAAGTTTTTTTTGCTATGTTCCCCTACATATGTATACTAGTCCTTTTATATTTAAAAAATAGAATAAATAATAATTCATTTTTTAGTATTATTATCAAGGAGTTTATAGGCAACATCGCCCGTGTGCCATTAAATTTTCTCTCAGTTTTTATACATTAAAAGTTAGAATTACAAGTACTGGTTGGGCTTATTTGGGGATAATATGACAAGAGAGAAACCAAACATAAATAGACAAACACAATTTATGCAAATTTACCATGAATATAAAAATTTCATTCTTTCATGGGTCAGTAGAAAAACAAAGTGTTTTCATTTATGTCTGAGATTAACCAAAATAATAATTTTATTACCTAATGCTTCTCTCTAAGTTTGTGCATTTGAAAAATCAGCAAACTTAGGCGAGTTTTTATTTTTTATTTGCTTTTATTTAAAAAAAAAAAAAAGAAACATCTCGTGATTAGTTTTTGTTTTAAAAATGAAAATCTATTTATTTGAATTGAACGACTCTCAGAACGATCCTGTAATCGTTAACTTTGTTGTGTCGTCTTAGAATATCAGAACGATCCCATAATTATAACTTACTTCCCTATGTTTGTGTCGATATTCACAGAGCTTTAGTGTTGATCGCCTCAGCCGCTCAGCGTATGCACAGACATGTCTCCTCTGTTGGGTTTGTTAAGGTAACCTCCTTGTGGTTCAACCTGCTTATCTGTTTATAAATTAACGATTCCCATCTAAACAGTAATGATAGATGTGCTCTTTTGGATTTTCTATGAGGCATGCTTCATTAATTTTGTTTTCATTTCATTTCTTCAAATGGGCATATAATTTATGTGCTTGTTTGGTTTCTTTTGGATAAAATTCACCTTGGTACTTCTCAGTGATAGAGGTATTGTTGGGTATTTTGGAAGCCCAGCCCCACCCGATTAAACCAAGTCCTGGGGTATTTTTTAATAGATTTTTTAAGCTATCAGGATGGTGGGTACTTCAAATTATGAAATTATTCAAAAGCGGACAACATCATTCTGTTCTTAGATTAATCCAGGTGCCGAGTAGTCTTCAATTTATTCGGGTCTGGGGGCAGGTTCTTAAACTTATATAGTTCTTCCAAGTTCATCCCATACCCTTACATAAAAACCCAGGACAGCACCATTCTATTCTTAGATGCATTAGTATTCATCAAAAAAGGTGTGATGGGCTTGTTAATAAGGTTAGAGTATTTCCCTTTAAGTTCTTTTGTGATTCAATAGATATAGAATTGTAGATGCATTTGTATGCATTAGCTCATCTTGAAGTTATATTGATAAGTTCTTGTATTTTAGTAGCCCCACCTAGCTATACCAAGTGCTGGGAATCCATCAAATTTGTTCAATGCCAGCCATTGCCAATACCCTTTTTTAAAACCTAGGACAACCGTATTCATTTCTTAGAAGCAGTTGTATTCAGTGCAAGATGAGGGGCAAACTTTTAAGAAGAGTAGCTCCCTTCCATGTGGTTCAACAGCTATAGATGCATTTATATACATTAGCTTATCTTAAAGTTATAAAACTATTTATGGTTTCTTCTTTTATTGTTGAATTGCTAGACTGAGGTTTGATGAAGGCCCCAAAGGCATCTTTCTTAGAGTTGGTAGGTCTTTAATTTGTTGTTTTAAGAAATAAATGTCAATTTTTTACTTTTATGTTGCAAATGCGAAAATTGATAACTTCTTCCTCTTCTTGAAATCACAGCTCCCTATGCTCTTCTTTGTGCTGTTGGATTCTGCATTCACTGGCAAGAGTTTTACCTGATAAGTCATCATATACATTTGTTTTATGCTCAAATTGGGTTATGAGTTGTGTGGATTAAGTCATTTACTTCTCTTGTTGATTTGTTGGACCTTTTTCTTAATTCACAAGCAGTTCTGGATTATTTATCAAATGAAACTGCAATTGTGACAGAGAGATTCTCATGACAGGAAAGTGAGACTTGATGCACGGAAGGAGTTGAAACGGAAGGACAGGTGGTATTCTGAACTCTTTTCATATTTAAGTGTGGTCAGACACACAATGAAATTATTGTCAAAAATCATTAGTTGAAGTGGCTGGGCCTTTTGGATTGACTAGAATAGAAAACTGAGACTTTAAAAAAGTTGTTGTGTAGCAGAACATTAACGGAGAGAGTAAGGATTTGGGAATAACTGAAGAAGGATAACCACTCGATCTTAAGTCCTAATGGATCATAAGCGCATGCAAAAAATCATAATACAAAATACATGGGCTTCTGTACCCATTAGCTGCTCTTCATAAGAAGGGAACGCATGGGGTGGACAGAATGGGTATGATCGCTTACTGTTGCTATCATTTTTTGTGTAGAAGAATAAGTAGACTAAAAGGGTGTCATACGACTCATGTATACAGTAGTTGCCCCGTTGTGTTTTGTGTTTAAAGGTTCTCACGTCTTTTGTGTGTGTGTGTGTTAGGGAATTAAAGCAATTGTTGGAAGCCAATTTGGAGAACCTAAGGCTCAGTTGACGCCTTGTGGCAGCCTCTTATGTAAATGGGAAACCAAGCCTATACTACATTCCTGGAAAATATTAGTCACTGCCTTTTGTATGAATTTATGGAGCCTGGTACAAAAGGTATTTTTGGCAGGTTACAGCGCTTCTACATGCACGCCAAAAATTTGTGTCAAGTATCTCGAAGATTGACATCCGAATTCACTTAATAATGGTAATGACAACAACAAAGGAAATGCTGCAAATATTTAGCTTAATAGTCATCCAATTGTGGCATTATATGTTATTTATTCCTTTTATTCTCATGCAATTTCAATTCGGTTTAATACCGTCTTTGAACAGATTTTACAATGAGATTTTCAACTTTGGTGTATGATCCCTCTAGTTTTTTTACCAAGTGTCTGGACGACCAGTTTATGCACACCTCGACTAATTTGAGAAATAGTTGCTATGACCCTTCATATTCATGAATGTCAAGGGTTGGAGAGTAGAGCTTTGAAATGCATAAACCAACAATAATTTGCAGTGCGGAATAAATTTTATGTAGATTTAGTTCAGGTGTTGCATACTTTTTCTTTCCTTCCTTCATTGCACCCAGAGAGGGTTGGGCCAATAGCTATTTTCCCAGATAGACAAGAGAAGGGATAGAGTAGGCAGCTCCAATAGCTATTTACCTCTCTCTCCTCACCACTTTTATTAAATAAAATACTTTCCTTCTATCTGGGTAAAACATCCCAACTCCAGTAGGCAATTTTAGCACTGTCCAAATAAAATACTCCTGAACAAGTTTTTGTTCCCGAAGGCCTCAACAATTTAAGTACAAATTAAATGTGAAACACAACAAATTACAATCGAGTTACAGATTAAATATTACTATTTTTTAACATGATTTCAATGCGCCTACGCACATCTACACAAATGATTTGAATGGCTTGCTCTATCATTCTCTTCTGTACTGTTGTCAGACAAAGAAAGCATCGAGGCAACAAGGGCAACCGCCATTCCAGTCAAACCTCTTGGCATGTGCTCGACATTCTCAATCCACTATCATCTCAGGGGCAGTCCCCGTTCTTGCATTTCATCCTCCGAATGATGGATAGCAAGGCTGTACTCTCCACCCTCTCCTGATTGCGTCACACAAATTCACAGTTGCCAAAGTTGTTTAAGGTACTCATATTGTTCGACTGTCCACTTGAACCACTTCAAGAGGAAGACACGCGAGGTTAGCCCAACCCAAGTGATATTATTATTATGAGATTTAGGTCGTTGAGGTAATGTGGTGAAGCATGTTCATCAGTTCATGTCCATGTCCATGTCCCTCCAGGGGGACTCTTGCAGCTTTCATACCGAAACCAAGAAATTTCAGTTTGGCTTATTTGGCATGCAATTAAATGCTGGAAGAACATTCTAGTCTAACAAGTACTTTCGAAAAAGGAACTGCCCATTAACTCTAAATACAATCATACCAATTTCTACTTTCAACATTTGAATCAAAAATGATATCAATCTTGACTTTTGTTACCTCACTTTAAAGAAGAAGAAAAAAAAAAAAAAGTAATGTCCCCTAGTGTTACTGTTATGATATTGGTATATGCTTATAAGAATTTTCACAATTTCTTTTCATTCGGTTCAAAAACCATTATCTTTAGACAAGTAAATATCAATATCTCTATGTGAGTGAAAAATAAATATCAAAATAAAATTTAAATAATATTCATCTCAAGCAGAACCAATATCTGGCTTAAGTAACATAAACATATACTTAGAATCTCTTTATGTAAGTCTCATCTATCATCGTTAACGTACGTCTCTGCCATTGTCATTGTCGCGTGCCTTAACGTTTGTCTTAATGTTTTTGGTTATGTATGTTATATTCATGTGCATCAATTTCATAGGAATCAACTTGATTCCTTTGCTCTCAAATGTGTTTTTTGGGTTACTATGATTTTCAAAAGGGCTATCGATGCTTGGGGGGACTTAATATTAAGAAATAGAAACAACTTTGGTTGGATGCGTACAACTCCATTTCATCTAGATTGAGCATATACCTTTATATTTTGATATCTTTTATATATTGCCTCTTCGTTATATAACTTGCAGGTTAATAAATAGCACGTGGACGACATCTTTAACAAGTACTTCTTTTACAAAGTTTTAATTGCCATAAATCAAGCTTTATAGGATAGAAGATATAATTTGAAGACTAATGCATTTGAATTCACTTAGTTATGTGAAAAAATTAAAAATTATAGGAAAACAATTTTATCCTATAAAAAGTCAAAGTCAAATGGTGATCAATGATGTCAACGCTCAAGGACATTCAAAATCTGATTAAGGTCTGTATTTTTGAATTATATTAATTTTTTGAATATATATATGTGTGTGTGTGTGTGTGAGAGAGAGAGAGAGAGAGAGAGAGGACATGTGAGGAGAAAAAAAATCAACAATCAATAGTTCACTTTGGTGGCTACATCAACATAATGCACTAAAATGCCTTAACCTCTAAAATGCTGTGATTTTTAACTTTAAAAGACCTTGATAATGTTAGCATGATGTGCTAGAATGTCTTTACCTCTGAAAAGGTAAAGATATCAACATGAAGTTAATGTGATGTACTAAAATTCCTTTAACCTATAAAATGATGTTGTTTTGCCCTTTAGTTGACATCAACATAATGCACCAAAATGATTAATTTCTGAAATAAGGGTTTTTTTTTCCATCTAGAAGACCCTACTAACATCAGTGTAACTCAAAGAATTACCTTGATCACTAAAACAAAGTGATTTTGCTCTCCAAGAGACCTGGTTGATGTAAGCATAACATCCTAGAAAAACTAGTCTCTAAAATGGCATTGTTTTAAAACATAGAACTAAAATGGGGCCGGAAAGCCTAGGCAGTGTCACCAAAATCCTAGGTATTGATTATTTAATTTATCCTTATCTCTTGAGTAAAACTTAGAATTAACCTAATAATAATTTAATTTTGGGGTCCAATTGATTAAAGATGATGGAATTAGATGCAAATGGGGCCAAGGGAGAGAAACCCCAATTTTGCAATCATGGGAAACCCTATGTCGAAGGAAGAAGATAATGAACAAAGGGTCAGTCGCGGTTAATGGGATTGTATTATATGTTCCTTTCATGTGGCTCTGCAATCATGAGCTTTTCTTCAATACAAGCTGTCTTATTCGGGCGCTTTTTTTTGCCTCAAAAAGCCTTGGGTAGTTTTCATTTTTATTTTTAATTCCTCACCCCATCATATCCTTACCCTACCCTACAGGCAACCAAATCGAAGCCCCATTGCTATGAGACCATTGGTTCGACCATCCAAATATGTTGGTGTCAAGGTTAGGTTAGCTTAAAGCATCTCTAACCATGAAGAGCCATTTGTACTCTTCAAAAGCCGTGATTTTAACCTTTTATTTTGCTTACCTAAACAAAAAGTCATTCTAACCATGAACATGTAAAAAGGTTACTTTTAATATTTTAATACTATATTGACTTTTTTGTCGAATCATAATAAATATGATAGTAACGAATATATTTAATAGTTTTGAGATTTTACATACATAATAAATTTGCATGTAGGTCTTTCTTGTGTTACTTTCAGCAAATTTTCCTAGAGAAAATAAGTGGAAGCATTTTTGTCTAAACATTTGATTATTTCATTAAAATGTAATTTTTTAGAATTAAAGAGGCAAAATACCTATAAGATTATTTTGCCTTGGATCAATGAATATTTTTAAACAAAAGATTCACAGCTAGATTTACTGCACCACGTTAAATATCCCATGCTCCAAATCAATGGCCAATAAAGTATCTGATCTACGTTGGCTCGGTTCTGTTTGGTGCTTGCTCGGTCTATTAATAAAGGCAAATAGAAAGGTGTGGTGGACAATAAAACAAATATAGTAGTTTAATTATAATTGTGAAACGTGAACTTGCATCAGTCGATATGTCCGAGTGGTTAAGGAGACAGACTTGAAATCTGTTGGGCTTCGCCCGCGCAGGTTCGATCCCTGCTGTCGACGTGATTTGTTTTCGCTTTTTTAAAATTTTATTTTATGACAAATATTAGTGTGATAGACAGTACAAATAAGATAGTCATATAACGCGGTACCAAACATCCAACCACCTCCGAGTTGCCTCTAGTGGCCCTCCATCCAGATGACTTTGGTTTGGGGAATAGGAGAGACCTTGGCCAAACAGAAAAAACTTAACTAATGGAGAAAACTGATGGTTTTGTTGGAAGGAGGTAAGGGTTGTTTGTCTGTGGGAGTTATTTGAAGCTCAACATGGTCCTTGTGTTATTTAAAACCATATAAAACTGTTACAGTACATTATTATTTACCACTTCAAAAAAAAAAAAAAAACCTGTAACAGCATAGTAAGATGCATATCCCTTTCAAAAGGTCTGGTTTTCTGGACTAGGGTGAGTCCGAGGAGCACCGGGAACAAAACCCCGTCCACCAAAGATTGGTCTCATGTACTTGTCATCAAATTTTCTCCAGTAGTAGTGGACAGTGTGGGCCGGGTATCTTATCAGCAGCTGTAAGCTACTAGCTCTTCGCTCCAGCTGAGTACTACTACTGCCCTCATCGCTTGGGCCTGCTCCATCCTCAATGAGACGGAGTCTCAGATCCTCTAGGGTTGGAGAATCGTTTCTGCCAAAAGTTGTTGGTATGGAGTGCCGTAGCAGAACTGTTTCAATCAGGGGCTTTGTTATAGACCCAAACACCTACAATGGGGAAGATTAGAATGGTGCTAAAAAAATGTGAGTGTGTCAGGCAATATCATGGAGAATGCATGGACTAGTACTTTATAAGAAACTTTCGATAAAAAGTGAGTGGCACCCTTGTTGATCAATGATGACCAAAGCTATTTTGTTTAATGATAACATCCCTACCATGAATATGCATTAAGACTTGAAAAGAAGGATGCATCAAAAGCGAATCATTTTGATATTAGAATCATTACAAATCTTCTAGGGACATTTTGTGTCCAAATCCCAACAAAGTAGTAGTAGACATACCACTGTGCTGAACAAAACAACAATTAGGATAGAAGTTATCATTAATGCATATTCCTGCTTCCCATAAGAAAACTGCAACAACCGATTGTATAGTTAGTATCAAGAGAAATCCGAAACCCTGTACAGCAAGGACTGTGTTGTTTTATGTACCCGGTTGTATGATAAGGCAATGGTAACTGCACCCCTCATTAGGCCCGCCCACCACATTATAAACTGAGACACAGAATTGGTCAGATAGTCTGGATTTCCATTTATTTGCTCGTTGTTTGTTCATGCAAAGATGAGGGAGAAGAATCACCTGTTGCCGAAGTTCAATTTTATTATCCTTTCCAGTTTTGAACAGATTTGCGATGTTTGCCAAGGGGAATACAAATGCTGCCCTCCCCACTAACACCAATAACAACATTGTTGAACTTATGGCAACTGAAGTTCCTACACTGAAGCAATTAAAGAATACAAGAATCCAGGTCAGTCAATCTGTCATTGAGATGTAAACCCCTTGCAAGGCCCTGACTCAATATAGCAACACCGTAGCTTTGCTTGAGGCCAAATTGAAGACAGAATGGAGGGAAGAACCATAATTTAACTCCCTTTATCATACCCCAGCTGCTCTCCGTTCATCCAAAGTAACTAACTGAATATCCGATTCAAAGGCATACTTTTAGCCAAGAAACTTCAATGGTTCCATGTTTAAGGAGTTTATCATCATCCTCTATTTTTTTTATAATTTGATAGATACCCTAAAAGATTTCTTAAGGAATTTAGCAAAGCAAGTCAACTCTGCCACTGCTATCTGAAGAGAACTGTGCTTACATGAATTCAGCCACCGACATCAATAATACATTGAAAAATAATGCTAGCAACATTACCTTGCTTCACTAAATTTCCATTTGTCAGCGTCTAAGGCATCCATACCGACGTATAAGAATATGAAAGTTTCTGCAATAAAGGAAATTGTAGCAAAAGAATGCCTGAAACCATAAACACAAATTCAGCATCAGAATTTGCGCAAAGTATCAAAATAATATTTATTGAGATATTTACAACTGAAAAACTGTTCTTTGAATTGATAGTTCTGAATAAAATGTTATAAAGCAATGTATTTGCATGTACCTCCATATAGTGTATGTATGCGATTTAATTAAAGTCCAACTTTCCTTTCTGTTAATCATATATATTTGTCTTAAAAAAAGGACAAAAATCTCAATTAGGTTTTTGTAAAGTAAGAATTCAAGTCTAGCAAAGTAATTTGATTCACCATTAAAATATCAGCCATTCTTGTTAACGCCAACCAAGTGCAACCATGCACGGCTACTAGTTATCGCTTAAACTATTATTTTGAGTTGCTAATTATATAGTGTGTGTGTGTATATATAAATATAAGGTGATGCTAATAAGAAAAGAAATGTACGTAAATACAATCATAGTCATTCGATCATAATCGAATGGTTTAGATCACACTTTTATTTAACTGTCTATTCATTATTATACCTGCTACAGTTGTATGAAATTACAATTTAAATTGTTCGATCAAAAGTTGTGATTGTTCTTATGCTCATTATTCTCTTTTTCTCTTTATCATTTTCATATATATATATATGTATCCTAAAACTAACTAAATTTAATAGGACATGTTATACCGATTGGTGAAGATGGTGGATGATTATTTGCCAATGTGTATGACTAATTGTTTCATAAATTCTATCACAGAATTGGAAAATTTTTAAGAAATTCTTTTTTATGGTATTTACTTGAGGACAAGGAAGTATTCCTCTCTTGTATCTGTTTATGGTATGTTTATAGGAGTGCTCTCTACGTAACTTTCAAAGGGATGTGAGACTATGCATGTAAATATAATTTATATATATGATAATATTGATACGTAATCATGTTTCCACAATACATATAACTTTGATTTTATTTTAAAAAAATAGCAACAAAATTTGGTCAAATTTGAACTATGTTGGAATCTATGTGTATATGAGCCTCTGTATATGTAAATATCTCAATACAAGACTAAATTGATAGCAAAGGGGTATAGTTAAACCTATGTCGAGCACCATGAGGACAATTGTTTCTATGGCAATGAATAAGGGATAGAAGTTATACCAACTCAATGTGAAAAATGTCTTTCTTCGTTGTAATTTGTTAAAGGAGGTGTACATGGAGATTCCACCATGGTTTGACCCAAGTCAAACACCGGGAAAGGTGTGCCGGCTAAAGAAGCCACTTAATGGGTTGAAGCAATCTCTTCAGAGTTGGTTTGATAGGTTTAGGAAGGTTATGGTAGCATGGCTTATCAGCATATCAATGTCAATCACACCATCGATAACATGATGGTCACATTACTATGATGGTTATGTATGTTGATATGATCATTACTGGGGATAAGGTGGAAATTCCACATTTGAATGCAAAAATGGAAAAAGGATTTGAGGTAAAAGATTTGAGATATCTTAAGTATTTTCTTGCAATTAAGGTGGCAACCAAATAAAATTTGTCCTAGCCTAGCTCACAAAGATAGACATGTTAGGATGCATGCCTGCTATTTTGTTCAATTGATGTGAAGGCTAAGATGAGTGCACAGGCAAGAAAACGGGTTAATCATGAGAGATACCAGAGACTCGTAAGCATATTGATCTATTTGAGTCATACTCGTCTTAATATTTCATTTGCAATAAGCATGGTGAGTCACTACATGCATGACCCTAGAGACCGATAATTGTGAGACACCAAAGACTAGTGAGCAGACTGGTCTATTTGAGTCATACTCATCCTAATATTTCATTGGCAGTACATGCATAACCTTAGAAAAGGCCATGTAATGTAGTGCATAACATTCTGAGGTACTTGAAGGGTGCACCAGGAAAGCTATTGTGACTCGTACTGGACTAGTTACCTTGATGACAAGAAGTCTATATTGGGCTTTTGTGTATTTGTAGGGTGTAACTTAGTCTCTTGGAAGAGCAAGAAGCATCCGATTGTTGTAAGATCAATAGTAGAAGAGAATAGAGTTGTGGCATTAGGAGTTGCTTAGATGTTGTGGCTAAAGGAGTTATTGAAAGAAGGTGAGTCACATAGTCCAAATGGAGTTGTGGTGTGATAACAAATCAGCGATCAACATTGTTAACAATATCGTGTAGCATAAGTCTTTCATAAAGGAAAACCTAGAGACTGGGATATTGGAGAGCCAAGTAGCTAGTGAAGAGCAAGTAGCTAATTGCCTCACTAAAGAAATTTGCCCGATAAATGTATTTAGGTTATGTGACAAGATGGCTTCAAAGATATATTTTGGCCATCTTGAGGGGGGCTGTTGGGATCTATATGTATATGGGTCTGATCCATCTGGTCAATATATGTATAACACCTATATCTATATAGGCACGAAGTGTTTATAGAAAAGAAAAAAAAACTTTTTCCAATTGACTATTTGATTAGATTGCTCTGCTTTCCAATAAATAATAATTTTATGCTAAAAATGGAAATCATAAAAATTAATTATTAAGGGAATATAGAATGTTCTCACTTGGTTGTAATACGTGAGCTTTCAGTAGTGTTGTGCCACGTGTAGTGTGCCATAACGATGCCACAAAAGAAGATGGTTAAAATCCCACTAAGATCTAAAAGCTGCAGGAAGAATCAAGCTCTCATGTTAATGACGACAACATATTGAATTTATATATCATTTCATGAGACAACTGCAGCCAAGCACTGGTTTTGTAATTTTATTACATATTTCATACCTGTGCAATCATGTACGATAAGTAAGCCATGAGCATCATGATTGCAATCTCACGATCTGTCGAATGTCTGTTACATAGACATGACTCATTGTAAACAGAATCCAAGATATGTGCATAAAGAAGGTTCTAAGTTATTGCCAGATAGATTTTTTTTTTTTGGCAAGATTCATTGCATTATGACATGAGTTATTTTTAGGATAAATGGGATGATTTTTTCGACTTAGCTTTTCCTCTTTTTCTTCATTTCATTTTGCAACCTTCTGTGCCCCATGCTTGTTCTAATAAACTTTCTTTCCTTCCCTTGTATTATCACTCTATCCCACTTGTCACATAAAAAATGCTTAGGCATCTGAATGAAGTGCCGACAACAAATCCAAACTCAATGTATCGAAAAGAAAAGGTAAAAGCTTTTCCTTTTTACCTTCCAAAGTAAAGCTTCTTAATGACAAAAGCACTTACAAGGCCCATCTGAAATGTTGCCAGATATAACGTGTCATCATAAAACAGAGAATTCTAAGCTTACGAGCAAGAAGTGGAGAAAATATGCCCTATTTACGTTCAACCCAAGAGAGGCATTGTAATGCAGAAATCTAACAATAAAATAGTTGTAGCAAGAAACAATGTACATATACTTCTCGGCTGTATGCACAAATGTTATCTGGCATATCATACTTGTCGTTTTCATCAACTTGAAACTAGAAACAAAAAGAAAAGAAAAGAAAGGAAGCAGGAACTTAAGCAGGATTATGCCCTTAATTAATGAGACTTTCTATGTAAAGCGAAACTCTAACTTACAGCTATACCAAGAAGGGTGCTAGTAAAAAAGAGGTAAAGGAATGTCCCGAAGAATGTCAAGGCTGTTGAAGCGGTGATGTTGCTGAAATCAAGTGCTTGAACAGAATTGAAAAGCACAATGGATGTAGCATCGTTCACTACTCCTTCCCCAAACACAATACTGTAGAGAAATGGTGTTTCTTCTTGATTGAGAATCTTAAGAACAGGGTCAAGCACTAGTTACGAATGGTCAGATTATCAGGAACAAATTGAAATGTTATAGACTGATTGAGGCCGTATTTATCTACCTGCAAAGTACAAACTGAATCTGTAGCAGAAAGAATGGCACCAATAGCTGCAAATAAGTTTAACATAAGTAATGCATACAACAAAAGGGACTGTGAGATGCTGACAAAGAATGCTATAGAGGCTGTGCCAAATCACCTAGGAAATCTGTACTACTCAAGTGGCTCAGGCCCAACCGCTTAAATACCAAAAAGGCACCTACAGAATTCGGGAAAATATAAAATGTGATTTACGAGGATATTATAATTCTGATGACATGCTTGATGCAAATAAATGTGAAAAAAGACCAATGATGAGTAGCACTCTAGCAGCGGTGTGTTTTGATCAAGTTCACGTACGAATGACAAAATTGGATTTAAGCTTTAATAATGAGATATTAATTTCATGTACTATAGTATATAGATTACTCACTTATACACTTGCTGTTATAATGGAACACAAGTAAAATAATAGAAAACGCAAATAAAGGACACACGATTCACTAACAATGTGTTAGTTGCGTCCACGGGTAGAAGAGAGGAAAGTTTTATCGATTGTAGAGTACATATTACAAAGATATATTTATCACTTGTTTATTATGACTGCCTAACGAGTGTATATATATATATATATATATAGGTTCTATTTTTTGAATGGCGGATTGCTCTGCATGACGATATGCTCGATAACCGAGGAATGCTTGATAACCCAAATTTGCTCGACAAAGTGACCTATCAAACAGCGAACACACTCTCGAGCTAGGGAATATCCAGCAAGGTAATATTGAAGAACAAGATGCTCGAAGACAGACATCGAGCTAGGAGAAATATGGAACAAGCAGGTTCAAGGAAGTCTGACACTTACAGAGTTGGAAGTCAAAATTAAATTTGGAGAGGACATCCCTCCTTTCCTTCCACTCCATTGAGTACCAATCTAGAAGGGTCCCCATACTAGTAATGATTTAATTTTCATGCTTTAAAAAGTGAATGAAGGATGAATTAACTCTTTCCATTTCAAATTTCCAAAAAAAAAAAAAAAAAACCGACAAGGGTGGGAGGGGAGCAGATTATAGTAAATTCTTACCTAATGATATGAGACAGAACGATATCATGGTACCAATCACTGCAAACAACAATATTGTTGAGAAGTTGTGAAAGAACTGTTTTTTCTTGACCTGAAAACTGTAAATAAATAATGCAGTAAAAGGATCAATTATTCCAGTACTGAACCTTAGCTGTGTGTGTGTGTGTGTGTGTATATATATATATATATATAGAGAGAGAGAGAGAGAGAGGGTTACAATCCCTACCCAGCATTGAAAATGATCGGTGGCAGCAAAAAAATGAAGAACAAGTCATTGTCAAAGGTGAGGATCTTTGAGCTTTTGCCCTTGCTGATCAGCAGCATCAGTAGTCCTGTTCCCAGACCCTAGATTCCACCCCACCCCCATCATACAATCGATCAATCAATCAACAATCATCCAAAAAGTTAAACAAATTAAAACCCATTTACATCAATCCAAATTTCATAGCCCACGGACAATGAGGAGCGCAATGATGGACTCATTAGCCCACCGATTCTCCTCCAGCAAGTGTCCAACCACAATGCAGGCGCAGAGGAGGGTGAAGTACATGGCGAGGGACATGACTACGGCCGAGTCGATATCAGAACTCCGAACAACCTCCAGAAGCGCCGCGAAGATTGCCATTTCCAGCGAGCTTTGCTGCAGAGACTACGCATTCACAGACCGAAAATGGAAAAAACTAGAAACTAGAAAGTGGAGTTTGGTTCCGCGGTTGTCTGTTTTTAAGAAAGAAGAGGAGGAGGGAAGGTTTTTGTTTGTGTTTGGACTTTGGAATGGTAGCTGGGATGGTCGCTGCCGCTAACACACGAGCCACGTGTCAATTAGCCATCCTCACTGGGTAATTTTATTTTTATTTTATTTTTCTTCATGTTGCATGTTGCATGTTGCATGTTGATGTTGATGATGAGGAACGGGTCAGCAAAATTGCAGAGGCAGGCCACAAATGAGCCAACAGCTTAGCTTGCTAGTGATAGATTGAAAAAAATGATTGAATACATGTGGACGTCAATTGTTTTTTTTTTTCTGTTTTTTTGATTTTTTTTAATAAGGTTGCTGTCTAGATCCTCTCCTGGTACCATTATTTGGAATAGGGTCACAGGGACATGTTCTTTCACAGCAGATGAGCAAGTTTCTCAAAACCCACACCATTAAATCTAAACCGTTGATTACATGTGAAGATGTGATCTATCATGATTCATGAAGCTTCTTGTTGTCAAATGTCAAATGGTGAGACCCACCTTGATCTATCATAAGTCATAATACGCGTTAACAATCTCAGTCATATAATTAATATTGGCATACTATTGATTAGTGAAGCGCTGAAAGCTAGCCTTAGAAATTAGAATACGACACCACCACATATTGAACGGTGGGAAATTTAAAATACGTACGGCAAGACCATGACAAAATATTCGACTTAACTTCACCAAATATTCAACCTCGCTTACCCCAACTTAATTATTGAGGCTTCAATTTGAATTTAATAGAGTTATTGATTATGAGCAACAATAAAGTTTGGTTGAAATGTTTTTAAAACCTTGAGGAAAATCATTTTTCAACACAATTGAGCTCGACACCCATGTCAAAGAAAACAATCAGTACAAACTCCTTAGAGAATTTAATTGTAATTATGAGAAAAAAAAATTGAGAAATAATATTATAGAGCACGGAGAGAAAGTTTGGAGGAATATTTTGAAAATGATTTTTACTAAGGTGTTTTGGGAGGAAGGTATAGTTTGAAAAATTAGGAAAAATAATTATTTTGTATTTTAAATCATTAAATTAATGAATTTATTCTTTTATTAATTTGGCTTCCTGGTATGAAGGTTGATATTCGTGAGAAGGAATATTTTGAAAATCTTGTGGCATTAGATAGTTGAATCTTTAACTTGATGGAGGACTTTGATTAAAGATGATTGTTGGTTGATGAAACTGAGAAGTATTAAGGGAGAGCTAGAAAAAAATGTCTCATCTTCCTCTTAAAAAGATGGCATATTTTGTGATGGTAGATAGTGAGAAGAAAATATTTCTTCTTTCCATTTAGAAATGATGTGCTTTGTGTATCTTGTAACGAGATAGAGATGTGAAAAGATAATCAATATTTTGTTTCCTAATATAAATTTTAACCTTAATGGAAGATTGGTTAAATAATTTTTTATAGATAATTGGGTCTTTAAGTTGATGAATGACTTTTATTAAAGATTCTTGTTGGTTTATAAGAGTAAGGAGTATTAAGGGAGAACTAGAAGAAGATGTCTCATCTTTTTCTTTGAAAGATGGCATATTTTGTGATAGTGGAGAGTTAGAAGAAAATATTTCTTATTTCTTTTTAAAAAATAAGGTACGTAATTTATGTATCTTGTGACGAGGTGGAGAAGGAGAAGAATAATCAATATTTTTGTTTTATTGCATAAACTTTAAACCATTTAAAAATGAATTTGAATTTGTTTCAATTTAAGTTAAGAGTATAATTTCGTTTAGATGATATGATGAGTATTAGTAAAGTTATTATAAAACAAAAATACTTTTCTGTATTATTTTTGAAATAAAATTCATTATTCAAATATATGGCTTTTAAAAATCCAAAGATATTTTTCTTTAGTGGAGAGGAAGATGATATTGAATATAGCTGTCATAATAAATTAAAACTTCAAAAATAAAACTAGAACGAAAGGTACACAATTTACTAGTATGAAAAATACAATACAAAGGTACGAGGTCAAACTCTAACTCACTAAACCATTGAAATCAGTTCAAACTAATCCACTAAAACTTTCAATTTATCAAAATATTAAAATTGAATAAAAATCAGTTTGATTTAGTTTGAGATTCTAAAACTGTAATTTAAATCGAATCAAATAATAATATTATTTACTTATTATTATTATTATATGTTTTAGAACTAATTTATTTAAATTTATTATTAATATTTGATGTGATGTATTTATAAATTTGATATATGTTACTATTAATATACGCACGCTATTTATTTAAAAAAAATATCAACAACTTAGTTTAAAAAATGACACAGATCCATCCAAACGGAACCAAATTTATCCTATAGTCAAACAATAAAAAGGGAAATAAAACCTAACGCCAATGGAACCCAGCAGCAGGTAACCGCATAAGTGCTGGCCGCTCCAACGGACAGAGAGTGGTTAGCAGGGGCGGATGGAAGAGAAGGCTGCCACGTGATTTTTTTAATTTGATTTTAATAAGGTTGCTGTTTAGATCCTCTCGTGGCACCATCATTTGGATAGGATCATAGGACATGTTTTTTCACAGAAGATGAGAAAGTTTCTCAAACCACACATCAACAGATTTAAACCGTTGATTACATGCGAACCTGTGATATGATCTATCGTGAGGCTTGATGTTATTGTTGTCAAATGGTGAGACCACCTCGGTCTCGGTGTATCACATCACAAGAAGTGAATCTGATTCATTCAAAATATAAGGTAGCCTTAGAATGCGTACGACACCTTCTCCTGTTGGCAGGGAAAAGACGCACAAAACACTACGTACAATTTGTCAATATCCACCAAAACAATTTTTAGGACGAAGGGACCCCAAATGGCCTGCCGACTGCTGTGCTGCCTACCCATACTGAACGGTCAAAACTTGTTTTTAAAGACAATTAAAAATGTGTACGAGAAAAGAAAATGACAAACATTCAACTTAAAAATTAACATATATTTAACCTAACTTACTCCCAACAATTCGGTTAACTTGAATTTTAACTTCATTTTTTTTTTTGAACCAGTGTGATCGTACTTGTGATTGAAATAATGGGTCCATTATTTCTGTTTTCATCATTTTTTTAAAAATTTGGATGAAAAAAAAAAAAAAAAAAGTCACTTCCTAGTGATTATTTTGTTGTTAACTTTTGTAAAAACAAATTCAACATATGCTTTATGATTAGGAGACAGTTTTAAAGAGCAAAAATATAAACCAGATAAAATGGGGCATAATGTCAAATAACGCGAGCCAAGTGTGTCTTCCTCTTGAACGTCCTTTTTTTTTCTAAAAAAAAGAAAAAAAATAATTTGATTATAATCATAATTCTTTTTAAAAATAATAATTAATTTTAGAATTTACTCGCTTTTTACAGTTTTATGTAATAACCGAATAATTGTTGATTATTACAAAAGAGGAGGAGACCCTCTTTATATAAGAATTATGGGGAGAGAACATCGAAAAAGTTTCGACGTGGAACTTCCCCCCAACTTTTTTTTTTCCGTTTCATCTTTCTCTCTTCTTACTTTTCCATGCACATGCCGACGCTGCCAACCACGTTTGACAAATATAAAGTGTACTCTATGTGTGTGATTAAATGTGAGGGCTGAGGCCTTGCCCCCATGTAATGTTCTTTTTTTTTTTTTTGCTTTTTTATATATTATCATTACTTGATTTGTTTTTCAAAATATAATTTTACTATTGTTTCTCTTTTTTTGTTTTTTATATATAATAAACTGCTTCTTTTTGTTTTTTTTTGTTTTCTGTTAGGTAAGACTATTACGGCAGCAACCGGTCATTGTAGTTGATTCTTTTTTTTTAAATCATTTAACATATATATGTATAAATATACACCCATGTATAACACATAAATATGCAAATTGTAATTTATTTAAGACTCTGAATGGAGATATTGCACGATTCAAACTAAAATATATTATATGAACATTGCCACTGCATGTAGGAAAAGGATTAAGACAAGGACGGATATGAAAATGCCGCCTAACATGGTATACACGATGGTACAAACCAGCACCATTACTACCAGTAAGCACTTTATCAGTCAACCATTTCTGTAAATGAAGAGGCAAAAAAAACGTAGGGAGTTGAAGAAGAGAGTTTAAAGAGTGGTAGAATGAAAGTTGTGTGAGTGAATGAGAGAAATGGAGTGTATCTATAAGGTGGAAATATGGTCGTTAGTGGGGAATATAGTTGTTGAAAAAGCAGAAAGTGACCGTTGAAATAATATCGTGGCCATTAGAAAGGTATTAGGTGGAAAACTTTTTTTCATTTTAGTGTAGAAAATGTTGTTTGAAAAATAAAAATATATAGGCGCACATTCGGCCGTAGTAAAAAAGGGATACTATAATACTTTTTTTTCTTTTTTTCTTATATATATATATATAATGTTTCTATGTTCTTTTTTTAGGTTAACGTAGCTAGCATTTTGTCCATCAATTCCATCTTTGGCGTTTGATGGCTTTTTTGAATAATTAACGTCGTACCTTTTAGATTAATAGTCACGCTTCTTTATTTATCTATACAAAGTGAGTGATAAATAGGAAAGAAATACATGAAGGTGTATGTTCATCCCAAACAAAATGTGATCCAACACTCAAGAGCCAACACCATTAAGGTAATCCACCAAAAAAAAGGAGAAATGTTATTCCAAATAAGTATATTACATATTACATTTCTCCATAAACATGAGAAAACCATTGAAATGTTGAAAGATTAATTCAATTTTCAAAACTAGATTGATGCTATAAATGAGTAGCATAAGTTTATATAAGATAATAGAATTTGGAAAATTATCCCATTACAAGAAGGTACAAAATCTATTGGTTGTAAATGAATTTTTAAAACCAAAAGGAATTTGGAAGGTAATGTGAAGAGATATAAAGCTCATCTTATAGCAAAAGACTTTACTCAAAAAGAAAGAGATTTAATTTTAAAAAAACTTTCTCCGATTTCAACAAAAAACTTTTTTAAGACAATAATGACACTTGATGCACATTTTGACCTTGAAATTCATCAAATAAATGTCAAAACAACATTTCTCAATGGTGATATTGATGAAATAATTTATATTGTGTAATTATAAAACTTTGAGTTAGGAGATCTAAAGAATATAGTTTACAAATTGACAAAATTAATCTATGGACTCAAGTAGACATCTCATTAGCGGTACTACAAGTTTCATCTAGTGATTATCTCATTTGGTGTTGAGGCAAATTGTGTACATATTACAAAATCAATGAGGATAAACTTAAATTTTTGATTTTATATGTTGATGACATATTACTTGTCACAAATGAAATATGTATTTTGCATGAAACTAAGAGATTTCTATGAAATAATTTTTGAAATCAAAGATCTTGCTGACACATCTTTTGTATTAGAAATTCAAATATAATGAGATTACTCTCAGGGTATTCTTAAATTATGACAAACAAAGTATATTAATAAATTTTTTAAAAGGTTTCACATGCCAAATAACATATTATAGTATTATGGTCCTCGTATTACACAATTTATTAAATTTGTATTCCCATCAATAGAGCTATTAAGAACTAGAGTTCATAAGATCGTACTAATTTGAAAAATTATAACCCATTGATCAAACTCCGACAATGAATTCAAGTACACTTCCAATTTATTATTTTAGATCAAACAATCTTCTAGGCAAATAAATATTTTGCAGTAACTATTTCTTACATACAAGTCCTGTTTTGCACCTCCCTATAATATAAAAATATAACTCTTGTTTTTTATCTATACAATATTACATGCAGGTAGGTTATGCAAGAACACTGTCCTTGTCGAT
This sequence comes from Taxillus chinensis, assembly GCA_023512835.1. NCBI lineage: Eukaryota > Viridiplantae > Streptophyta > Magnoliopsida > Santalales > Loranthaceae > Taxillus > Taxillus chinensis. The sequence goes on along the minus strand of CM042089.1, from coordinate 19,321,147 downwards.
AAATTGATATTATTTTTATACCAATCTAATAATATAAATTCTTATATGAATTACTTGCAAAACCTACTTAAAAATATAATTATCATTTATATCTAACCTTTTAAAATTTATGACTTTGTGGAAAATATAATAGCCTCTTCATGTAAAACTAGACTATTTCTGAGGAAAATACAACATGATTGTACCATTTAAAACAGGTCTATGGCCTTCAATGGAACCTTGTTATAATGTCATGTAACATTTTATATTTTCAATCATGAATTCCAACCCGACTTGCTATGGATTCAATTCTAGAATGAAAGTATATTTAGATATTATATACCAATACCATAGTTAGTAATTATTCATGATGCATGATATACCATATTCAAATGAATACAATTCCCATTTTATAGCTAAGAGCATTTTTAATATCTTAGCTAAAACAAAAGTTAAAGTTAAAGTTGACTTAAATTCTATAAATTCTTCTCCAATAAGAGCATCTTCAATCCTACCAAACTAAAATGAGTAGCTCAAACTAGTTTTAATTTGTTATAACACCATTTTAATTAATAATACTCAAATCTTATATCATCTATATTTTTACTTAAGTTTTATTTGTTTTAATTTATCCTTACATTAAACTTAAATTTATTCATGTAGAGGGATAAGGGAGGACAACTCGCACAAAGGGAGGAAGAGGCAATGGGGAAGGGGGCAACAAGAGAGGGAGGCGATGGGCGACGACTAGAGAGAGAGAGAGATAAAAACAAGACTCTTATGAGAATAGGGTAATTTTTCCTAGCGAACCCACTAACCCACTGATTGAGGAGGCCTTCAACATTCACCCAATGATTAAACTCCAAAACCTTTCAAGCGACCTCAGAGATGGTTTAGTCCTTTTAGAACCTGTCAGCAACCACTTTGGGTATGTGGCAACTCGAAATATCCTCAATCTTGAGTCTGCTGATGTGAGTCCATACCTCGCACCATCCGCTATCATAGTCCAAGAATTCGTCCCTACTCGCCTCCCATATTCCTTCCCTCTTAGCCTTCTTGGAGAAAACTATCCACCTTCTTCGGCGTCTGCAGAGGCATTTGTGCTTCTATTGAGCCAAGAGAACCAAATCGATGGAAGAAAGGGGGCAACAAAGGGAGAAAGGGACAACATGAAAAGGGGCAAGGAAGAGAGAATGGGGCAATGGGAAAGACAAGCGATGAAAGAAATAAGGAGGCGACAGGGTGATGTGATGGTGTAAGCAATAGCGAGATGCGAGGAGCTGTCATGATGCACATATATACCCTAATGAATCATCCCAACCACGGCAAGATTATTTTTTAAACCTAGTTTATTATTTAATTAGTTTCTTTTTCACTGGCCATCTTTTCATGCTCATCCTATACCAGTCCCGCATCTCCTTCCCATCTCCTGCTTCCTTATCTTTTCCGGTTATATTTATAAGGGCTTCCCTTTGGCCACTCATGACAGAGGAGAAGGATTCACAAACTTAATCATAAAGTCACATACATTCACGCATCTTCATGCATCATTAGCATACATCCTAGCATGTTTGTTCTTCTTACTCACAGGATTATCCGTATATCAGAATGGCATGAAGATTCATTTCATGATCTACCAACAGTTAAGCTTCAAAGACAGATGAGGACTCACCCTCAACAAACAGAATTCCAACACAAGAGAAAGAGAAACACAATGTAAGGTTAAAAATGATATTAGTTAACATAACATATTTGACTAAAATAAAAGTAAAAGTTAAATTTAACTTTTATTTTTATTTTTACTAATGATTTAACAAAACCATTCGAATTTTTTTTAACTACATATACCTTTAATTATTGCTTTACAAAATACATTAGAGATGCTCTAATGTAATTCTAATATAAATTATATTTAACTTAAGCAAAAATTTAAACTAAACTTATTTAAAATTATAACTTTAATGTTATTACATCATTTCCTTATTCCAAAACTCAAATTGCCCTTCACATTAAACTAAACAATTAAAATTAACTAAAACTGTTATAATTTCTTAGCTAAAAATATACCTAGTAAGATAAATATAACTACAACTACAAAAATTTACCTTTGAAGATGCTCTAACCATTTAAAAACTCATGATATTACGAAAAACATGTAGTCTCTTCACAAATTTATATTTCTTTAAATCCAATTCGAATTTGCATTAATTATAAAGTATATTATGTGTGCGTGTGATGCCATTAGTAAGTATTATATTATTAAGAACAAAGGAAAAGCATAAAGGCTACACATAATTATGAGGATGGGGAAAGATAACGCCCCCAGGAGAATCGCAGACAAAGGGTGCATAATAATATCCTTGAGCAGGGATGCCCAGAAACCTGAATATACAACTCCAAAAGCTAAACCATGTTCCTGTGCTTGTCTTGGTTCTTTCTGCCCAGATTGGCCAGGGAAGAAGTTTAGCAAGGTATGCTACAATAACCATCCTGAAGCTCTCAGCAGGCTGCAGCAGCACTAAAAGGTGGGCTCATGCCCAGTTGAACCTGCACACTTAGCCTACTTAACACCTCTAAGCAACAAAACAAGATGCATTGCCTGAAATATAATTTATGATCATCCATAGGCCTCTCGACTGGAATTTGAAAACAGAGAAGGCAGAACAAGAGTAACCCTGGAATGCCATATCGGAAGAAGCATTTTACCATATCTGTGTTGGCAGGAATCTGGAAGCTGAACCTCAGCACTTGAAGGAAGGTAATCACCCTACAACTTTCTGCACGATCACAGAGAAAAGAATTTTAAAATAATCTGCAATGAATAAAGAAAAAAGAACAGGGAAAAACAAAAAATAAAATAAATAAAAGTGTTAGCATGGATCGGATGGAAGCACCATAGTTTGGGTTTCCTGCAGGAAGTTGTTTATATAGACAAAACAAAAACGTTCAAAACAAGGACCAAGTTCCAGCCTACCCAAGTAAAAGTTGGCTATTATAAAGGGGAAAAAGTGAGAGTATACGCCAAATTCATCATTTTATATTATAATCTTTTGATAAGGTTCGTGCATTGTAATGATTAAATGAATTGCAGGTATTAATTAAGCTGTGGTCAAACATTTTTGGCACTTCAAAATATTATTTAAAGATAAGAAAAACACTATGAATTTAGTGTATTCACGCAAAGAAGTAGGATACCACAAAGATGTCTATATCACTGTCAGTGAAATAGCAGCAGAACGAAGTTTCACACCATCATTTTCCCATTTAGACTGGGGGGCAGTTGCTCCCGCAACGATTGCCTGCAGACACATCAGCTGAAAATGCATTATTTCCATTTTAACAGGAATGGCTAGCCGACTTTCCAGAGTAAAATGTCTGGAACAAATTTTGAGCTCATAATTTAAAATTATCAGTTGAATCAATTATGCTTTCAGAATTTGGTTACTATTTTTTAAAACCGTGAGTCCATATCTATTATAAAATTATTTATTTTTAATTTTTAATTTTCAAAACATGTAAATCACAACTATTTTAAAGAACTATTTATAATTATTTTATGTTTTTAAATTTGAATTTAATTTTAACGAGAAATTCAAATAATTTTTTTAAAAAATTACTTTCTTTTATATTATTATCTGAACTCATTATATTTTATTTATTTATTTAATTTTTTATGAGATCAATTTTTTTAAAAAAAACACATTTTCAAAAACATGTTTGCTCTAAAATAAATTATTTTCATATTAAAATTTTATACGAATTCTAATATAATACAGAAATCAAAACTCGTACCAAACACACCTAACTTCTAAACCAACATACCTTTCCTTTGTTGACAGTAGCTACAAGTGCAACATGTTGTTCGTCTCTACCAAATTCATAAAAATAATATGTCCTGAAATTTTAGAGGCACTAAACTTACGAACGTTATGAAATCAAAAAAAAGAAAAAAAGAAAAAAAGAAAAAAAAGAAACACATCCTATGTAATCATTCAGTCTTTTTACAGTTTACTATAGGTAAGGACCAAGGAAAGGTTGGATTCTAGCTAGGCTACTTTGTTTTCCAGTATAACACACACATACATATTAAGGCCTTATAAAAGACCATCATATCATTATTTGCTAACACCTTGATGTTTAAATTGAAAGATCAATTACCTGACGTTTTCATCTTCCTTTATTTTTATTGTCCGGGCAGTGTATATAGCTGCCCCAACTGTTGGGTCAATATGAAAAAATTGGAGATAAGCTAACCAGATAGTAAAAGGAATACATATAAAATGCGGACTTCATTAAAAAGAAAATGAACCTAGCTCTAAATGATTGAGACTTGAGAGTAAACCTGGAGACATATAAGTCAAGAAATCCACTAAATGGACAAACAAAAACCCATCAAAAATACCTGGAACAAAGATTTTTGCTGCTTCCTTTAAGGTGCCTAAATTGGTAATATCTTGGGCCTGCTCATGTTCATGACAATGTAGTTCATAAAGAATAGCTACAAATGGGCACATATGGAATGAAACAAAATGCAACAAGATACCATACCAGTATATGACCCTACAATAGCAGTACAGTGCTTATAAACTTAGGTAGTAGAAAAATGACAGAACTAAGTGGTAGGCAGTATCAATATACAAACCTCTAAGAAGGTAATTTTGAGCTGATTTGTAGGGCGAACGAGAACACTAAGAACTTCCAATCTGTTAGTTTAGCAAATATGAATATATCGAAATATTAGAATCTACTAGAATGTAGTAGTGCAATATTAACTTGAGTAAATCAGGTTAGCTATCCAAGGAAACAATAATATATCTGTTATTAGCCCCCCCCCCCCCCCCCCCCCCCAATAAATAAATTCAAGACACTTGACCCAATAGCTATATCATTCTCCACGAATAAATGAACATCAACCAGATGGAAGCATCAAATCAAAGGAAACTTTGAAGTAAAATAAATACCCATCAGATGATGTAAATCGAGCTGCAAATGTCTTGGACTTTGCCTTATCTCCGTAAAGAGACAATCCAGCACTGTAATCCTATAAACGTTTAAACTAAAATGGTCATCAGCTTCACATTATGTACGGTGTAATAAGTAATAACAGAATATTGTCCTGCGTGAAGCACCACCAAAACTAAAAAAACTGTCAAGGATTTCTCTATAGAGCTTCCTGCATTTAAAGAGGGTCATTTTGTGGTGTGAAAAACAGCTCACGGAAATCAGCATTTCTTGGATTTGGAGAGGCAGGGAGCTGGTTGGTTCGAGCAGTTAATAGAAACAAAATAATGGGAATTACAATTTTTAAAGCCTAAGGTTCAAGGCAGTTCAAATTTGAAAACAAGCTAGAACTGGAGTTGGCCAAATAGCTGGGAGCCTTTTAAGGCTCCCAATAGGATCAATTTATAAGGAAAGGCTATTTGGTACCCAAGTGAATGTAAGGAATCAACTGCTAGTTCTCAACTATCAACCTGTGTTTCTTAATTCAGGCTCACGTTCACATCCAAAAGCAGGTGATGGAAATTGCATGAATAATCAATGAGTAAAATTGATACACAACTTAATCTTATCAGTTTTACCAAAACTTAACAGCCCCATTGTCAAATTTTCAATGTTCTACCACCTCCTCGGTACAACCCGGAAAAACTGAAAACAAAAGAAAAAGCTACTCCTCTTAGTTCTCAGCTATCCCCATTCATGATTCAACATTAAAGATAAAATTTCCAAGAACAAATTTCTACAAATATAACTATAGCAGTGCGATTATCAACGAACTAAAAGAAGAAAAAAAAACCCAAGTTTTTAATAAGCTTAAAAGACTGTTAATGTTGAACAATTTCAACAACAGAACAAATGTCGGGAAATTTTGACTAAATTAATGAACGCACATACTTCTGGCTCGGTGCTGTCCTCGAACTGAGGCGGGACGCGGACGGCGAACCCGTCGCCGAAAAACTGGAACCAGGACGTGGTGTTGGCGATGCCCAGAAGCATAGTTTTAGAAGAAGAAGAAGAAGAAGAATTAGAAGCGAAAGCAAATGGGGTTGATGGGAACAGAGGAATGATGCAGAGAGAAGCGGCTCTGAGGATCAAGTCTCGCCTGAACGGAGGGTTGGGGAGCCATGAGGAAGATTTGGAGGATTTTAAATTAGGGTTCTTCTGGTGGGGTTTTGAAGGAGGGGAAGAGAGGGAGAGAGGGAAACGAAGGGCCATGGAGTAGTGTAGATGGCAGCCATGTATGGAGCAAATGAGGAGAAGAAGATAGCTTCCTTCCTTTCCTTCCTTCCCTTGCGTTGAGCAAAGGTGGGCCAGTGCAAGTCACCATCGGCGAGAATAAAAGAGTTTTTCGCAACTCACTCATGGGTCTTGGTTTCGGGCATTGGAGACGTTAATTAGAACGCAGTAAAACTCCTTTTTTTTTTTTTATTAGAGACGTTGATTAGAACGCAACTCACTCATGGATTGGGTCTTCCTTCCCTTGGTTCGCACCTCCTCTGTTTTTTTTTTTTTTTTTTTAAAAATTACAAAAAAAATTAATCATGGAAGCAACTAAAGAAATATTATATTATTTAATTTATTATATTTATCGTTTGAAATTAGTTTATTAGATTTTTCAAATCAATTTAATGTGTTTCGTTTTAAATAAAATCAAATAAAATCGAACCTATTGCTTGAACTAAACTAAATTGTCTTGAATTGATTCGATTTGGTTTGATTCAATATGAACTGGTGATTTGAAATATTATTAGTTTGAGTTGGTTTAATTTATCAATTTTTTAGTTCTTAAAAGTAAAATAATGTAAAATAAAAAAAAAAATAGTGGATAAGCATAATTAATACTAATATATGTTATATTTATAATTATAAGTTTCAAAATTGAATAATATAATTCACAAATATAACACATCAAGTAACCATCTTAAATAAATAAATTTTAAAATATAAAATTAAAAAATTAAAATAACAATATTATTCGGTTCAGTTTGATTTAAATCGCAATTTTGAAATCTCAAACCAAACCAAACCGATTTTTATTCGATTTTAACGGTTTGATAAATTGATAATTTCGACGGATCGGTTTGAACTGGTTCGACAGTTTAAATTACACCCCTATTTCACATTTCATTTTCCCTCTCTACTTTTATTCTTTTAATATATATATATATATATATATTTCTTCTATTTATTATAATTCATAAAAAATATACATATATCAATAAATATAATAAAAAATATCTAATGAATTGTAATAATTATTGACTTTGGTCTTTTTTTTGTTAAGTAATTTATAAACATAGAAAGAAAAAAAAAACAAATAGAAGAACGATCTAGCAAGATTAAACTAGCCCAAAATCAAAGGCAAGTTTAATGTCCAGCCCCCAACAATAAGTTTAAAAAAATATATAAATAAAAACTAAACAAGGCCGACCCATGCGATAGATGCTCAACGAAAAAAATCCACCATTGATCACAGGTAACCCTCATACCTCATATAGAGATGCGTTAGCAAGTGGTTATAGAAATTTAAAGAGGTCCTAGTCTTCAAATCAAAGGAACGGGCACAGACAATATAGCAAAAGTTAGGTAAATGTTGAATATTTTGGAATAATTTGTGATTGCCATATAAAATAAGCTATTGTCGCCATGAGCAATTTGCCAATAATGTATTGAAATGAATTCCTCCATGTAGCTGAGATTCCTGGGATCAGCAATGATCAGCAATATGCCAATAATGTACTGAAATGACCAGTGTTAAACAGAGAAAGAATGAAATAGATCAGATAGACCGATTTACGTGGGAAAAAACACGGAGCAGAGAGGAGAAATGTTTAGGGTGATACAACCCTTTTACACCTTAGAGTAAAACACAAAAAAGAGAGGTTGAATTCGGGTCACAATCTTTAACACATCATGAAAAAAGAACTAATAAGAAGCATATTTGGTCTTTAGAACTTGAGCTTGAGAAGGCAAGGCATCTCGCCAGAGAAAGCTGGGTCCGAGTATTTTCCAGTGAGTATCTGTGATGAAACATGCTGATTTGCAGTTTCGGTGTAATGGATTCCATCCCAGTTGATGTATTCAGTACTATCACTGCATCCTTTGGCGGTGACCGAGCTCCCATTCAGAACTTTAGTTTGCCCACAGGCGATCCGGCTGTCATAGTTTAAAGGTGCTCCACCAAATCCACAGCAGACCATTAGAGGTTGTTCAAATCCTGCAAATCAATGTTCAGGGAAAAAAATGAAAAGAAAAGAAAAGAAAAGAGAGGGGCCGAAATCAAACTCCTTCAATTTTGAATTATATTAACTAGGCAGACAATTATCATGGGCTCCTTGGTGTTGATAACTTCTGTTGGTAGCCTCTAAAATGTTTTATAACTCTGCCGTGGTAAGGTATCAAATGCTTGAACATCCGTTCCAAAGTTATAGCATGGTGAAATAAAGTTGGCTAAAATTTTGACATGGTAAGTGTAGAACTTCAATTTAAAAATAAAATAAAATAAAATAAAATACCCCAAAACTAACCGTATCGCGAGTAATTCGCGATCATGTTTGATTTTATCAGAAATATATCAACATAAGTGATGTTGGCATCCCGATATTGGCCCTGCAGTTTTTTGCAGAGAGCATAAAGCTGCAGATTGAAAACCTTTGCTGCTTGGTTATGTGGGTTAACACATCCTAGCTCATCAAGCTTTGAAGGATCCGCTCCAAATTTGGCTATGTTCTGAGCCAAGCATCCCAGAGGGCCTGTGTTGTGTATCCAAAAATTCCTTGCACCTTGGTCATATAGTTTCTGAAAGAAGAAAGTAAGTAAGGTCAACTGATGGCAGATACCCACGTAAAATATGTCAGAAAAGACCAATGTAACCATTTTCTGAACCAATTAAGAGGGAAAAGTGGACTCATAACTGAAGCTAACCTGTACTCCATTCTCAAATTCTACTAAAATATGTGGGATTGAAGCAAGTACTTGATCCAATGACTTGGAATAGAATGCACCGGCCAGATCATTCTGGCCAATATCAAACATGTAGAGCCCCTTTTTGAAGTAGTTTTCAGCTGGAAGATACTTACCCAGCCTCTTACCTGCAACCAAATGGAACGCTCAGTTCATACACAACTTCTTGATAACGGAGACTACCCATATTCATATGAAGTGTGTGTCCATTCATTGCAGTGGAACTGGAAAGTTTAATAGACCCAAGTACATACTCTCTGCCAGCAACTCTAGGACGCGAGCTTTGAACCGGATAAACTGAGCCACCTGAATCCCAAATGAGAATGGGCTCACCGAATATGCAGTCGCAGGAAGTATGGTAGATCCAGCAGCTGCAAAGTTGCATCCTTTTTTGAAAGATGGTGAACCGATTGCTTCCAAATACGGATTCAGAAATGGGAGGTCCATTGCATCCACTTCAGCAAAGTTCCAAAACGACAGGGAAACAAATTAGAAGATAACAAGAGTAAAGTCTAAGACAGTGCAGCTGCCCAGAGCTAGCTACCAAACAAATAATAAAAATAAAAATGAAAATAAAAATCCATAGATCAAACACTTCCAAACAAGAATGTCAGGATTTACGGAGAAAATCTATGATCAACCGGCCATCACAGAACCTCCCAGACGGTTTCTGGAAGTAAATCTCTCCATTTGGTGGCTCGAGGAGCTCGCCGAGCCCTGCAACGAGGCCACCAGTGTCGGAATTTGAGTCACCAAAGTTGAATACTGCAGGAAAATCTAATTCGAAAGGCGTGACAAGAGGGAAGCTGATAGAAGATAAGGTGAGGATTTGCAGGAGGAGGATCTTGGTTGCCATGGCCGAGAGGATTAGACAGCCTTGTAGTATTCACTTTATATACGGATACGGGAACTGCTAGCTATCAGCACGTTCCCACTTTACACGGTGCTAAGGTTTGCGTTGAATTGGGGAAACCCAGAAACAGAGTTCGACCGCAATTGCTGTTAACCATTCAATACTTATTTCCACCAAATGTGTTCCCCTTGCACCCTTTGAATTCACTGCTGAGTCTTCGTTTAATGGAATTAAAATCATGGGGTTTGCTTTGCTTTATATTATGACCATAATTACAAAACAAACCCGAGCCAAATAGTGGGCAGATCACATAGATGAGAGAATCTCTAGTAGTTAGTTTGTCGCGTGTTATTTGAGCGAGGTATGTTTTGAATGCATTATATATTTTGGTTATGTTGAGGAGTTTGAAAGGAAAAGGGTTTGATTGTGGCTTACACAAGCAGCGAACTTGGATTGCTAGTCTTGCGCCCTGCGGTGCATATTTAGGAAGCATGCACAAGGATGCGCCCTTTAAGAAAATTGATAGGCATGTCCCATCGAAATTGGGATGTTTCAACCTACTTTGTCATGTGCTATTTGACAATATACCAATTCATCGAATTGGTAGGAAAGATATGATGACGCATTTGAATGGGCTCGTTGGGGGGTTGCATAGTCTTCCAACGACTAAACAGGGAGAGCAATTAACACAATCATCATGTAGTCAAGCTGAAGGACGATGACACAATTAAAATCATTCAGCTTTTGTTAGAAAAATTCAAGAACAAGGAAGGATTCGTTCCCTGATTCCTGTGCTTGGATAGTGTACACATTAGTTTGAAATCTTCGAATCATGAAGAACCAAGTCGTGAGAGGGTGACCCAAACAAAGAAATGAAGACGCTGAAAATTCCTGAAATATTATGCAGGAAGCTTCTGGTTTCTTTGGCCTTGTCAATTTTTTTGGAACATTTGGCAGCTTCTAATTCAGCCTTTAGAGCTTTGTTCTGTCTCTTAAGCTGCAGAAGTACACAACGCAACATATGAAACGTATTAGTATCGTAAAACATATGGATAACTAAAGCTTCAATTCAATTGAAGTCGGTGTTTGGCACAACAACTTTTGTGTCAGGTGACGCAGGCCTGTAGTCAGAAGAAATTCTATCAAATGAAGCATAATTTCTACAGCAAAGCAGATCACGACTGTTTTGGGGGGTCAAACAGCCAACTCTGAAGTCTTGATTGATTATTCCATGAAAAGCCTTTATAACTAATCCAAACATTGTTTGCTTACCTCCTCAACAGTGATGCCAAGCTCCTCTACCGCTTGGTGCAATGACGAAATTGTTTGCGATGTGACATCTTCATAGGCCATTTCCACATCTTCAACTAAATTAGGATCAAAGAATATTCCCTCCAGTTCCAACAATTCCTCAATCAACGTGACTTCTTTAATAGCCACTTTCTCTCTCAACTGTAAGAGGTGGGATTCTAGTTTAGAGTACAAAGACTTTGTGGGTCAATGAAGAATTTCAGATTAGATCCTAACCTTGTGTAGAATTCTCTCACGTGACTCGTCTTTAGTTGGAGATGAAACTCCTTGCTTGTTGTTGCCCTTTTCTTCATTACAACTTACAGGTGGCAGTGCCTTTATGTGCTTTGCCCTGCAAACATCAGATTGAATTTTATCCCTCACCTAACAGAATTTTAAGCAGTGCAACAGATTTTCAGAAATTAACACTCCATCCATATTTTATTTCTTCAAATGATTCCCAAAGTGTAAGTAGGATCAATGGAATCAAGTTTCCAGGATAAAGCAGCTTGAATGTTTTTTTTGGGTTGGGTTTCTTCATGTGAAGTGGAGGTCCAATACCCAATTCTTGAGGCCCATAAAGAGTGGACCAATACCCTGAATCTAGACAGAATTTGAGCCGTGGAGATCAGGTTCTGAGTTCTGAAGCATCAGTTTTTTTTTTTTGGGCGCCAGAATAGATCAGTTTCTGTTTTTGTGTTGACAGTTTATGCAGTTCCATTTAAGTGGCTATTACCAGCGTTTGAACCATTGGATCGATCTGAAATTTAGGCAACATATTCAGGACAGATATAGGTTGATTCTGAACGGTGGAGATCATGTTGGGTTAATCTGAACTCCAGAAACAGCAGCGTCAAGTAACTCTGTTTTTGGTGAACTCTCTTGTTTTACCTTTGTTTGTTGAAAGATTGTTTATCGTGTGTTGTTGATCTTTGTACAACTTGCATTAGATGTGTGAACTTGTTGTACTTCTGATTATTGATTTAATGGAGTTTTTTGGTGGACTATGGTCCCATGGTTTTTACTCCTCACATTAATGAGATTTTCCATGTTAAAAGTTGCATGTGTACATTGTGGTTATTGGTAAATTGGTGCTCTAATTGTTATTAATTCCTATTAGGTTCACACAAGGTGAAATAATTGTTACTTTTGCTGTTGTAATTATCCCAACAAAGTGGTATCCGAGGCAAGTTGGTGCTTTATGCTTTGGAAATTAATACAAGTAGAATGATTAATCTGAATGATTCAAATTATCATATATGGAAAGGAAAGAGGGAGGAGATTACTACTTGCCTGTATTTATCAGAAAAAAGCCTGAGAGTAAGAGTGATGCTGAATGGATCATATTGCATCGTCAAGTGTGTGGTTACATTAGACAATGGGTAGATGATAATGTTTTGAACCATATCAGTGGTGAGATCAATGCTCGATCCTTGAGGGAAAAGCTTGAGAAATTGTATGCTAGAAAAACAGGAAACAACAAACTATATTTGATCGAACAAATGATGAGTTTGAAATATAGAGATTGGACTCCTATGACTGATCACTTAAATGCATTCCAGGGTATCATAAATCAGTTGTCTGGAATGAACATTAAGTTTGAAGATTAAGTGCAGGGTTATGGTTAGTTGGTAAATTGCCAGATTCATGGTAGACATTCAGGACGTCTTTGTCTCTGCCCCAGATGGCATCATCACCATAGATTTAGCCAAAAGCATTGTTCTAAATGAAGAGACGAGAAGAAAGTCACAGGGTACATTTGGACAGTCAGAGGTCTAGGTTACAGAAAGGAGGGGGAGAAGCAAACGTAGAGGACCAACGGGTAAAACTAGAGGTAGAAGCAGGTCCAACAGGTATGCCAACGTTAAGTGCTACAATTGTATTGTGGTGCTCCTGGGCATATTCAAAAGCATTGTAGAAAACCCAAACAAGATAATAGATAGGATAATAAGGAACATAACAAGAAAGACAAGGGAAACGAGAAGAAAACTGAAGATGGAAATAGTGATGATCGAGTGTTAGCTGCAACAGGTGATTTCTTTATCATTCATAAATCTAATGCTATTAATCTTGTATGTAGTGAGACTAGTTGGGTAATCGACAGTGATGCATCCATAAATGCCACATCTTGTCGAGATATGTTTACATCCTATACATCAAGTGATTTTGGAAATGTTAGGATGTGCGATGATGGTTTAGCTAAAGCTATTGGCATGGGAGATGCTTGGAGACTTGTAATGGTACGATGTTACGTTTAAAAAATATTAAACATGTACCCAATATTTGATTAAATTTGATTTATGTTGGAAAGCTTGATGATGAGGGCTTTTATTGTACGTTAAGCCTCAGTGGAGGCTCTTTAATAGTGGCTAAATGCAAGAAATACTCTTCATTGTATTTGATGCAGGCAAAGCTTTGATCGTTTTATCAATGCAATGGAGAATGAAGGAAAAATAAGTTATGGCACAACAGACTCGGTCATATTAGTGAAAAGGGACTAATGCTTTTGGCCAAGAAGAAGTTCATTCCTAAAGTGATGAATGCATCTCTGAAGAAATGTTCTCATTGTTCGGCAGGAAAGCAAACCAGAGTTGCTTTCAAGACAGCTCCTCCTTCAAGAAAGCCAAGTATATTTGATTTAGTATATTCTGATGTTTGTGGTCCTATGAAAACAAGAACACTCGGCTGTGCTCTCTATTTTTTGACTTTTATAGATGATCAATCGAGAAAAATCTGGGTCTATGTGTTGAAATCAAAAGATCAAGTGTTGAATGTGTTTAAGCAGGTTCATGCCCTAGTTGAAAGGCAAGCGGGGAAGAAGTTGAGATGCATTAGAACGGACAATGGAAGTGAATATTCTGGTCCTTTTGATGAGTATTGCAGACCGCAGGTTATTCAACATCAAAAGACACCTCCTAAGACTCCTCAGTTGAATGGGCTGGAAGAAAGGATGAATCGGACATTGGTTGAAAGGGTGAGATGCCTACTCTAAGAAGGAGCTTTACCAAGATCATTTTGGGGTGAAGCACTTAGGCACTTAGTACCATGTGTTCCTTCAGATTTTGATGTTCGAGACAGGGCTTGGTCAGGAAAAGATGTTTCCTATGACCACTTGCGCATCTTTGGTATAAAGCTTATGTTCATATTCCCAAAGATGAGAGGTCTAAGCTTGATGTGAAAACTTGACAGTGTGTATTTATTGGCTACGGCCAGGATGAGTTTGGCAACAGATTTTATGACCCAGTGCAGAAGAAACTTATTAGAAGTCGAGATGTTGTCTTTGTTGAACATCAAAACATAAAGGATATTGAAAATGCAGATAAGACAATATCTAGAACTAATAATGATTTAATTGATTTGGATGTGGTTCCTGATTTGCCAGAACAAACTGAGGGAAATAATCAAGCAGACCAAGCTTATACTGATGATGGTGATCCTCCTGCACAAGTTGAGGGAGATAATGCAGATCAACCACCACCACCATCCCCAAATGCTTAGGCTCCAGTTAGGATGTCTTCTAGAATTTGAATACTTTCGTGTTTGTATTCTCCTGATGAGTATGTTTTAGTGACAGATGGGGGAGAAGCTGAATGTTACGAAGAAACAATGGAAAATACAAATAGAAATGAGTGGATGGAAGCTATACGGGATGAGAAAAAGTCTTTACATGAAAATGACACTTTCGAACTGGTTGACTTGCCAAGCGTGAAAAGAGCTTTGAAGAACAAGTGGGTGTAGAAAGTAAAGCAAGATCAGTACACCTCACAGCTATGCTTCAAAGCTAGATTAGTTGTTAAAGGTTTCAGTCAAAAGAAAGGACTGAACTTTGATGGGATATTCTCTCTTGTGGTTAAGATGTCATCTATTCATGCCTTGTTTGGCCTTGCAACAAGTCTTGATTTAGAAATTGAGCAGATGGATGTCAAGACTGCTTTTTTTCATGGTGTCTTGGATAAAGAAATATATATGGAGTAACCTCAAGGCTTCGAGATGAAAGGAAATGAGGATTATGTGTGTAGATTGAACAAAAGGCTTTATGGTATGAAACAAGCACCTAGATTGTGGTATCAGAAGTTTAAGTCAGTTATGCAGAAGCAAGGCTATCGAAAAACTACATCTGATCATTGTGTCTTTGCCCAAAGGTTTTCTAATAATGATTTTATTATATTATTACTCTATGTTGATGACATGTTGATTATTGGCAGGAATGTGTCCAGAAATGATGGGCTAAAGAAAAGTTGAGTAGATCCTTTGCTATGAAGAATTTAGGACCCGCAAAGAAAATTCTTGGCATCAGAATTTCTCTGGATAGATCAAAGAAAAAGTATCCATGTCCCAAGAGCAATACATTGAGAAGGTGCTTGAGAGATTTAATATGAGAAAAGGTTAAGTGATTTTTTTACCTCTTGCTACACACTTTAAACTTGATGCTCATCATAGTCCTTCTACGGATAAAGAGAAGGAAGAAATGGGAAAAACTCCATATTCCTCTGGAGTTGAAAGTTTGATGTATGTAATGGTGTGCATGGGACTAGACATAGTTCATGTACCTAGTGTTGTTAGCCGTCACATGTCAAAAGAACACTGGAATGCAGTGAAGTAAATATTGAGATATCTTTGAAGTACATCTAGTTTGAGACTCACCTTCTGAGGTGGAAAGCCCGAGTTGATTGGCTATATTAACTCAGATATGGAAGCAAATGTGGATACTAGAAAATCTACTTAAGGCTATTTGATGATTTTTTTATGATGGTGATGTGTCATGGCAATCAAGGTTGCAAAAGTGTGTTGCTCTGTCTACAACCGAAGCAAAGTATATTATTGTAATTGCTTGTAAAGAGATGCTATGGTAGAAGAGGTTTATGGAAGAGCTTGGTTTCAAGCAAGAATGATATGTAATACTTTGTCATAATCAAACTGCCATCCATCTTGGTAAGAATTCTACTTGAATGGAAAGGTCAAAGCACATTGATGTTAGATATCATTGGATGAGAGATGTTATAAATTACAAGTTGCTTAAACTTGAAAATGTTCACACCAATGATAATGGTGCTGATATGACGACAAAAGCATTGTCAAAGGAAAAGCTTGGAATTTGATGTGGGACTGCCGGAATGGCTAGTCCCTCCACATAGTTGGAAAGGGGGAGATTTATTGGTTTGGGTTTCCTTCATGTGGAGTGGAGGCCCAATACCTATGTCTTGAGGCCCATAAAGAGTGGCCAAATACCCTGAATCTTGACACAGTTTGAACCGTGGAGATCAGGTTCTGAGTTCTGAAGCATCAGTTTTTTTTGGGCGCCGGAATAGTGCAGTTTCTGTTTTTGCGTCAACAGTTTATGCAGTTTCTGTTAAGCGTCTATTACCAGCGTTTGAACCGTTGGATCGATCTTAAATTTGGGAAACATGTTCCGGACAGATAGAGGTTGAATCAGAATGGTGGAGATCCTGTTTGGGTAATCTGAACTCCAGAAACAGCGGCGTCAAGTAACTCTGTTTTTGGTGAACTCTCTCTTGTTTTACCTTTGTGTGTTGTTGACCTTTGTACAACTTGCAGTAGATATGTGAACTTGTTGTACTGCTGATTATTGATTTAATGGAGTTTTTTGGTGGACTATGATCCTGTGGTTTTTTACTCTTTACATTGGAGAGGTTTTCTACGTTAAAAATTGCTTGTGCACATTGTGATTGTTGGTGAATTAGTACTCTAATTGTTATTAATTCCTGTTCGGTTCACGCAAGGTGAGATAATTGTTGCTTTCACTGTTATAATGATCCCAACATTTTTTTCATATTCAAAATAGTTGTATGTTACTTTTTTAATAGTAACATTTTCACACACAATTGTCTGCTTGACTACTATATTTCTCTTATTTTATTAATAAAATTACCGCTGTTTAAAAAAAACTGTCTATTTGACTACTCATCATATGTAATCATAATAATGTAACTTATAGACCTTACACCAAACCGAAGAGTGGATAAGCTCTCTGCTGCATTTGAAAGACTTGGCGAGCAACAACAAAGCAATGCAGTTCGTGAGTAACCTCCCTGTAAGTAAGATACCATTTAGTCTTTGATAGAAATGATCATGGAATGCCGTATTAGGATTGTGACAAGAGAAACTAACAAGAGCATCTTGTAACATCCGTGTCAGTTTTGAATCACGATAAGGTATGTGATTGGCTTTGCCTTGTGGGGAGCACGTTAGAGCATTTATTACATTTCCAAGGGCTGATAAGGATTTGTTTATTGTCTTGGCTTCTTCGAGAACTCTCCCTTCAGCCCCAGTTTTATCTACCTTCTCAGATCCCGCTAGGTCCACAAGTGCTAACTTTCCAGTTTTCACCCTGCGCAAAATGTTAAATATTTAAAGTTCTGTTGCCTGGCAGACTTTTAAAAATATGCTTCACTGAGGCTACCTTTTGTCACCAGTAAATTCCCTATGTAATGTAAACAAGTAGACACAATGACTTCTGCTGCTAGCCATGTTCATTTCTAGCCAAGTTAAGCTTCAAATGCAGATTTCATAGGACTGATGATTTAAAACGTTGCATGCTTAAAAAGATGAAAATCTAGATCACAAAAAGGATACGAGTCTCTCCAACAGCTCTGTTAGCTAATCCTTTCTGCAGTTTCAAGGTTTATATTAAAAACTGAAATGCAGATCATTAATCTACAATAAATTGTTAAAGCATATCTGAACTCACAGATAGACTTTGTAAAGCTTCTAAAGGATTGGAAACATGTATCTGCATTTGGATAGTGTTAGAATACAAAGGGAAAATCATTATAACGGAAAATGATAGTAGTCAATATCAAAGCATGGATGGTTCTACCAAGCTCAACTTGGGTCACAATCTCATCTTTATGTTTAACAAAGAATGGCTGGTTCGTCAATAAAACAGTATTGCCAACCAGATTAGATAGTGTACACAAATCTTGTGATGAAACTCAAACCAAAAGTATTCACATTCCAAACTAGTTGACAGACAAGAACACGATGATGTGGTCACCATAAAATGCATAAGGACTAAGAATAGATGACACTACAATGATCTCATACCAACAAGCACTTACCTCAGTAATTCCAGACAACAATATTCCTTGGGTTTTACTTTCCTTAATCTGTACATTGTCCTTAGACAAATCATAAAGGTCCCTACATAAAAGGATTCAAAAGTTATATTCGTGAGACAATAAATGAATGGAAAGGTCAACATTTCTCCTGATTTTATACCTACCTAGTATTAGGGATTTGCTAAGTGCACATCACAGGAAGTTTAAAATAATTAAAAAACTACCTCTTTGGGTGACACAAACCTCACTTTGTCCATATAGATTTCAACCTGTATGCCACAAAGCACAAAGAAGGTTCACATTGAAGTCATATTAACCTTTATTCCAGGATACTGGGTATAAAACACAACTCAATACCATTGACAACATGACTGTGTATTTGACTGCCTCCTTTATAGAAGTAATTCTCTCAAAGAGTCCATCCACTACTCTTGTGAGTACCCCTTTCTTTCTTTCATCAGAATCAATGATACCGGGTCCCTGATTCAATCACCAAATATAATGTTTTAATAGAACATATATAGCTAAAATATATTGCAATCAACAAATTATCTCATCACCTCCATGCTATATGTCTTTCCTGCTCCTGTCTGTATCAACCAATGCATAAAAAACTTTGTCAGTCGTACAGAACTTTCAAATATATAAGTGACAATTACATTCAAACTAAAAATATCACATAATAAATATATATGAAAAAACCCCCACATTCAGGCAAGATTTCATACTCTTTACTTTCATCACTGCAAAAGCAATACGCAAATGTGTTAACTACAAAGAAGTAACACGCCATTTCTACTTCGTATCTTAGCTCTACAAATGATAGTATCACAAGTTGCATGCCACTTAAAAAATTGGTTTTACATCACTCAGTGAGCACTCCTGATGGAACAGAACATCATTTGTTGAAGTAACAATAATAGTATCATATGTCTTTCATGCATGCCTTCACAAAAACCAATGATGTAAAAAACAAATCACAATCAAATAAATTTAATAGCGCATATGATTGATTTACCAAAGAAATACTTGTTTTCTTCCTAATTCAATAACAAAAATGAGTTTCCTGACCACATTAGTAGCAGTGGGATCAACTCATTAAAGAGTAGCCCTCTAACTTTTATGTCAAATTCGGTTACATATATAGATCCTTCCCTCAAAATGCGTGGAAAAAATTGTAATAAACATATTATGCTAGTTGTAAAATTTTGAAGGCCCATAAAAAGGCTGTTATGATGCATGAACTCATACACGTAATGCACCCAAACTAACATTGTTTGAGGAATTTAGGCATTTATAAGCACAAGGAGAAGCAAGCATCCTTAGGAACAAATCTTGCATGTAAAGAGTCTTGCCTGTCCATACGTGATTATTGTACCATTTATTGCATTTACAGCATCTGCTCAATTAAAGCAACAAAAATAAACACAGAAAGATAAGATTAGACTAAGTTATGCAACAACAGCAATTAGTTCTCAATATTTTCCAATGCTTAGGAAATTCTTTGAAATGGTATGAAAATATCCTAGTTTTCCCTATTCCTCAGTTTAGCTTAGACACATTTTGTAAGCAATGATATCACAAAAATTTGGTAAACATAAAATATATATATATATATATATGCTATGCTTCTTTACCTTGAACAATAGGCAAAGCTAGAAACTCATACACATCCGCCTGATTAGAATCCTCATAGAAGACCTTATCAAAGCTGAACATAAACTCTTCTTCCTTCTCATCCTGTCATACACCAATGCAATTAAGATCTAAAAGGATTAAAGACCAAAGAGCCAGTACTGTCATGAAATCCAAAGCAAGAATTGAAACCAAACCTTCACTTTGAAAGTTTCAGCATCCACGATCTGGATGCACGTACTGTCGCCATGATCACCACGCTCTTTTGAACTCAGGGGTCTGAATCGAGCGCAAACAGTCACGTTCGACATACAGAATCTCAAATCTTATACGGCTTTGTTTTCACCTATCAAAGATCACAATAAAAAAAAAACGAAAGCATGCTTGTTAGTTTAGATCTGAAATCAGCATCCAATATCTGATCACTACTCAAACATTCTCGCATTAGAGAGCAATGAAGAAACGAAGTGATCGCTTGCCATTTGAGATGCAGTTTTTCAAGCATTTCGAACTAAAATCACTCAAATGCGAATCAAATTTCACATTTACAGGAATCAAAACAACGAATGCAAACGATCAGTGGCGCAAAAAAAATCGTCGAACATGCATCTAGCACTCGATCACTACTATCAAACGTTCTCGCACTTTAGAGTGGATGAGGAAACAAAAGGATCGCTTGGCGTTTTGGAAGCAGTTTTCAACCATTTCCATATAAAATCACTCAAATGCGAATCAAACTGCGCTCATTTACGTGAATCGCAACAACGAATGCGAACAATCTTCGAACATTTTGTGCAGTAGAGAATCAAAAGCGCACCATACCGTTTGCACTGAACAATCAGAAGTCTAGAACGCGAACAGAAATTTCTTCCCGCTTTCCCGCTTCTTTTTCTCGGCAAATCAAATGAGAGAGAGAGTGTGTGTGTGTGAGAGTGTGTGAGTGTGTGAGTGTGTGTGTGTGTGTGTTGGTTGGGCTCAACCGCGCGGCATGGGGGTGGCAGCATTAAAGGGGGAGATACGCGGAGATATAGAACGGCGTCGTTTTGTAGGATTGGCTCGCAGAACAAAATGATTGGAAATGGGCCATGGGCCCTTCCCCTCCTTGGCTCATATATTTAGCAGCCCCAGCGCACGTTAGCCAATTAGCTGCTACAGATCTACAGCTGCTTTGTTCCACTTTTGAGTTTTGATGATATTCTTGATGTGTGAAGTTAGGAGGATTAAAATCACTGATTTGCTTCTTTTAAAAAAAAAAAAAAAAAAAAAGAAGTTCAATTTCTTTGTTTTATGAAACTCTTGAGAGCATGAAGCCCACATTGGAAACCAACATACTGTCATTGTACTAGGAGCAGGGTATGAGAAAATGAGTGACAGGAAAGCTTGTAGTACTGTTTTTACAAAGGATCCATCTCTTTTAAGAGACGAAGTGCCAATGTTAATGCTTTGTGCAAAGGTAAGACGCTTGGTGCCAATGTATATGCTTTCACACTTCACAGTATGAATGAATGTCTGGCGTGCAAATTGTAGCCATATCAGTGTAACAAAAGCATTATGTTCCTTCGGTGTATGAATGCATGAAGATGTTGGTACTGAAAAAGAATATAATATCCTGTCTTTTTTATGATGTTTAAGATGCAGTCTATTTTGTCCCTTTCACGTTCTAGAGTTAAAATCAGGAGTGGGCATTTAAGTAACGGTAACTAAAGTTCTCTCCAAGAAAAAGAAAAAAGAAAACGAAGATGTAAACGTTAATTAAAGAACTACGCTTCCTATGCGTATTATTACATCTCTGCTAACGAGTTTGATCTGGTAACACTACTGTGTAAGAAAATGGCACGAGAAAAGAAGTGGGGGCAGGCTTGCATTATTCCTTATCCCTCATAGATGACAAGACAAGTTGAGTGCATCTTTACAATAACAATGGTTAGGGAGGGTTCAAATCATGTTGTAGGCACCGCTCTCTGCCCTGAGAAAAAGGTAATTTAACTAGCCATTGTACGAGTATTATGGTCTGTTATGGGTAGCTGTATGCTCAGAACTCGTAGGGTTCATATTCTATATCATTTGTCATTATTGTAGGTTTTAGTCCTAATTTTCCAAAGGTTACCTAAGCCTGAATAATTATACATTTCATTGCATTAGCAGATCACTGTATCAAAATCAATATAGGTGCAGTAGGAAAAGGGCCGACCAAGTACAAATTGTCTTAACTTTATGGTGTGTGTGTATTTATATATATTCTTTAATTTACAATATGAAATAACAATGATCTTGTCAATTATAGCAGGCCCAAGGAACAATAATTAACACTTACAGTGGGCCTTTGATATGGACAGTAACCGAAGAAACTATGCTTCTCAATGGTATTATTGCATCCCTCAGCTAAAACTTTGCTTTTGTTTGATTACATTGCTGTGTAGGGAAATGACATGAGAAATAGCTGTTCTTTCAAGAGAAAAAAAAAGTATGGGTCTGAAGCTCCATTATTCCTTGGCATGGCCCCGGCAAATCAGAAGACGAGTGGATATTATATGCACAATAGCATCCGTAACAACTTTTGGAGGGTTGAAAATTCCTTCTTTTTTCCCATACCTCCCTCTCACTCCTGTTTTCTTTTTAAATCTTGATAAACTCCTTTTTTCAGTAATAAAAAACATTTATAAAAAAAAAAACATGAAATAAACGTTGGTATATTTTTGTTCTTTTTGTGTTACATGAATCCAAATTGTACCAATTAGTTCGTCTAGAAAGTTGCAAACATTATGATAATCATTTCATTAGTAGATGAGACTGGTCTGGGGTTATCATTTGCATGTACGGGATGATAATGAGGTAGCTCGGGATTAGATAGTGGATGATCCCAAATCACTTTGAGTGTGCTCGGGGTGAGGTAGGATGGGATTAATAACTGTGTCAAGTCAGGGGCGGGATCCGGTTGGCAAGGTTGAGAGGATATTTTAAGGTAAAATTATTTAAAAAATTTTAAAAAATCATGTCTGAGGCAGGCAGGACAGGATGAGAAAAGAAGGCAGGAGATACAATTTTTATTGCACATATTATTTGTTTTGTGTTGATAGATACCGATGCTACAATAAAGGGATCAAAGTTGGCTTCTGAGGCAGTTGATGGGCCACTCGTAGTTGAGTCATCGATGGGTAAAATGGTGATATTAGATAGGATGTGTCGTAACATGGTATTATTACCCTTGTGGTGAAGTTCACAATAGAGTTACTGCTTGGAACAACACTTATATCAAGTTGATAGGACGACACTATTGAGCTTAGGGAGCTTAAGAGATATATAATGATGATATGCTTGCCCTTGATTTTATCAAGCATAATAGTTCTTAGTGAGGTGCTCCGATGTTATTTGCGATTTTGATTTTGATGTTATATGATTTTGAAGGTATATGATTTTGATGATTTTGAAGTTAAACCAGATAACATACCCGCTATATAATTAATGATTTATTTGAACAAATTATGAGTGTTTAATGGTTTTTCAAGATTGCATGAGATCTTAAATATCTCATCTGGCATGATTTGTTTAACGGCAACGTCCAATTCGATACCAAAGGGGGGAAAAAATGAAACAAGCGCAGCCTTGGCGGACGGACGAAAACTAGGAAGGAACCAAGCAGTCCCTGACTTGAGAAAAAAACGACATTGTCGTACACTGATAGGCTCGTTTCAGCACTGAGGCCCCGCTCACATTTGAACTTTGTTTTGATCTATTTCTGCTTTTTTTCAAACCCTAAAAGAGTTGTTGGATCTCGCATTGGGATTTGGAAACCAACATACATAGGTACCCTATTATCGTACATGCACACCCCAAATCATCAGCATCATTCAGGACATCCTTAATTATTGAAACAACACCGTGTTTTGGAGTTTGAGGCCATGTTAATTCTTTCTTTATGTTTTAATCCCAAACCCCTGCTCGGATTTTCTGTTTTTGAGCTTATTAATTCATTATTAGTGTTTTTTTTTCTTTTTATTAACCCTATTTGGTTAATAATTAATTTTGGAATGAAAGCCAATATTCCAACTCTGACACCATCATGCATGGGTAGTACTGCTAAACTCAACCAGATATGAACTTGTAATTTAGATAAAAAAAGATTATGACAGTGGCAGAACGTATTGGGTGTGGGTAGGCATGTCAATTAAGTTGATGTTGATGATTAGAGTGTTTGGGGATTTATTTTATTTTGGGTTTAATTTGGTATCTATCTAAATTCATTTCTATTTTAATTTACACCCTACGTATTCTTCATTTTACCCTCCAACTCCAAACTAATGATTTTACTTGAACCTACCCATTCAATGTCACGCAGTCAAGCTTGACCCAAACGCCTTCCACTTTAATCAATTTCTAAATCCGGGTCTCTTTCCATGTACTATTTACGTCCCATGTTTTTCTTTAGGATTTTTGTCATGTACACTTTAGAAAATTTGGTTTTAACAATCTACATTTTCTAGGCTTAGTCACACATGGACCACCAGTGTCGTTTAACCGTATCCAGACCCAATATGTGCCCATATGGATATCTCACCCCTACTAGCTCCCCCGCCCGACTAATATTCTAAAGAAAAACACCGTACATTCTATTATTCTAATCTAATATTCGTTTTTTTAATATATATATATTAAATCTCAATGTAAATTTTTGAAAAATTTATTTATTAGCACCCGTGGTAGCCATATCCACGACAAGAAGAGAGCTGCGATCATCAAAGCTTGCATGGAGGAAGCACGACATGTAGCGAAAAGCGTACAGAAGGAGTACGGGCACATAGCGTTTGTTACGTGTACGTGCTGCGTTTAGTTATGTGTTCAATATAAGTGATTGCACGAAACAATTACGACTAGTTACATGTACTTGCTGTATGAGCTAGGATTGAAGATGTCTTGAAGCCCATCTTCTATATTGACCAGTTATGACTCCTATTATATATATACACACACACATATATATGTGTGTGTGTGTGTGTTTGTAACACTTATACACTCTAATTGAGTATAAGAAATTAAAAACACTTTTAATACGGTCATGGATGTAAGTCTTTTGTGACCAATTAAACCACATAAAGTTGCTTGTCATCCATTGACACGGAGCTTTATGTTTGTTTGGGATCGTCTTTCATACACTAAGATTCTTGATACTTACGAGTGTTGTATTTGTAGGGAAATTTCAAACCAAATCCCGAGAGTCAAGAAAATGCAAATGAGAATCTAAACTGACCTTTCGGATGTGCACACAGTGGAACACCCCTTGGGTAAAACCTTTTCACTTCATAGATGTTCAAATTTGGAGTGCGTATTTTAACTAATACTGGCCAACCCAAAAAAAAAAAAAAAAAAACCTTCAAACTCTTATTAGCTGGCTTCAAACCTTTAGTTTATTGTCTCTCTGTTTTCATTCTGGTTGTACTGCTGTACTTGTAGCCATACGATGTTGAAGTAATTGTTATGTTTTTTTTTTCTTTTTTTTTTCTAGAGAAATATTTTCAGCCTGGCTTACATATTATTAATTGTTCAATATGGCTCGAATGTATCTCACTAGGCAGGTAGAATTGTATATGCTATAAGCTGCAGATTTTTCATCATATGGGTGTTTTTTCTTCAGAATTTAAATCTAGACCTTTCCCGGCACAAGCTTTTAATGCACATGTTAAAAATAAATAAATAATGACTTATCAATATTTTGTTATTTATTATTATTATTAAAAAAAAAAGATGACTTAGTCAGACATGATCAGGATAGGAGTAGAATTTATGTTGTCTAGCATGGTAAATTAGCGATTCTATGAAGCCAAATGTAACACGTCAGTGAGCTAAACAAATCATTTTAGTATCCGTAGTGGGCTACTCCGTTGGACTGCTAAATGGCTACAGCTATTCAAAGCTCCTTCCTTTATTCTTCATGATTAGTGTCAATGCAGGTTTTACTTCAGGAGTCCTAATTGCACAAGGATTCTTCGTTAGTCAAAATAACAGCATATAATACTTGGTTTTAGCAGATGAAGCGTACTTTTTAAAAGGGGGTTGTATTGAATATTAGTAGCATGGTAGAGGGCATAATCAGATGAGAATGTAGGTGGTGCAGTGCAAAGCAGGAAAAAGGCCGACCGAGTTCAAATTACTAGTAAAGTGACAGTCAAATTGGTGACTGCAAAATGGCGAAAAAGCTGATCAGATCTTGACAGCCTCGGTGGCAAATTAGGTTCAAACACTAATTCTCACATGAGCTACTGTGTCAGTATGCCTGCACGTGTGTGCACGCCTGTGTCTGCCAACATATTCATTTATTTGTCACGGTGAAAAAGAAGAAAAAATGAAAATGGGGAGGGGGGGAAAAAAAAAAAAAAATCTTCTATTTCCTTTTACATGTCCTTCAATTTTGACCTCTGGATAAGTTTTCCATTTGTGCCTCCAAATGGGTGGTTAGCTAACTAATTACGAAAGGGATTGCAAAGCTGTGGCTGTGAATGTGATAGAAAAAACTTGGAAAGAGGTGGTGTTTTGGGAGGGTGTATTGACTGTAATTGTGCATGGAAGTGAAAAATAAATCAGCTTTTAGGCACTTTCAATGTTTAACTTTGGACTCACTTGGAACTCCCATCACTTATCAGTGCACCCAAAGTTTTTAAAGCCGGGTCGGCTCTGGTTTACCAGATAGAGGTGGCCGGTAAGCCTATGCGTACTAAGCTATATATTTTAAAAAAAAAAAAAAGGACTGACATGTGATGCACATATATGCATCAAACGAGACTGTCACACACGTTATTTGCTCTGAGCCGGTCACTATCCGGGGTTCCTTGGCTACATTGTTTATATATTACTTTCATTTCATTAATATTTTTATAGCATATATATAAACTGGGTCTTTTTGTTCCCTTCTTCCTTCTTTTTAGGATGCAAGCCATTTCCTGCTTTTGTTTTCTTAATAATTGCTCTTGAATTGAATGTAGAGTGTTACTCTTCTCATTTTTTTCCTTTTCGTGAGCTATACGTGTCACTGACGGTATTAAAAGAAATATAGCAAGAGAGAGGAATCCCTGAATCCCATATTTTCAGAAGAGTACACCAAGGTAAAAAAACAAAACAGAGGTAAAAAGGGAGTATCTAGGCTTGGAATCTTCCGCTTAAACCTAAGAATTTGACATATCCAAGGAAATTGATGTTGTTTTCCTCTGAAAAATATTTGTTATTATTATTATTTCGGGTTCCTACCCCGGTGGGCTTATT
The DNA here is from genome assembly GCA_023512835.1 of Taxillus chinensis. Taxonomy (NCBI): domain Eukaryota; kingdom Viridiplantae; phylum Streptophyta; class Magnoliopsida; order Santalales; family Loranthaceae; genus Taxillus; species Taxillus chinensis. The sequence continues at coordinate 19,294,099 of CM042089.1, read as the reverse complement.
CTGTGCATGTGAAAAATCATTATAATAAATTCTACTTTTTTTTTAATATGAAACATATGTATTGCCAAACGCTGTCTTCTCAGTTCTATTGATCATGGAATTTGCAATTATTGACCCCCCACGTGTAAAGTTATAAAGTAAGCCACACCCTCCTCTCTCTCTCTCTCTCTCTCTCTCTCTCTCTCTCTCTCTCTCTCTCTCTCCCTAGCTTTTCCATATATTTCTATGTTTCACCCTTTGGTTCAAGCACATGTACATGTATAGGGACGTTGTGATACTCATTTCATGGGTCTCTCCAGGGGACCAAACCCTGATCCTGCTTTTTACCAGGTAATCTGATTTAATCTTGAGACAGCAGGTTTATTGGGTCGAGACTCGACTGTTGTTGCTTCACCCTATAAATTAGTCCGCTTCAAGAATGTACGTACTCGTGGGAATAGAATAAACAATAAATCCTACCGGCCTGTATATGTTTTCATGTTATGAATAATCCATTGAAACATACATCCATATAAATGAACAAAATGTATGAACTGTTGTTCCAAATGAATAGTTATGGCATGGGTTGGCTAATACATCCAACCTTACAAGCCATCACTTTATGTCCTCTTATCTTTATTGGTGACATGATATATATATATATATATATACATACATATATATATATAGAGAGAGAGAATCCTCAGGAGAGGGACGGCTGACATGCTCCTCTTGGAGCCTTCTCCATTGGCCCGTGAATAATGTGTTCAACAAACTTGCGTTAAATTACAACTCTCACATCATTTTGTTCATACATTTTACTTTTTACTTTTTTTAAAAAAAAAATTTATAATAATATCTCTCCCGTCTCACCCACTTCATTTCCTTCAAAAAAAAAATACAATATTATACAGATAATTCACATATGACATGAACACTCCCAATGCAGGGGATGTTCTTGCATGGATTATGTACCTGAGTAGACTTTTCCATTCAAAAAATCTCTCTTGCTCGGGAAAGCCTGTGTGTCCCTGATGACCACCACTAAGGCATAACATTTCATTCACCCACAGTTTTATTGAACTAATCCAACATACATAGTCCATGTGACAAGAAAATTAGTTTTCGTTAGCTGTGATGACACTTCAGTTCAAGGTGTTAACTCCCACATATTGACACTAGATAATCATGTTAGGAGCTGCTGTGGTCCATTGGGAGGGAATATAATCTCTCTCCCCAATCAAAAGCCCACCACCGAATTCAAATTTTACATGATCTCCCAACTGATGAAGCTAAGTGCATCTAATTGATGTAAAGCGGATCGCAGAAGCATACTCTGTTCAAGTTCAATAATTCAAATTTCCACATCAGACTATCAGAGTCCCCCCCCCACTCACTCACCCTTTCTCTATCATTCTCCAACATTAGCTCACGTGCCGTGCATCATCATCCACCAAACTTTAGTGTTTATATATAATTCAAATCCACATCAGACTAACACGCTCAACCCAGACCTTGAAATGATTGTAAAAAACAAAGTGTAAGAAGAGGAGACGTGAGAAAAGAAAGGTAAAACGTAATAATTGTGCCATCTTCTTTCACCAGAAGAAAACAAAAGCCTTAATTAGCAAACAGCATTCATCAGAACGGAACAAAAATAAAAGAATAGGCATTGGGAAACAAGAAAGGCCTATTTGGGGTCAGTTGCAAGAACAGGAAGGATAAAATAATTATAATGGCTGGGCTGAGGAAGTGAAACTAAGCTCAAACTGCAACAATTCACACTAATTGGTGCATCTTTCATCGATGCAGTACTGATCTCCATTGTAATGATTAAAAAAAAAAGGCACAATTATTCCTCTGGTTGAAACATTATTTGTTGCTGTTACTATTATTATTATTAAAATAAATGGATGCTCAACAAGGCTGGCTGCCTTCAGACATTGAAGCAATTCTATTGGTCAGAACAATGACCATACCCTGTGACATTTATTTAGTTAGATAAATAAATTATATTGGCCGCGTCCTAACCTGTGTCCAACAGCATAACTCTCCTCCTTAAAAAGAAAGGGCAAAGGACCACCCCCTTCCCACGAATCAAAAATCATTGGAATTTAGTGGCGTATCGTCCTTGAATATGTAGCCTTAAACAGCCACTCTCTGCTCTACAACACCACCAACCCCCGTGAAAGGGGAGAGGAAATACACCCAAATTGGCCTAGCAAGAAAGTAAAATTTGATAGTGACACTACATAGTGGCTGAGAAAGAAAGTTTGAAGTACACAAGATGCCTACAGTTCAAAAGAAAAAAAAAATCCCACATATTAAACATGGTGGTGTAACACTTGGATCGGATAACAACAACAACAACAACGATAATAATAAAAATAAAAATAATTTTTAAAAAAAAAAAAAAGAGTACTAATTCGAATGCGAATTTTGCAGTGTCCTAGTTCAAGAAAGCCTCTTCTTGGATACTAGCAAGCAGCTGATGCACGGCAGTGGCAATCTCATCAACTGAATTCAATCCACACTCATCTTCCACCTGCATTAATCAATCAAAAACCCATACCGAAAATCAAAATTAATAAATGGAATAGTGAATACAAACTGCTTATGGTATCCAAATATGTGAATCAAAAGACTCTCAGAAACCCACCTTGACACTGAGGGAGTAAAGCGCGGTTTGAGCCACAGTGGTGACATTGAGGTGGAGAACCGTGAGGCGTAGTTTCTGCAGCCCGGACACGGTTCTGAGGAGCTGTTTTGGCCGCTTTCTGGCCCTTATTTTGATGCTGGCATGGGTCTCCACCATGTTCACTTCCACATCAGCAACGGTGGACGCCGACGACCCACCATCCGGCGCCGTCGACGCCGCAGTCATCGAATACTGCGGGAAAGCGAAGAAGTCCGAAAACGGCAGAGAACTGACAGTCACGCCACTTCCACTGCCACTACCGCCGCCGCCGCCGCCATCGGTGCAGTCAGATTCCTCACTCTTGGTCTCCTCCTCGTCCTGGGTCCCCAAAAACTGCAGCCGCTGCTCTAGCTCCTTGACAAAATTTATTGCTCCCCCCTATAATTGATGCTTGGTCACCCTATAACACACAAAATTTACAACAAAAACACAAATTAGTCATCTACATCAAGCAATCAATTTAATTGGCTTCTGTTTTGGTTAAACATTCCATATAGCAACTATAGCGCTATTGTAGAGCAATTATATATAAGAAATGTGCATGCAAGAGAAAAATAAAACAAAATAATAAAAATAATAATAGTAGTAGTAATGGCAGAGAATGATAGATGGATATATACCCTTTGAACGTAAGAGTCGGGCATTAGAGAGCGGAGGACGGAGAGGTATTCATTCATCTGTTTCCTCCGGTTGCGCTCCACAGCAATGTGTGTCATTCTCTGGTTCTCTATGTCCTCCTTGTTTTTCCGGCTCTTCAACCGCCTCCGCTTCGCCCGGCCAACCACGGCGGCGGCCGCCTCCGTCCCCAGCGGGTCCACGGCAGCGGATTGGAGGCCTTCCGGGGCGCGATCAGCCTCCAGGGAGTAGGAATTGAGGTGGTGCATGTCCATGAAGTACTGGGACGCCATGGACGAGGCAGAGGGGGGCGATGAGTTCTGGACGTTCCAGCCCCCGAGATCGCAGCAACTCCCAACCAGCTGGGTTTCGAGGCTGTCGAGGAACCATTTCCCTGAGCCGCCGCAGCCGCCGCCCTCTACTTCTTCCTTGGGTGGGCCAAAGTCCCACGTCCCCAGATGGTTGTAGTTGTTGATTCCTCCTCCACCGCCGGCGCCGACCCAGGAGCTGAGGTCTTTGCTGTTGGCGGCGTAGCCGCCGTAGCCGCCGTACCGGTCTTGTTGGAAAACCACTGCTTCCAGGGCCATTTCACGCTCTTTCTCGCTGTCCAAACACATCGAGGCGGGTTAGAAAATGTAATACTGTTTTTGCACCAGTGGAAGCAGAGCTTTTAAGGATGTCGCAGACCAGGTATTTATACATGTAACACTGATCCCCCGTCCCCCTCTCTCTGCCCGTGGCAAGTCTTTTAAAGTCTCCTCCGCCTCTCAGAAACAACAGTAATAATAATAATCAAACCATGGTAAATTGTTTTTCATGTTATCATTGTTTATATATAATTTTGTTACCGTCGTTACTACAGTCTACAGCTTGCGCGTGAAATAGTGCCAACTCTTTCTTGAGCTCAAGAGGCGTGCACGGGGAAAACAAATAGGACGCTCGTCTTAAAAAAAAAATCAAATTTAATATAAAATTAATAAAAACTAAATAAATATATCTATTTATTTATTGGCAAAACAAGAAAAGTTTAAAAATATGAAAAATAAATAAATAAATATTTTTTTTATCTGCGTATCATTCTATTCCATTGCGGATTCTGCTACAGAATACATTAGCACATCATTAAAATAAAATGGGTAGATGTCTATCATATTAAATGTCCAAAAAATAACCACATTTGATGGTATAACGGCATAGCCATTTGTGTTGATCTTGCGCACAATCGCAAGATCACCATCACATGATCTCCACAATAAACAACTTCTATCACTCATATAAATCAACAATCTTCTTATACTTAGTATTCACAACTTTGTTTTGAGTGTCAAATTTATCTATAAGTCTAAATGAAAACTTTGATAATAAATAAATCCACTTAACATGTAGATCTTTGCTTATTCTTACATGTCCACCGATATTTATATTTTTAAGGTCATACAATCTAAATAAGGAGTAAATTCTGTAACCACCAAATAATTTTTTAAAATTCATAAAGCTCTCACAACTACATAATACTCTTTGTCATAAGTAGATTCTTTGAGGCTCACTCAATTTTTCCCCTTAAAAGAGCAATAGCTTTCTTTTTCTTAAAATAATGCAACACCAATCCCACTCCACCTCAATATGATGCATTGCATAACAACTCCTTCAATACCCAACATCTCTACTCACTTTTTTTTCCGCCATTGAAACTTTTTTTCTTCAATAATTTAGTTAATAGGACAACAATAGTATTAAAATACCTAATAAATTTCATGTAAAAAAAATCTCCTATTCCAAAAAAAACCTCAACTCTGTCGCTTCTAAAAGAGCAAGCCACTCCCCATTACTTTGGTATTATTCACCATAATGATATCATAACTAACCCCAAATCTAAGAAGCAATAATTTATTTTCTAGGAAAATACACTTTTCAAATTAACATATAATTTTTTCCCTCATAAAACAGTCAATACGTGCATCAAATGTCTAATATGCTTATCTTCGACTTACTATATATTAGTATATCATCAAAAGAAAACCATAACAAGCTATCCATTAAAAGGTTTGACTACTTTAGTATCTTTCACTTGATCTTGCATTGACGGTCATCATGCATCGTATAATAACTCTTCATTTTCTGATGATTATCCTCCAAGAATCAATGTACTCTAATGGCATCATCTTGCTTTAGGGTGGGATCCTGAAAATTATCCCTTCCTCTCAGATGAAGACACTCAAATAAATCATCGCCAAAGTTAAATTGACCGACATAATCATGTCTCCTAGTCACTCCACACTAAGAACTCTTAATGCAACATCTCATGTCCATCGAGTTGACATGTTTGGTTAGACCCTCAAAACATAACTCTATGTGCGGGGTTTTTTGACCTATAACATCAATCTTTACTCTCAAAACTCATTGATTGGATTCATGAACTCTTGCATTTTGAACTTCATATGGAATACAAACACCACCAATGCTTGGACCCATTGACATCTCTACAAAAAAATATTTTTGCTTTTTTACCAACTGACGTAACACAAGAGTAAAAGGACATTGAGAGATTGATTACAACGATCAAACCTATTAAAAAAATTGTCAATCCAAGTAAACTAAATATAAAATTAATAAAATTACTATAAAGTTAATAAAAATCAAATAATGTATGAGATATTCTTGAACAAAGCATAGTATAAAATTATAACTAAACAAGAAAACTCTACAAAAACCAGTGGAAATAGTATACTTTAGGTTTTGACAAATGAATATTCTGATAGTCTTAGTTTGGTAATATTGTACTTTTTTTAAAAAAAATATTTTTTAGTTTTACTGGAAAAAAACTGTTTGAAAATAAATAAGTGAGTGTTTTATAAACTATAATTTTGAAAGTGTTATATGTTTTAAAAGTATATAATAATCATTTGGTAAATTAAAAATAAAATTATTATAAATATTTAAAAAGATAAAAATATCCTTACTTTTAAAATTTTAAATTTGCATTTCTTTTTTATTTGATTCATAAATAAGATTAATGCTAGTATTTTATAATACCTGATGATAAACAACTTTGAAATATAACCTTTAAATTATTTTTACTTTTTATCATATTTTTTTAACTTGTAGTTACCAAATGAATTTTGATGCTTAAGACATATTATGAGAAATGGTAGATAATTTAATTTAACTATCACTTTTAATTATAACTATTTTCACCAAACTTCGGTGTGGGTTTAATTTGTTTGGGTCTCACTTATGACCAAAGTTGTCATCGAGATGGTGCTATTTCAAGTCATGGGCGACTTTGCACCCTGAATAACGTAGTGGTAAAATTGATGCCTCAACCCCCAACAAGGATATAATTGGAGATACCAAATACGACTTCTTTTCTCTTTACATTTTTTTTGTTTTGATTACAGGAGTTTATATAATTGGAGACCCGATTCCCAAGTTCAATTAAGTGCACTTTTGTGATTGATTTCAACACGCAGAGACAAACCATGACGATTAAAGCGCTCAATAAAACTAAGAAATAGGTGGTTTTGGGTATCTTTTTCACTAATCAAAATTTGGATAGGAAAGATACATATATATAAATTGACGAGGGGCGATAGGCTAGGCCGATGGTGCTAGTATGAGTATTAGGAATATAAACTTTATCTTTTGAGGCTCATAAAATTTTGACTGGATCAATCCAAAATCCACCACCCTATGCTAATGCTATCCTCCCCTCCCCTTTCTCTCTCCTCTACTCGTTCGACATATATATCGTTTAATCCAAAACCCACCACCCTGTTTTTTCTCTCTGCTTAGCTTCCGGAAACAAAGGTGATTTATTATTGATTAGTGGTGATATCACGATTACTATTAATCATCTTAAAGATAACCTCGAGAGTAATTATATGAAGTTCCAAAGACAAAAGGATATCATGCATAAATACAAAACTGATGGATGGGTGGTTCCAATCAATATTAAGAACTAATTAATATCCATTTAGCTTTTTCATGCCCCCAAATTAAATACACTGTTTTATATCTTTTAACTATATGGTCTTCCATTCCTCCCTTATTTTTCTAATCCATGTTAACAGGCGCAAACCTTGAGCATATGCTCATAATATATTTAGTAGATCTGACTTATACTTTTTATAAGTAGAAGGGCTGTGCCATGGCCTACGTAGTCATTCTAGTGGATCAAATACCTTTGGTCAAACAACGAAGAAAAGTGCTCCCAAGTTGGGGGGAATCATATATCAAACTGCTTCGGTCAGGATTTTGGGGTTGGGGTTGGGGTTATAAGTTTTAGGGGAGTGGTCTTTCAATTTATATAAAGGTTTATTTATTTTTATTTGTTTATTTGATTTGATTTGTTTGGCAATTTGCAATATAATGGGATTCATGATCTGGGATTCTGGGGAAAAAAATATTATGTAGGTCAGTCAGAAGTACCAAAATTATGGGGGGGAAACCAAAAAAAAAGGCTGACATATCAGAGAGATTCGGGCAAAGAGCACAGCCCCACAGCGGCATAGCTAGAGAGGGCAAAAAGACCCCATGCATACCCCCACAAGAGAGAGAAAGAGAGAGAGAGAGGGAGAGAGAGCCCACTACACAGCACCTTATAGACAACACGAACCCACAACATTTCCACATACAACAAAAGAATGGTGGGGGGAGGAAGGAAGGTGTGGAAAACAGTAAATTTTCATGTGACTCTAGTATGGCAGGTTTATTTATGTATGGCATTGTTATTATTTGGTCTCTATTGTTATTTCTTAATTTTAAACGTTAACTCATATACACCCACTACGGTTGGTGCAATTTGAATTCCCGGCAATTCAGCTCACAAATTCCATCCATTTATAGATGAATGAATCAGTTACGTTTAATGAGATTTATGGAAGGTTTGCAACATTTTATCTATCAATATATCCAAATATAAATTGGTAAGATTTATGGACTAAAAGCCTCAAATTCATTAACTCTTAAATTACACCAAATTAAAAATACAAGTAAAAACAAGACTAAATGACTGTTAATTTCAATGCAAAAAAAAAAAAAAAAAAAGCCGAAGCATCTAAAACAACATACTAAAAAAATGATGTCCTATAGGAAGAGAACTGTACATCATCTTATAATTTTTTTCCTACACATTTTTTCTTTTTTTCTTCTTCTTTCATGCTTTTTGCATATAGTCTTATAATTTTATATGAATAAATTTATTTGTAGTAGCCAAAATAAGACTGTATTGCAAGTTTTTTTACTTTTATCAAAACGTCGTATAATAAATTTTTAATCAAAATTATGTTATCTTGATAAAAATATAAAGGAATTTCAATATAATCCAAAAGATTTTGAATTACAAATAGCATTACTCATTTTATATGTACAAAGAAATAGTTGTTGCTGTTCGCGGATTCTTGGTATGAAATTGTAAATTAATATTTTAGAATACAAATAATTTATAGAAAAGGAGAATTAAAGCTGTATACATATGTTGGACAATATATACTGTGAATATTCTTTTCAGATTAAATAAACATGTCAAATAGTATAATAATGAAATTATAAAATATAAAGTACCGCAAACGTATGTGAAATATTTCTTTCGATCTGTGTCGCATAATTTTTGTGTATATTATCAACATATTAATTATATTGTATTTGATAGAAAAATTACATTACTAATTATATCTTATCAACACGTTATTATGATAATGCCAAAGTTATGCAATATACGTCAGCTGTATTTAGCATATATATATATATATAATACAGTATTTTATGGCATTTAAAAATAATTTATACGTGACGGGTGGCCTTTATTATAAGTATTTTATTAAATTCTTCCAGAACCTTTTTCCCTCAAAAAAGAGAGAGGGTGGTACTGGGTTGTAAAATGAATAACTTCCAAGCCTATTTTGGTAAATTCCAAGTGATGATAAGAAATAAAGTAGAATTCTCAATTGCTTTCATATTTTATTATTCTGTGAACGGAAAGCGTACGAAGAAGATGGGAAAGCACAAGACGCGACGAAGAATTGAGGAGAACAGCAAAAAAAAAAAAAAACAGAGAGTGGATGGGTCAGTCAATCCGAGGCGACGTACCAAAGCGGTGAAAAGGAAAAGTGAAAGTAAACTTTTTCATTACCTCGGATAGATGTGAAATATCATCGTAAACATCGTAGATTCGTAGCGTACGTAGCGAAGGGAGAGACCACAGACCAGGAGGAGTACTACTTCACAACTTTAAATCTGCACAAATGTTACTTGTTGTCCATACTAAAATTTCACATATATGTTGCAACCATAGTACTGTTCCCAACGCAAAATCACCAAAAGTGATGCTCTTTCAAGATGTTACAAATCAAAACTAGCGTTACTTTTGCAATATATCTACCATACTCAAATCCCTAACATATACACTAACATATGAGTAACGTTTCATATGGGTATATCATGCGAGTTCGAGTTCGCTGCGATAGATAAGAAAAGGTGCATCTTGCGATTATTCATTTTTTTCCATATATTGTTTTAGTTTGTTTTGAGAATTTTATTTTTATTTATTCTAATTATATTTGTGTAAAATTCAATCGTTAGTTCACTATAAAATTTTATAGTTATGATATATACTACATGAATATATAATTTAATTATTAATTAATTAAAAGACAGCATGGTATGAAACCCTGACTGAACAGCTAAGACATTTCATATATATATATATATATATGTATATATATACCAACTTTTTAAAAAAATTATTAATATTACATATCATTTAATGTCACTGTTAAGTTTCAAATATCAGATCCTACATTCTATGATTGAGCTCTATCAGTTGGGTTTAATGGTATAATCATGTTATTTTAAAAAATATTAAATCTGATGAATTTAAAAATATTTATAAGTAATTAAAATTCATATTAAAAAAAAATTGCAAACTAGGCATATATTTTTTTTTAAAAATGTCATCTAAAAGTACCATTAATATCTATTTGTTTATTTGTCGAGTTTCCTTCTTTTGACAGCGTGAAAAATTATATGGTGCACACACATGCAAGCCATAGACAACGCGGTAACATAATTAAGTTCAAGGAACTAAAAAATATATTATTCGTACGTAGAATAATATTATAAAAGGGGTTAAAATGCGGAGAAATTTTAAATTTGCCAACCCAAAATCACAAATGAAAACAAATATGCCAACCCATTAATTGTTGGACATTATATAAAACCAAAACCCCAATCCAGTGCCTGCTCTCACTGCCACATTTCACTCCATCGCATTTAATATTAACGACAATCTCCAACATTTCATGAACACTAATAATCTCAAAAATATATTATTAATTAGTACACGCATCCTCGGTGATGAACTCATTAACAAAATGTTTATTTTACCAACTAACATATATAATTAGACCATCAGCTTTAAAAAAACGGTATTTAGACCCACCAGCTGGTGCTCTCCTTCCCGATTGCATGTGATTAATTATCTGGAACTCCTGTTTAAGCCATGATTAATTAAGCGGTGCAACCACTCGGATCTAATCCCTAATCACTACAACTCATCATTCTTCATTTTACATCCTGCCATTAATAAGTAAATACTCAATCGCTGTGGTAAAAAAAAGGTGTATGCGTACACCCCAAAAAAAGCCCAAAAGGCGTGTAGCTAGGCAGGCGTACACGTATATATATACTTCATAAATCTTGCTGTACTTTCTTACATTCGTACGTGCGTCATGCACCAACATGTATATGGATGTGTTTTTAATAAATTAAAAGAAAAAAATGCAAATATAGCACAACGATTTTAAATTTAAAATATTAAATGGGGGAAAGAAAAGTGAACTACTGCGGTTGTCATTTGTCATCATCATAATCCTAAACCTTTCAGATATATAGACGCCTTGCGTGACGTATAGGTATCTTAATTATCGCGACCCTTTTTCACCTGTACTCGAGTTTGAAGAAAGCATATATATATATATATATATATATATATATATATATATATATATATATATAATATACACATATATAGATGACACCATTGAAGTGCATGCATGCACCAGTAGACTAGCTGCAAACTTAATTATGAAACAATGCAACAGTACTTGACTTTTCTCACCCTCCCAGCTCCCATTTCACCTGGAGCTCATCAATAGAGTTGTTGTCTTTAAGCTTGATTCAAATTAAAAACAGGCAGCATATAAATAACGACATTACAACAAACTAAGCATTAATTTCTAGACAAGATTAATTGTATGTATACAACCGAAAGGGGAAGTCATACATAACTACGATGATTAGTTGGGCCGGTTAACAAACACCGGCTCCCGTCGCCCCCACCTCCCCCGCCCGTCGCCCCCACCTCCCCCCGGCAATATTGAATAGCAGCGACTGAGTAAAACAAGGAAGAAATAAACAAAAGTTGATAAGAAGATGTGACAGCATTAATCGTATGCTTCATCACATGAATTAGAACGAATAATTATATGTTATTTTCGGTGTTGCTGCCTCTCTTGAGGTCAAGGATTAAGTAGTTGTTGGGAGCTGCCGCTTCATCCCCCATATATGCATGGTAGTCAAGAAATTACAGGTCGATATTTTTCTACAGACCTTGCATTTAAATGAATTTATTGAAGAAATATATGAAGAAAAAAAAAACACACTTTCAATTAGTTTACACTCAAAACTATTGCTTTGTATAAACAAAGAGAAGGGGGAGAAAGCTATGGGCAATGATCACAATTCATATAACCAAAAAAAAACATGTACAATAAATTCTTTAATGAATACATTAACAGAACCATAACCGCACAAGATACGTGATTGCATGGGATGGGAAGCAAGTGATGCGGTGTGCGATCGAGCAGTGCTCCCCAGAGTAATATAATAAATCAAACAATTTGCACGATTTTACTGTTATCAAAATCAAATAATTAATTCGACCCAAAGCTCTTTCCAAGACAAACTAATCCTCCAACCTCTGTTTTGACGGTAAATCAGATCAATGGTTCAACTCAACTACAATGCTTAATTACTGCTTCCAACTAGTTAATTATATTGCTTTCATGTAAACTACTTAACTTAGCTGGAATAAATATTTTGTATTTATCTCTATTATTCTGGAAAATTATTTTTTCAATCATGTCTTATTGGAGGCTAATTTTTCTTTATGTACTTATATAGAGTAATGTTATATATATTATGTAGAACAACCGCGCTTATAGCAGGAATACTTTAATTAATATTATTCTTTTTTAATTCATATCAATCCAATAATAAAAAATCTATTTTATTTCCATGCAAATTACATATATAATGTACGTGCCAATATATTTTTCTAATTATATAATATTTTAAACATAACACAAAATATTAATATGATTATTTTAATAGTTTCATAGGTACAATAAAATAGGGTTTATATCAATTGATTGATATCTACCCGAATTTTTTGACACCATACTTCTTTTTAAAGAGATATTATTCTAGTGGTACTGTATAATATGATATTGGTTCAGTTTGACATTATTACTTTTGAGATTGATTTTAGAAATAATAACATTCGTTTATCAAATTTTAAAAAAAGTAATAAAAAAAAGTTTCTGTTTTTTTTTGGTAAAACACAAAAAATAGTTTAGGAATTACTTTTCAAAATTTTTGTCTCAGATAGTAATTTTGAAATTTATAGAATACCAACATTAACTTTATTTAAAATTAAAAGAAAAAGGATTATATATTTGTCATTTTAAACATTCATAGCATTTTTTTCTCTTTGATTTATCAAACATACGTTATTTACTTTTAGAATGACAACATTTTTAAAGTTAGATTACTAAACACTCATTATTTGCTTATTTTCATAGTAGATTGTTTTTTTCAATATAATTAAAATCAGTTTCTTTTAAAAACACGAAATTACCAACTAGCCAATATTATATATTTATGTATTATTATTCAATATTATAAATGATTTAATCTAAAACCTCCAAACCTCCTTGGCGCACTGCCAGAATATAGCAAAGCGGAATGTATATATATTCTATATTTCTCAAAAGATCATCACTCAATTTTATATAATTTTTTAGTAATTAAACAATTTTCCTTAAATAACTGTCACTTAATTTCTATTATACTTTTGGGAAACCAAGGAAAGTAATCATTGTATAAAAATTAAAATTTGATGATTAAAAATTTTGAATTTTCATATTTTTATTTAATATTTCACGCTGTTTACTAAGTATTATTTTGTATCGCTTACAATAAATAGTTTTCAAACATGACAAAAACAAATTTTGGCCTGATAATTTTATATCAATCCTATCAAATTCGTTTAATTAAATCATTTTGTATATTTGAAGGCCTAATTTTTTATAAAATGACTGGAGTGCTTATAATAATAAAATATTAAATTCGTGAGATGGAATGATTAAATTTTAATTTAAAATATTCATTAAATTTCTTTTAACGTGTGTTTTTTTCCCCAGTCACATATTTGCTATTGTTTTTCATGCGTCCAGTCAGTTGGTCTGTTGAGTGATGGAAGCATTTTAATGTACATCTTTTCAGGATAGATTTGTGGTAACGGTGCATCGATGCAGAATTGGCCCGGCGACATAGGGGATTGTTTTGGTGGGTAATGTTTGAATGATATAAAAATCAAGGACAGTGGGACCGCATCATTAAGGCTAATTTTGGCTGATTAAAAGCGTAACAGTCATGCAATGTATGCGAAGAAAAAAACTAGGGCAACGTTAATTTATCAACTAATCTGTCAATGTCTAGGTCGGTCGAGACTTACGGAGTAACGTGTGCATGTATACGAGCGTGTGGACGTAAATGGTAGGCAGAGAACTACTGGCTTTTACTTATGGAAAATAATTTTTTAAAAAAGATCAATACCAATGCAAGGAGAGCGCGCGCGCGTTATGCATAAATAACATTAATCAGCACACAAATATGGTTTTCCACGTGTTCAAGTACTTAATTATGTTATAGATTGGTCATTTTTGGGTCCTATTAACAACCAAGACTGATCAAGTAGGCCTCTGTGGGATACAAAACAACAAACGAACATGGGTTGTTTAATTAGTGCCCGCTGTAGCACGGCCAATTTGATGGGTGACTTTTGGGGTTGTACCACAAGTCCACAATCATAATGTAACCTCGTAAGGATGTAATCGGAGGTATAAAAATAAGGTGAAACTTAAAGATGTGTTGAGAAATTAAGTGGGAGAAAGTGGAGTACAAGAGATATGAGAGAAAATATGGAATCCTATATATATATATATATATGTACATCCAAAATACTACGGTTATAAGTTGTTATTTGTTGTCTCAAACATTATTATTATTATTATTATTATTATTATTAGGCAAACATAATTTACGAAGTTATTTATTTTTCTTAACCATGGCCTAGTGTTTCTTGTTGAAATTTAAGGGAGTCAAACAATTCAACCAACCATGCATGCATCCAACTCACCATTGTGATTTTGGCATCTTGCACTGCTACAAAGGTCAACATGTTGTTCATATATTATTTTTCCCCGATAATAAGCAATAAGCAAGAAAGTTTACACCAAATTTTCTCTATTTGTCTTTTGTGTGTGTGTGTGTGTATTTTCTTGTAAATAATACCTAAACTATCTTTTAAGTTTACTTGTGCATCTCATTAGTGCACCCATTGTCATAAAATTCAAACGTGTCATAACATATGCGTGTACATGAATGATATTATTTAATGCTCTGAGAAATCTACTATATATATATATTACTGATTTATTAAGCATATTATTTGTTTTTTCTAAAAAAACATTTGCTTATTATTTATTGGTTGAAAAACTAACACAATATGACTAAATATGTTAAAATAATCTAAGAAGACTACACTAAATGCTTGACCAAAATTTACCTGTCATTAGTAAAATAGTTGTAAAGGGAATCCAAAATATGAGATGGACCAAAGATCACTAAGAGTTAGTTAAAAAGTCGTCAAATTCCCAACTACCTACTATAGCCTATATCTAGAAAAGGATTAAGAGCTTCGTGCCCAATGAATAGGCACTTGTTTGTTATTCCAAATTTGGCAATCGATCAAATTAATCTATTTGAATAATATTTTTTCCTTTAGGAATGTCGACTAAAGAATTATCTCTATGAAAGAGTATTGGATCCTTGATTTAATTAAACTAGGTAAATTTATTGAAAAAAAGGACTTTGCATTTAAATTTCTAAGGACATAATTGAAAAGTCAACAACCGTCGTCAATAGAAGTTAATTTTATAAGCATACCAATAAAAGTTTCAAAAAAAGTCTATGCCATATCACTGTAAGCCAACAAAAGTCAATAACATTCAAGATTCTACGTTAACAGAGCTTAAAGAGAAGTGGTGATTTGGATGAGCAAATGACTGCATTTACATGATCATTATCAAACATTTGGAACTTGGAAGGGTACGTGTTCAAATTAACAAGTTAAAAGGATAATGTCCGAATATGTTATCAAGAGTTTCTTTGGATCTGGGTGGAAAACATTGTTCATATTATAGATTGATATACGCATCAGGGAATTAATTGGACCAAGATCAACGTTGTTCATATTACGATGTTGTTCTCATATATGCATTACACATTTATACTGAGACTTGTCCCAATCAGCATGGACGGCCTGTATCTAAGAGCTTGTTCGGATCAAAATATGTTCTTATTTAAAAGTTGTCTATATAAGAATTGTTTGTA
The DNA here is from genome assembly GCA_023512835.1 of Taxillus chinensis. NCBI lineage: Eukaryota > Viridiplantae > Streptophyta > Magnoliopsida > Santalales > Loranthaceae > Taxillus > Taxillus chinensis. The sequence goes on along the minus strand of CM042089.1, from coordinate 19,278,072 downwards.
TCTGAAAGATATAAAATTAGATCAGGAATGGTTCAGATCAAGAAAAGCTATTTAATTATATTTGAAGGGCACACCTTAATCAGGAGCTGATTAGTTCAAAATGCATGATCATATTAAGGTTGATATTCAGATTACACTATATATATATATGGATAACAACAACAGAGCTGATTAATAAAATTTGTTTCATGATTTTTTTTTGTTGATAATTAATGGTATAACAGTTTCCCTATATTATGATTAAAAGAAATCATTTAGTACAAAATTGGAATTTAAGCTTGTATTTCAAATTGTCCCTAAAACTTCAAGTTTGCGTTTCTAATTGCACCCCCCTAGTGTTTTGTTTATAAAAAATTCAATAAAACTTATTTTGACAAGGATTTTGGTGATAGAATTCTTCTCATATTGGGCAAAAAAAAATCATTTGGAAGACTTGGGCTAGATCACGCATTTGAGTGGAGCGAACGGGCCATAAAGACAAATTAAGCTGCTTTGGATACCTCATTTTGGAGACCTACTCGATATTTGGGCTATTAGATTTAATGTTCAAATTTAATGCATTTTGTTGAAAATATAAAGAGGTCATTTTTCAAATAAAAAAAAACTTTATCAATGTAATTACAAAAGAAAATTCTATATAAATTCACAATAAATACTTTTTTTAGCTAAAATTACTTTTTAAAAATAATATTACTCACTATAAAATATGAAAATCTATTAGAAAAGTTTTTTTTTTTGTTTACAAACATGCGTCATGCTTATGATGATATCATTTATTGGAACTCGGCAGAGTTTAACTACAAATTATGGTAACAAGTATAGTTGAGATGAACCGCGTTGATCGACACGCATGATTATATTTATAAGTCTACACCAAAATGATGTTATGTTCGGGCCGGGCGTGGCCATTTGTCGGATTGCTGGATGAAACAGACGGGTGAGTGTCTGCTCAAGTTTTCTAGACGTGTGACGTCGGCCATAGCTCTCACACTTTTACGTTTTAACCCTTTCCCAGATATGCTAAGATTTGATGCATGTTCTTGATAAACAAATTCCACGTATTTTGAATCGACCATCAAATTCTAGTTAATTAATTGGGACTCTTCGTACTTCGTTACCGGCCAGTGCATGCTTTTTCTACGTGTACGCACGTACCTCACCCCATATAATTGATTTTGTACGTACCATGTATATATGAAAATAATCCATATATAAACTTTTTCAAGGCCGACAAATAACGAGGCGTCCCACACTCCCATGCATGACACATTTATTTATTTCAAAGGTAAGAAATTGCCTTTTAATTTAAGGAGTGTAATTGGTGGCATACGTAAATTATATTTACATATCAGTTTTGTAAATATATATATTTAAATATTAAAATTATTATTGTAAATTAGAAATAAATCTATTATTAAAATTTTGCTATGAAATATATATATATATATATATATATATATATATATATATGCACGCCTAATTAGCTTGCAGTATATATATAGTATATATATATTATGTAAAATTGTGACTAAGATAAATAATAATAATTTATTTATATTTTTTTTGTCACATTATATCACATTCATAACCTCACTAAAAGTAACATTACTTTTAAAAGATAATATATATATATCAAAGTTGCGATCCAATTTAAGTTGTCAGTGGCACGGTGCAACAGATTTCACAGCATCAATTAAAATGAATGATGGACAAAGGCACCTAGCTAAAAGCAGGAATGAGCGTGGACATATATTAGACCCATATATTTATGGTAGACAAGTGAGGCCGGGCGCATTCAAATCCAATTGAAAAGAAAAGAAAAAACAAACAGATGATCTGCATTTTAATTTCTTCTTCTCAGGAAAGTTCATCATTAATTATATATCCAGTTTAGGATTTTTAAGTGTAAGAGTTGCGTGTTTCTTTGACTTCACGTCTTCACTCGTACATTCTCCTTCTGGCAGGCAAGCAAGCAAGCAAACAAACAAAACCTTGATGCATGAATGCCCACAGATACTAGTCATTCAACAGTGCTCTATCATGAGCCTACCTAACCATCTAAATGTCAAATTCAAATTCGGAGGGATCGACAAGCTAAGCGGTGAATACAAAATCTGATGTAACACCACATAACTGTTTCTTTTTTATATAGTATTTATGGAAATGTGGTTGGCTGGGCGGCTCAGACACAGTCAGTCCCTACAAGTGAAGTAAAATTGTAAAAATATAGTTTTTATTTAAAAAAAAATACATAAAAAGGTTGCTTGGAACCACTGCAAAATGCATTGAACTTGAAGCCCGCAGGGTAGAGAGAGGAGGGAATACAAAAGAAATCAAGTCCGAATTAATCTGCTCTTGGTGTGAAAGTGAAAAGGGTTTGGAACAAATAGAATATATATATATAGGTTCATGATCGCTATGGTTGACCCTTTCCATATCAACGTACGCAAGCCGTCGTCTTGGGCCCTCATATATTGATTAATGGTCTACGCTCATCACACTGCACTGGTAAATTAAAAAGGCACTATGGGTAATTACGGCTACGGGCCGGTTAAGAAGATTATATATATGTCTTTTGTTTCATCGATCCATACCTGAAACCAAGTGCTTTTCAGCTCAATGCCTAGATTATTGATGATCTATCTAGCTGAGACCATCAAAAAGAAAGTTAAAAATGACCAGGAAACATGCCTTAAACACATGCATTCACGTTGAAATGGTGCCCCTGCCCCTCTGGTAACTTAACTTTCCATGTCTCAATGCACGCTATTTCAGCGGCTAGCAGATATAAAGAAATGGCAACAAGATCAAAGCCGTCAAAAGCTTCATCAAACCTAAATATATATTTATTACACTTACATATGCCATGACCTTATCAGCTGACGGCGCCATTTCTCCTTCAAATTCGACCCCACTAATCATAACCCTTTTTGATTTATTTTTTTTACCCGCAATAAGCTCATTCAGTCCAATCGGAGACCTTACCTCTCGAGGCTTTTGTTTCTCTCTAAAGTCACAACAGACACTAATCAGCGTCGGCGAGCTATGATTATCGTCCCTTGCATGCATCAATTGTCCTCTGACATTTTGTGCGAGAAACTTCATACAGAGTAACCCACAACCCCATATCGTGCAAGAAGCTAGCCTCGATCGTACGAAATGACCCACAGTACGTTCCACCATGGGACCAAACCAATTAAAAGATATAAAGTATAATATCATATGGGCTCTTTTAATATATGGTCCAGTGATACGGATTATAGAAGTCATGATATTCTTTGCATGTCATAATATTGTGACACAATATCAAGGACTATGACTTTTTCCTATTTTGTGATACAATTCTTTCAACAATTAATACACACACACATATATATAAGCATATATTAAAAGCCAGCAAGGAGTTGCATCCATGCCTTGTAAAGAAACAGTCGAGATGCTTATACTAGTCATGTTAAATAATGCTGAAGGATACTATTAACTTTTTTCAAAAAAAAAAAAGAGTTTCTTTTTTAATTTCCATTTTTTTATCCGTCAAATGTTTTTTGATCGTGTGCCCTCTCAGACATGATTTTGCTTTTGAATGTGACTCGAGGCTCTCACATCGATGCAAAACCCGTGTCTCATTAATGATCGATCGAATATATATTTACTCTAGCATGACCGCCTAGCCTTACTCATCAATCAATCAAATATATATGATAATTTTTAGAATGATGATTTATAGTCACGATATCAGGATCGATGTAAGTTAGATCAATTGCTGTTTATTTATAAGGTAGAGTTCTTCTTCTTTTTCTTTTTTTTTCTTAAATTTCACTTAGACATGAACAAGGAACGATCAGTTCTATATAACAAAAAGAAAGGGGGGACTTTGTACTGACCGACTTTGGGTCCAGCTAGTCTTTCAATTGAAAGAAGCCAGCCTAGATTAAACTTCTATCTATATATTTTATGTTATATTATTTATTTTTCTAACATTTTATATTATTTTAATTTACACGTATATATTTTCTAAATTTGAATTTTAATTAATATAAATTGCTCCTTCTAAGAGAAAACTCATACTACAATAGCTTGGTTATTGGTTCAATTTTAATGTTATTTAAAAGAATTAATAATAAAAATTCGAAATCATATATTATTATATATTTAATTGCAACCAAATAACTGTTCGCATTACTATTCTAATTATAGTTTTATACTTAGTTCAATAATTTTATATATTTTAACCATTAATCGAACCCAATATTTTTGTTTTAAAATAATAAATATTAATGAGTACAATAATATTATCAGTGTAACAATACATTAATAAATTAATATTGAAATAAAATAAATAGATGTAAACATTAAATAATAATTATAAATTTAATTCATTGTCCTAGCTAGGCACACAAACTATAAGCTTAAAATTTGTAAATACCAATATAAATATTGTGAAGTTTAAATTTTATAAATATAAATATTAAAAATGATGATCTTTCATATAATAAAATTATATTTTTATATATGAACGACCAAATCAGTGAAATGAATAGTTAATTAAAATAACTAAATTTGATGGAGGTTAAGGTTAGCTAATAAGTGACGTCTGTATCTTAAACCTTTAAATTCTGGTCCAAAATAAGGACACATAGACTCTTAATTTAAAAAATTGTAAGTTGTTCCTAAATTTCTAATAAAGTGATAATAATAATAACAATAATATTTTAATATGTAATTATAAATATTTTTATTATCATAAAATATGTAATAAATAAAGGCCTCAACTTGATTTGTTCTCATCAATTAATTAAAATTAATTATAATGATTTTGGGATTCATTATTCTACTCAATAAATTAGTTATGATTTTATTTAGTTAGAGTTGGACCAATGATTCTTAATTAATTAGGATCTTTTTTTTAATACACATATTCTAACTATTGTCAATTGCTGTTTATTTTAAAGGTGGAGAGATTATACAGTATGGGTCATCTCACATGTACAATTGTCGGCCGGTCATGGCGCAACAATTCCGCTTGCAACATAATAAGATTATTTTTAAGATAATTCCGCTTGAAACATGATTACCTTTTTGCCTTGAAATGAAAGAATTGATATGGATTTGTGAGCTCTTGCTGCATTTGTTTTCATTAATATCATTATTTTTAATGTTAATATTTCTTTATTTGTTAGATGGAATTTTTATGGTAAGAATAAAAACTCGAATACCAACTTTTTCTTTTTCTTTTTTTATTATATATATAATAAATAATAAAATCTAATATATATATATATATATATATATATATATATATATATATATATATATATATATATATATATATGCGAACACAAAAAATACCCATAAACAAAAAAAATGATAATCTAACAAGCAGCAGGTCAGGAACACAGAAAAACTTAGAATAATATAATTGTACAAGTAAATTGCATAAAAATAGTTTTGTTGTTATTGGATTGATATATTTTTTAAAATAATCATATCAACCTAATGACAAAAAGAATATTTTTGTACAAATTACTATACAACATACCTATAAATAGTTTTTCAAAAATTTACTAAAACTTACTTTCTATTCTACCCATAATTTTCTCCTATTTCCCTAAAGTCGAATCTGAAGTCACTTGAGTCAATCACCCAAACAAACAAGTCTTGAAAACCAGTTTTTTTTCCACAAACTAAGAAATTTGTATGTATAATCCACAAAAATTGTACTCAGGAAATTTGTTTCCACAAAAAAAATGTCCTCCCTATGCTTCCAATAAAAAAAAATATATAGTTTTAACCCCTCGAAAGTGACCTCTTCCACCTCCTTAACCCCCCCAAGAGTCATTAATTTTTAACCCCCCCAAGAGTCACATTATTATTTGAATTTCATGGAAAATGTTTCCTATGCGCCGCCTTCCTTTTGTCATCTAATTGCTATACATGGGTACGTCAAAGTATACGACAAAAACCTTTTTTCTTTTTGGCAAGATATTACAAAAAGTTTTTATGTTGTTCGTTTATTTTATAGTGATGGAGTGTGACCCAGGGACATGAATATATATGATGAACAATTTTAAAATGAAAAATTCGTTAGAGCATGCCATTTGTTTCGATGGATAAAATCTTTTGGATCACGACAGATCAATTTGGATGAGATGCAATAGTCAAACAGATCAGCACTGCCGATATATATCTCTACAGGAGACAGTAGCCATATTCAAGAAAAATACACTTATTTAATCAAATTATTCGTAGTAACTTTCTAATTTAGAATAATACACTTAATATTCTAATTTTTAAATTTCGTGCCCTCATTTAATAGATTCACTTGGTATCCTTGTAAATTACACTACTATACAGAATTGGTAGAATTGGTGATGCCTTTGAACTCATGATCAACTGAATAAGACAGGTTTCAATCGACCGTTATTTGATCGATCTGCTTGGTCGATCGAAATCTAAAAGCTAATTAAAATATCAAATTGGTCGAGGCCGACTACTCCAATTAGTCAACATTGATCACACCACAAGTCAAGCTTAACCAAACCTCTTGAGCAACCACTCTCAATTGATCATGTCGACTCATTTTTTCTCGAAATCCTTTGATAGTCACGTAAGTTGTTTGTTTTTTTTAAAGTCATTTGTTTTCTTTTAAAATTTTCTGATAAACTCAAACTCATAAGTCCTCTGATAGGTTTCAAATTCATTTATTTATCTCTACTTTTGTAAGTTTCTACCTGAATTTCATTTTTTACTCTTGTTGAACTTCCTAAGGTGTGAAATACGATGATATACAATTGTTCAATACTTTCACCCTAAAAAATGCTTTCAAGTCTACTACTAGCACCCCAATTACCATTGTGTTACCAACAATTATAGCCTCTTACAAAGTTAGAACTAACACAAATTTTGTCACAAATTATTGAGTGCATGTCCTTAATGGCCTACTTCATTTGAATATGAAGGTTTAACATAAAAATGAATGTGGAAGCATGATAGTAAAATCAACATGTATTTTCTAAAATTACATTTTAGAAATAAATGAAGAAAATACTTTTACTCCATTGTTTTTCTTCATTTATTCATTTTAAGCGTAAATATTTATTTGACTAAAAGTTTTGTGAAGGAAAATTTAAGATAAAAGATGAGTGTTTGTTAGTGAGATGAATTTGTGATGTAAAGTAAAATAAAATAAAGTGTGCCATTTTATTTGCATTGAGCTAACTTGAGTTGTTTAACTTATATGATAAGTTGAGCTATTGAGCATGCCAACCTCTTTAAATTGTATAAAAGAGATTCCAACCTTTTATGCAAATCTTGAAGAGTTGTGGTACAAAAGCTATTCAAGTTATATGAATGGAGTGAGTTTATTCTCCCTTGTTAATATAGTGGTTAAGTTGTAATTGGTGTATAAAAGGAAAAGTAATCTAATTAATTTATAACATTATTAGAATCTTGAAACTTGCATGCCTAAATTCAAATGAGACAAAAAAAACCATATCACCAATAGTGCATTTGAATTGAATTGAGATTAAATTAAAATATAATTCATCCAAGCATTATTAATTTTACATTAGTAATCAGTATTATTAATATACAACATAATATCTTAAATCATTGTAATCATTATTATTATATTAATTCAGATAATACATGATTTAAATTCATGATAAGATATTAATAATATTATCCTACGATTTATAACTTATATTGTCTTAAAACCTTTGATAAAAACCCATTAACTCATGATATCAAGTGAAGCCACATTACATAGATTAATGTTGGATATTTTTTCGAATATGACAAGTCTTTGCATATTTAACGATCATCAACCTACTCACTAGATTTTTTTTTAATGTAAATCAATTAGTTTGGTTTTCTACATAAACTCCAATTCTTGCTTATTTATATCTAACATTGAGCTTTCAATTCTTATTGATCTATACGTCGACAATGAGACAATGGGTAGCTTCCAGTGCCACCAATTCAACCAAGTACTTCAAAGTTAGTCCAACATTACATTTCCAGGAATGACAAAGTAAAAGATAATGTAGTTGTAAGTAATTAAAATTAAGAGTTAAGTATACCAATTGCATGTTCATCATCTAATAACTATAATTTTGATGGTTTCTTAGAAGCCTCTCTCATAGCATTGACATTGGGGTTTATCAAAACCAATGTCAAATGTATAAGTTGTTGAATGTTGTAAAAAAATCATTTCATTGGGTTAGTTATAATATGTCTAACTATGAGCTACAGTAAATCTAATAAGGCATTATATCAATTGGTTACTAAGTATTTGATAAGGTACATGTTAGAGGAGATTTAGGTTCATTTTCCTTCCTAAACAACCCACTATTATTTAGGGAATTATCATAGATTTAAGAGATAAGTTGGGGGTATCACTCTGCAAGGTTACTTATGTGGGCCCGACATCAAGCTAGTGGGGCTTCATGCTAAGAAAGGTGTCATAACTTGCCTTGATAGGCTAGTTGTGGTTGAGCCTGGGTTAGCGAGGCTAGTTGGTAGATACACCTGATACATCAAAATAATCCGATTGGTACTATATCGAGCTAATTATATGGCAAATAAAATTTATACGAGAGGGGGGTCTTGGTGTTGGTATTTTTTAGAAAATCCATGGAGGAGGAAGCAAAAAGAATGATAGTCATCCGTGACATTTTTGCATGAGCGATAATGCTATTTCTTGTCACATCTTGCAGCAACTACAAAATATGAAAATCATTGATCTTAATTCTAAGGGTGGAAGGAAAATAATTGTGAGTGGCTAGAGGGATCTTGACTAGGTTGTTGGATAGATTGTTTTTGCACCTTGAGGAGATGAAATCTTAATTACTACCTTGATTGTGCCTTTTGAGGGGTTTTAGATTTTAGTAGGCGAAATAAAATATTTTTAAAGCTAATTTTCTGTGTGACTTGTCCTATGAACTTGAGTTGGTTTGATTTTGATTTAATGTGATATTTGTAATTAATTATCACCTTTTAAATTTTGATGGCACTTTAATCTAATCCTTTATCATGGTCTGAACGAGAGAAAAAGAAAACATTAGATCCAAGTAGGTAATAGTAACAATACTAAATTTTATTTTATTAAAAGAATAATATTATATTATTAATTTTATGAATAAATGAGATTATAGATAAGAAAACTTTAACTTTATAAATAATGTGTATTTTTCATTAAAAGATGTTTTTATCAAGCCAATAAGAGTTCTATAATTACCCAAGTCTCAATAAGCCACATCATTTCTGATGTGATTTTTTAAAAAAATGCAAACTCTGCATTATCTTGAATTATCCAATATATATATATATATATAGAGTGTGTGTGTGTTAATAGAGTTATTCATCTGAAACCTCCAATCCATCCTCTCGGGAGGCTTGTCTAGATAGATGGCCCAGTAATTTCAAAGTAAGAGGTCATGGTTTTAATTTCAGTCGGCAGCAGGAGGGTAAGAGAAATTTTGAGTAAAATAGGATGAATTGTAATAAATTATTTAAAAAAAAAAAAAAAAACTCCAACCCATCCTGCGGTGGCCCGGTTGCTCTATTGAACTTCGGCCTCATTTCAAAAAGTTTTACGCTGTTAGGCCTACAATGTTATTGGCCCAATGTCGCCATGTGGGTGCAGTTTAGTACGCACACCCGAAGGGTTCACAAAAGCTCAACGGGCTATTGCCAGTGTTGGTCGATCCTGAATAGAACAACAAATATCATAATAAGTAATAATACGTCTAACACCAATTCCATAAAGTTCCAAGAAAATCTTACCTCAAATTTAGTTGCAGACACATATCTTGTTACGACATCAACATCAATGATGTTCTTCATGGATCTTTACTCCATGTATGGGTGGCTTCAAGCATGCTGAGCATCTTACATTGCCTCTGAAAGCTCTCCATACGAGCCGTTAGTACTACTACTCACTCGATGTTGCCAATCTTCTGTCTTTTCGTAGCATGCTGATTGCTGAATAATTGTTCCCCATCATGTCAATTTGGCTTCACCAAATATTGCCAAAGAATTTAATAAAAGGTATTCCGAACCAACGGCAACCAGCATCACGATTGCTGAGTCTAGACATCAATTTTCACTGTAATAAAAAATGAAATAATAACAAAAAAAAACTGTGAATGTTGTTATCTGAAGTTCAGTTTTGATGTAAAACAAGTGTGGCAAGTGAGCTGTTTTTGGTTTTTTATATTAGTGCCAAGTGAGGCGTCGGCAGACAAATAGTAGTGGCATGGCACCATATGTCATTTCTGGACAGTGAGTAAAAAGGCAAATGACAGTAATGCAGGCACAGGTGATTGAAAAATCCATATTATAATAAAATATACTCATCAACCTTCTAATCCATACAAGATTAGAAATCAGTAATTCATCGCATATATTCTTTTCTCTCTTTTTTTAGTGCCGTTTTTTTTTTTTTTTGAAATTGAAACAAAAATAAAACGGTCCGGTGCATCAAAAATTATACTAAATAATAGCATCACAAATGACAAGATTTAATTTGCATAAATTGATGGCTTTTCTTGTTTATTTGTGAGGTATTGTCTGGTGAACCCACAGATTCGGAAATCGAAAGAACAATTCCTACCACTTTCCTAGGTACGCAAGGTGCCAATGACTTTGCATATCTCTTTCCCAGGTATGATAGCACAAAACTGAAAAATATGACTACACAATCAACTTCTCCACTCCAAACTATTCTCGTTCATATATTTTAAGTTGGAAAGCGAGCTAGAAGGTTAGGTATGCATTCAAGTGGAAGTGCATCATGCCCATGCTTGATCATGTAATGGGCAGTTCTCATCGTGCCCATCAATACCAAATGCACAAGCTCAAAATAGTGTTTTTAAAAAATGTCTCCTTGCATGCAAAGTTACTGACCAAAATTGTCAAAAATGAAGTGATCGAGTGGGCTTCCTAACAGCATCTGCTATCTTTTATTTATTTTTTTTCAGAAGATCAATCTTATGGATTAAGGGCCGTGGGATGGTTAAAATTAATGGGAATCTCTTTAGAGTACTAATAACAGCTTTCTTATCACCTTTCCTAATTTACAGATTTAAATTATTTTTTATTTTCCTATATAAGAGCACTAGCATCAGCTTTTTCATCGGTTTCCCTAAATTTATGGTTTTAACTATTTTTTTTCTTTACTATATAAATATATATAACGATAGATTCCCTAAATCAAACTCTATATTATTAAAATGATATTTTATATCACTTATTTTATTTAATAATAATTTTTTATAATTTAATATGAAATAAAAGTTAATATTATAGGAAACGTGAAAGATAGAGGTGGAGAAAATTTTTAAATATAATTTAATAATTATATGGAGTGAATAGTACTTTCTAATATATTGGAAACATTGTACAAACCCTATAAAGAAAGTTAAATATAGAGCATCTATTGTGAAGATGATTTTATGACTTTTTAACTTTTTTCCCTAAATTTAGGAAAACAGACTTATATAAGGAATCTTCTACTAGTGCTCTAAATATATACCACAATAGATTCCCTAAATCACTTCTTATATCATTAAAATAATATTTATATTATTTTTTATTTAATAATAATTTTTTATAATTAAATATAAAATAAAAGTAAATATTATGGGAAACATGAATGAGAGAGGTGAGAAATTTTTTTATATATAATTTAATAATTATAGGGAATGAATAGTACTTTCCAATACATTAGGAAATACCGTACAAATTCTATGAAGCTTGTTAAATATAGGGCATCTGTTGTGGAAATGATTTTATAACTTTTAACTTTTTTTCTTAAATATATGAAAACAAAGTTTTATAAAAAATCTGCTACTAGTACTTTTAGTAGCTATATACTCCCTAAACCAAACCCATCAAAACCATGGTAAAAAATGTCAAATGTTGTAGCTTCAAAATTGGTGGGCTGGCATTCTTTTTCAAAGAAGAATGTATAGCCTTATGTTTTGTTAACTTAGGGGTGCTGGAAAAAGCTTATACATAGGCATCCCAAGAGTTGATTAAAATTATCCCAAGCCTCTCAATTGTATTAGAGAGAGAAAAAAAATATCAATTGATAAATTCTCAGGTGTATTTGGGGATCGAAATTGAGAGTGTTAACACAATGTATGTTTCTCCTATAGTAAAAATAATACAGTAGTTGCGTGAACATAAAAAATTTCTTGAATCACGTAAAATTCTGTTATTTTTATTTTCTTCTATTTTCATATTTTCTAAAAGCAATATAAACTGTCCAACCAAATAACACACCTTTTGTCCATTATTATTTTTTTAGGTCACCTCAACGGTCACTTTGACTTTCCTTTTTATCTAATCACGAAATAAGGTTAAAACTAAAGGGATGTACAAGTTAATGAGTCAATTCATATTGCATCAAGGAGGGCAGGGCATGGGACCAAGGTGGACCTGGAAGTCACAGCTTTATACCCAAGCCACCAGCGCATGAACATGAACAACGAGAGGGGAACATATGAGTAAGTGAGGTGGTAATTGGTAAATGATGATGTCTTAAAGAAGCAAATGAGGAATAATTTTTTTTGTTTACTAGCTTTTGTTTATTTTGTTTTCTGACAATATGATTACTATTCTTTGTTAGGTATGCTTTCATGAACCCTGAGTTTTCTCAATTTTTGTAAAAGTTTGTGATTTAACCATGCTTTTGTTCTAACATTTATTATAAATAATTTAAAAAAAATACAAAAAAAAACTGCTTAAAACCACCTAAAATGATTAATTGCAGATTAATTAGTTTTTAAGTGCTAAAGGTTGCCTAGATTAGAGTGCTTTTTACAACCTTTTTTATCAGGAAAAGAAAATACTTATTCAAAAGTAAATTAAGAAAATCACAACACACTACATCGCTGCATCGTATAATAAAACCCAATTCCACACCATCAAAAACTCGTCTATTGCGTTCCTTCCGCATAGCCCCAATAATAAATAAGGGTATTGCTCTTATCAAGCATCATGCTCTAGCACTAGCTCGCAACCCAAAGGGTATCGCTCTTATCAAGTGTCATGCTCTAGCCCATGCTCACAACCCATTCTGGGTCACATTCTCATGACCCATGCTTTCCACCAGAGCCCAGGATAGTCCATATATTCTGGGTCACATTCTCATGACCCAATGCAGCGGCACATGATCAAACCCCCTCCCCCGATCTCTTGCACATAATAACATTTTAACACTAGTTTCCTAGATTAAAGAGTGCGGGCATGCCTATCCCTTAGTCCTTTTTTTTTATATAAGTACATCCCTTAAGTCCTTTTGATCATTCTTAAAACAAAAATAAACAAATAACAAAACAGTAATGCAATTTTCACAGTGGAGAGTGTGCACAGACTTAACTTCCCACTTCACCTCAAAAACTGGAAAAAAAAAAAAAAAAAAAGCATACCCAACTTCACTTCACCTAGTAATTAACAAACCAACTTACTACCTCCCAACAACAAACGGACTCCCCAGTAGTGCCTGAAAACAAAGTACAGCACCCAAAGTGGTGCCAACTACAGTGGCCACTCTTGTATTGGCTTGTCATGTTTGGCAACCAGTGAAGCCGTGTTGGTTAATTATCCTAGAGAATGCTCCAAGTGAATGAAATTTTTAATAATCTTGGCTATGTGGTTTCTTCATGTTTGCTAATGTTGATTTCCTATTACCAATCATGGTGTCAGATTCATCCATGACGATAGTAACATACAATGGGAAAGCCAACTGCTCCACTGAAAATATATTACCCAGATGAGATTGTACTGCATGTACATTAAATACAGAAAACACTGTAGTTATCCATTGTATATTACAGAATACAGACTGCTACATACATGTTACAAGAGCAACTATTTCACATGGAAGCTCGTGGCTGGAGACAATCCTTTAAGTGTACTTCCAATCTCCCCTTGATTATAATAGATAAAATTAGACAACAGTAGCCTGCTGCAGCGAGGATAAAATTAGACAACAATTTAAGCTTATTAAGATGGGAAACTAATGTTTTATTGGTAGAGTAAAAACATTTTCCATTCACTACATCCTTCCTCCTATGTATAAGAGTCTATCTTGTCCACAATTGAAGTGTGATTCCAATCTTCCCTTGATTATAATAGATAAAATGCTGCAGCGAGGATTCTCTTTTTTATTTTATTTTTTTCACGGACTAGGCCATGATGTGATCTATTATGATTAAACTATATAATAAGTGACGCAATATACCATAGTAGGATTTAGGATTTAGCTCACACATTTTCAGATGGCTAATTGATGTAGACACAATTCTGATTATTAATAACTTTTTATAGGAAATCATTTGTAGGAAATAATTTATAGCTGCCACCTGAGAAAAAGGGGGAAAAAAAAAGACAAAAACAAAAACAAAACATGAAGTCAGACTTTGTTTTGAAATCCATCAGTCATGTACCTCATAAAGTTTTCTTGATAGTGTTTCCTTAGAGTAGTCTTCATAGCAAACACCAAGTCTCCGCAACAGCTTGAGGAATTTGACACTTAAAAATATATTCAAGAAGTAAAGAGTTATTTAATTGTTATTGATCTACGTAGCTTATGATGTTCCAAAACAGCTTCTTATTACAAGTTTATATTTCGTATGTATGTAGAACTTACAAAACTATGATGCAGTACAGAAGAAAAAAACAAAACAAAATTTAATCTCTTCTTCTTTACTATAAAAAGAACTCTGGACATGTCATGCCTACTTAACTAGTTGTACTAAAATATATCATAGTTCACTTGAGGTATATTTGAACACTATTAATGGTAACTTGGTACAAAAAAAGAAAAAACAGAAACAAAATCATGAGCAAAAGTACTAGGGTAAGAATTAAATGGGCAAGATATTGGCCTATCTCAATATCATCACAGAACTTTTCTATTTAAGAGCAATTAAGATGATACAACGAGGGAGAGAATATCACATACACATGAAGTAAGATTCGGATGAAGAATGGGTAGTATTTTTACTTCAAATATAAAGTAATAAAGTTGTGTGTATAACGGTATGCATGACTTGACAAATCAAAACATCAACACACTAAATTTTGGAAAAGAGATCTAAAATTAAATTATCTTGGATGTCACCTTCTTCTGGTATGAATGTTATTGGAAGATGCAATTTGGTATGGGTTGGGCCTTCATTTTAGCTATGGGGGGAAAAGCCTTATACCCATATGAGGCATGAGACGGAGCTTTGGATACGAGGAGGGGAAGCTTCTGCCATTTATAAAAGTTTGGGGAAAATACGATCTGACAAGATGAAGCTGCAAAAGCCTTGGGAAGGAAGAGGCGCTGCACAATGCTTCCACCATTTGTGTTGCAGGTCAAAAGTCTGGGGAAACAGGTGGGAACCCAAATATCATGTAGTGAAATAATTATTAGCATACACTGCTATCTCTAATTATACCAATATCATGGTGGGACTGGGATCTATTTAGGTACAAGTGAAATATAGGAAAATGATAGAACAGCATAGAACAAACAAGATTTCACAAACAGAACCTCGATGCCTATTCCATTATTCATTTTATACATCAACTCTAAAATTCAAGCTAATTATGGCCTTAAATACAGGGACAAAAACAAAATAAGCAGAGATTTAAAAAAAAATCAACCTTATTTTAAATAAACCCACGGACTATCACAAGCAAACAAGCATGGTACTCCAGAACACAAATAGCACACAGCACTATTTTTAAAATTGCTTCATCAAGTAAAAGCAACGAAAAATAACCTCAAGTTCAATCGTATTGATTTGGATCACTTATAAATAATTTTAAATTATTTATACGCACTTTTTTTAAAACAATACCATCAGCCCCATCATAAAACTAATCCTTCAAGAGCACGATCCATTGCTGAAGAAAACTTCAATTTTCTTAATTAAAGTTTACTTTTGATAACTTCCTGCACTATTTCTAAGAGATTATGGCTCAAAGTAAAATGACTACTTTTGTCATTAACTCTTGTGGTTCTGATATAGTTTCTGAATTTAGCAACAAAGAGGAAAAATCGTAGTAGACCCTATTTTGTACATTTCCTTTTTAATTTTTTTTAATCATAAGCATAAAATAAGTATACAATAATTTATTTAGTAAATTTATTTATATAAAATAATATTAGTTATAAATTATACTCGACATCTATATTTCACATACAAACTTTATTAAAATTATACACTTCTGACAGGAAATTTGGCTAAATTTGATTTGCTGAAACTTCAAAATTTAAAATTTTAATAAATTTATAATTAAAATATAAATTTGAAGTATAATTTATAACTGATATTATTTATGAAGATAAATTTATTGAAATTTTTAGCTAATGCAACAATAAACTCATACGGATTGAAACACTTTCCTACTTAAATTGAGACACTTAGAGAAATTATAGTGGAATAACTAAATATTTTAATAAATTTGACTAAGTGGAGTAATATTAGCCATATATTCGACTTGATATATGTGTTTTTACTAAAAAGTTTATAAAATATTAATTTTTGAGACACCAACTAATTAAATTTTAGTAAAATTTATTGAAACACTTTACTGTTTCAACTCACTCTTATAGCATGCTTGATATGCAAGAAAAAAAAGTAAAGAATCAAATTGCATTCATTTTCCTTTGATACAAAGATAAAAAAAGAATTAAGATTCGAATCTTATAACTCGTGTGAAGGGAAATTGATTTCCCCAACCCAAGTCTCTACTAAGGTTTAGGGGTGTAGCTCTAAATTGCCAAACCGCCGAAATCGATCCAAACCGATCCACCGAAACCGCCAATTTATCAAACCATTGAAACCGAACAAAAATTGGTTTGGTTTGGTTTGAAACCGAATAATATATCGGTTTGGTTTGGTTTGAGATTTCAAAACCGCGGTTTAAACCAAACCGAATAATTTTATTATTTACTGATTTAATATTTTTATTTTATGTTTTTAATTTATTTATTTAAGATTTTTTGTTAATACTTGATATGTTATATTTGTAAATTATATTATCAAATTTTGAAAATTATAAATATAAATTTAATATGTATTAATATTAATATGCTTACACACTGTTTATTTTTTTTATTTTACGTCATTTTAATTTTAAGAATTTAAAATTTCATGAACTAAACCGACTTAAAATGATCCAAATTGATAATAATTCAAACTTGCGGTTCAAACCGAATCAACTCGGTCCGGTTTGGTTTGCTCCAAGCAATAGGTCTGGTTTGGTTTGATTTTGTCTAAACTGAAATATATGAAATTGGTTTGAAAAATGGTTTAAACCAATCCAAACCGAACCGATTTCACCCCTACTAAGGTTTACCGGTACAAGGAACTTATTTATTAAAGGGCGATGCTAGATACAACCGGCGTTGCGGCATCCTTCGCGTCCCCGGCTGATGTGAAATAAGCCACCTCAGCATTTTTTTTCACGATTCGGCGCGCTTCCAAATCATCGCTTGAGCCCCTGCTCAACGCCTGCTCGAGGCTCGCCTCGAACACGCCACGAGCAGGGGCTCGAGCATTTGCTCCCACCCCCATGCTCGATATTCTAAATGTCGCACTCGATATTATCCAGAGATCGAAAATCGGAATATCCCACTCGAAATTCCGAATTTCACACTCGACATCACAATCGATATCCTGAATGTCGCACTCGATATCCTGAATGTCACACGCGATATTCGAATTTCGAGTAGGGGCTCGAGCACACATGCCTCGAGCAGGGGCTCGAGCATACACGCTCGAGCAGATCTGCTCGAGCCTCAAGCTCAACGCCTGCTCGAGGCGAGCCTCAAGCAAATTCTACTCGAGCCTAAAGCTCAGGCAAGCGTCGAGCAAGCCTCGAGCACGCCTCGAGCGGCGTCGATCATCTCTCCTATGACCAGATCGACGGGTTTCTAGGTTCCGTCGATTGTAATTTCCAACGAAAACTTCAAATGGCCATAACTTTGCGTACAATGGTCGGAATGAGGTCTTTTTTTTATTTGAAGATATTGACGAGAGCTACGAGCCCAAAATCCCTAAGGGATTTTCCGCCTTTGGATTTCCAAAAAAAAGCCCTCTAAGACTTTCAAAATCAATTTTTATATCATATTTCTGCCTACTCGAGCTTCCTCCATCCCTTTCCTGCGTTCTTTCTTTCTCTATCTTTCTATGATGCACTGTGCATTAACTTTAAATTTTTTTTAAAGTCAAAATCGCCGGTTTCGCGGCGAAAACGCAACGCATTTAGAGTTTTTGTTTATTAAAATACCCTTATTATTTATATTTATTTTCTCTCCCTCCTCTTTCTCCCTCTCTCCCCGTCGCCGCGCCCCCTCGCCGCTGCAAGCCCCCTCTCCAGCGCGCGACCTCCCCCTTGATCCGCCGCCTCCAGTCCTCCCTGCCTGCTGCAACGGCACACCCCTAGCCACAAGATCCATCGCTAGAAACAACACACCCACCTTCCCACTCCTACTGCGCGGAGACGCATTTGAGCCGACTGCTTCTTCCGCTCGTTGTGCTGTAGTGGCGGGAACCAAAACGCACATACATGGGTTCACATTTGGACCGTGTTCTTCCCCAATGGGCATCAGAGCCCTGCATCATGGGAATCGACGAAGCCGGAAGAGGCCCCGTCCTAGGTTTCATCCTCTGTCCTACTAGGATTCTTTTGCTTTTTGGTTTTACAATCTTCATTTCACAGTCCGGTTTTTTTTTTTTGTGTTTTTAATTTTAATTTTTAAGGTCCAATGGTATACGGGTGTATGTATTGCGCTTGCTCATACCAGACAGCCCTTTCCAATCTGAACTTTGCAGGTGAGCATTTAAAGTTCGTCATTTGTGCCCAAGTTCAATCATATTGATTTGGATCACTTATAAATAATTTTAAATTATTTGTACTCACTATTTTTAAAAACAATACCATCAGGCCCATCATAAAACTAATCCTTAAAGAGCACGATCCGTTGCTGAAGCAAAATTCAATTTTCTTAATTAAAATTTACTTTTAGATAACATCTGCACCATTTCTAAGAGATTATGACTCAAAGTAAAATGACTATTGATTTGGACATGCAGATTCAAAGACTCTCAAAGAAGAGAAGAGGGAAGAGTTATTTGAAACATTGAAGGATAATGAATCAATTGGTTGGGCTGTTGATTTAATAGATCCAAGGGAATTGTCTGCTAAAATGTTAAACAAGTTAGTAGGAAACATGTATCTATGTGTAATCTAATTATATATATATTTAGTTCTTAAGTTTTTAAAGTTTTTGTTGATTTTTGTTTTTACACTGTCAGGAATAAAATAAATCTAAATGAAATATCTCATGATGCTGCAATGGGTCTTATCACTAGGGCACTGAACATGGGAATTCTTCTTACGAAGGTACATTTCATCCACAAATATGATAGAATCTAAAGATTATGGCATGAACTGTTGTGGTTCTAGCTGATATAGTTTCTGAATTCAGCAACAAAAAGGAATAATCGTAGTAGACCCTCTTTTGTATATTTTCTTTTTAATTTTTTTTAATCATACGCATAGAATAAGTACACAATAATTTATTTAACAAGATCAACAAAAAAACAAGTTTAACAAGGAAAATAAGATATTAATTCATATTCAGTCTGAATAAAATGGGTCTAACGACATGTAATATATAATATAGGATAGAAATGAATGGAATGGGTCATTAGTAGGAAATAACAGAGAACTAGTAATGGTGTTGTCATGATCTCATAATGTTCAATGTGGATAAATGTTTAATAGGTGAAAATAGTTTGCTTGCTGTCTAAGCATGAAAAATTCCATGTTCTATACTTTCCATGGTAATTAGTATTGTAGTTTTCCAGGATTTAGACCTTTGATTGTTAATACTTTAAGGTTGAGTTTGGATAGAGAGTGTAAATACGATAGAGACAAAAAGGAAAAAAAAATATTTGAATGTTGGGATTTCTAAGTCTTTTTTTCAATGAATTTGAGGTGAACCGGCATGAATTTCAAGAATCGTGTGGGGAAGTCAACTTCTTGTAAATAAGTGCAAACAATTTGATTGCAAGTGTATGAACGATTAAGCAAAATTTTTGCATGCAACCAATCAAGCAAGAGAGTAGCACAAGTTTGGTAGCACACCACTGTAAGTCATAAAAAGCATACATGCTGATTTCAATGAGGATGGGGTAAGCCAACCAACTTGAATAAATTTCAAGTACAGTTACACAGATAAGGCTATGTTTGTTTAGGGGAAATATTATGGACGTTTTAGGTTTTGTTGGTGGATAATAGTTTGATTTTGTTTTTGGTGTTCGTTGCATTATGGAAAATGTTTTCCTTAACTGGAAATTAGCCTCATTGTTATGGAAAATGGCTTGCACTTTTGCAAAGTATAAGTTATTTCCCCTCATTTTCTCCTCTTTTCTGCAATAACACCAAATGGGAGGAAATATTTTCCTCCTGAAAATGTTTTCAGAATGAGCTAATTTTCCATGAAGTCCCTGTTTGTTTAAACACTCTCATTCCCTCAATTTTGCTCCCATTTCCTTGTTTTCAGAATTCTGAAGCAAAACATGTGTTTTCCATTTGTTATGCTTCCCAACTTTTTAGGGGCATAGCCCACAATCCTGCGACAAAGTGGATGTCAATCAGATTCCCATTATTTTCTAAAGTGCACCTCTCAATTTAAAAGTATACTCCTACTTCAAAAGTTTTCTAATTTTAAGCTTTGATACAAGCAGAAAAAGCTTCTATCTGGAATTTTAATTTTTTTCATCTCTTTCATCTCCATACTTGCTGCCCATTATGGGGCTTTGAAATAATTGCCCAGAAATCCATCCACAATGCCCCTCAAATTGCTGAAGTTGTAAAAGCAACCCAGTACTGACCTTGGCGTAATTCAAGCCATTCAAGTCCATAAAGCACATTCAGAACGTCATCCCTGGAGATATTACCAGTCTTGGAGACCTAGCCAAATTCATCATTCATGACATTGGTGGAGGAGGACATTAGGTGGTAGAGTTTATTGGAGGGCTGATGGGTTTTTGAGTGGATGAAGTGGTAGGGACTGGAGGGCCCAGGGTGGACGTAGCTGACAGGGGATTGGAGGAAGGAAACCGGAGGATTGGATGGGCATCCCATCTCCATATTTGCCTTTTTATTGCTTACCTTCATCTAGGGTCTTTAAATTTCCCAAATTTAATCCTACAGTTTCACAATTTTGTTTTATGACTGGAAGTTGGTAAAGTTTGGTTTTTATGACTACCTTTTGAAGTTGAAATTAATATTATGGCATTGATTGGCTACTTGAATGGCAGAGGCCATATTTTCACTGTTTAAAGAAATATTGTCTAGTGTTGGTAAAATTGAATTTTAGCTTAAATTGTAGTTTGATTTTCCTGCATCTTTTGACCACCTTTGTTTTGAATTGAAAAATGGAGGTAGTGCTACATGAATGTGAGGTGAATTTTCTACATGATCTGGTTGAAGTGTTAGAGCAGTTTCAGCACACTAGAAGGCTCCATTTGGCTTTGTTGACTGGGCTGTTTTGAGTGTTTGTTGTTGATGGGATAAAAATGCTAGGGTTTTAACAAACATGTTTCACATTTCCACCATCAACTTTTGGGGAGTAATGTGTAATTACCAAACCTTGACTTCAAATTTGCTACCGATCACATTGAGGCCTTACCTCTAGAAATGAGGGAGCCTTGTGCACTAGTTACGAGTTTTTACCAACTTAGAAAATAAAAATTATTGTATTCATACTATTTAAAATTTAAGGTAAAATGTTTTCCAATTTGTGGAGAATGATTGAGGAATTTATTCCTATTTGGAATTTTTGTGTCATTTTATTTTTATTTCATTTTAAAGCCTTTATTTATAGAATAAATAAATGACATTTATTATGGTCTTTTGATTGTGATTACTAGTTTTTTTCGTGAGACAACAGTACTGGGTTTTTGCTTTAGTTGTGTGTAGGCTTGTATCAATCGTCCTATTGTAACGATAGGTTTTGAAAATTATGATTTTATTGTTAGGGTCTACTTTCTGCTAAATTGTCTTTTATCCTCATCTTTCCCTCTCTTTCGACATAGTAACTTGAGGGGAACAAGAAATTTTTAGAATGTAATATTGTGGCGGCATTAGAATGTAATTGACAAGGGAATGCGCAAATTCAAGCATTTATACCAGCGACCATTTCAGGTTTATTTGGATACAGTAGGAGATCCAGAGAAGTATAGAGTTAAATTGTCTGAAAGATTTCCAGGTGTGAAATTTATTGTTGCAAAGAAAGCTGATAGTCTTTATCCAGTTGTAAGTGGGGCCAGCATAGTCGCAAAGGTGAGCTCACTCCACTGAAGTTTCCTAACTGCAGTTTCTGTGGGAAAAACTCTTAGGGATGATATCTTCCGTTTTATCACAGGTTACAAGAGATCGAGCCTTGAGGGATTGGGTGCTAGAAGAAACAGCTGAAAACATGCACCGGAGTTTTGGATCTGGGTACCCTGGAGGTAGTGGATACTCAAGTATCTTTCTTTGTTTCTGAATTGAAATTTGGACTGTTGATTTGAATTTAAAACCTCACACCGAAATTCATTGATTATGTCTTATGTTCGTTGTTCATTTGATGGCCCAATTTCATGCACTTCAATTTTCTTCTGCGGGTCATATATTTAGAACTCAATAATAATCCATCAAATACACGTCTACAGACATCCAATTGTTTGCACATACAGGTGCATTTGGGCTCCCATGCCATGCATCAGCGTCACAGTATTTTGAAGTACATGTATTTTAAATGGCTCAATTTTGTTATTTCAACCTATGTAAAGTGGACTTTTATTATGTTTTCATGTCTTCAGATCCTCAAACAAAGGCTTGGTTGAACCACCACAAGCACTCTGTATTTGGGTTCCCAACATTGGTTCGGTTTAGCTGGGGAACATGCACTGCCTTCTACAAAGACATTGTCCAAGTCTTATGGTATACTTCCTCTTCTGATTTATACAGGACTCCTAACTTCAGTAACAGCTATAATTTAGTTTTAATATTCACTTTCACTAAGAAAGTCATATAATCAACATGTCTGATACAACTGCCACTGGTGGTGTATTTTAAATTGTTGATTGAAGAACATCTCAGTGAAATTTTATGGCGGCTATTATCCGAGCATCTATTAATCAGGCTGAAAATAATTCTTAACTTTTCATATATTTAAAATTGCTTGCCAGCATATTTTAGGTGTTCACCGTCCCTTCAATCAGTTGTCCAAACCTGGTAGAATAGTACTCAGTAAAAACCAGCCGAGAAAATAAACTTATTATGAATGAAGGAAATTTTATAGATTTCTTTTGTCTAATACTTTTTGGGATGGAGATAATTTAGTGTTGGACTGCATTGGGATCCTGTTTAAAGTTAGATCTTGGTGGAGCAGGCATAGTCATATATCATATATAATTATTTAGAAAAATAAAATGTAAAATATAGTTTTTTTTAGTTCGATGTAATATATCATATGGGATAATATGTCTTTGTTTTATATTATTATCATATGTGCAGCTCATGGTTTGCAGTCACGGTCGTGACAGTCATCGCATCGCGGTCGGAGACGTCGCGTTGCATCTCGGGTGAGATGTAACTTTTCACATGAAATAATGTTTAATTATTTTTTTAAAAATCATAGAAAAATTTAAAAAAAATGAAAGAATCACATTTGAATCATTAAACAATGTAAATATATGATTTAGATAATATAACATGAGTTATTATATTAAAAAAAAGCACTAATGCATTATTGAATCATTAGAGATACAACTTTTCACATGAAATAATGTTTAATTATTTTTTAAAAAATCATAAAAAAATTAGAAAAAATGAAAGAATCATATTTGAATCATTAAACAATGTAAATATATGATTTAGATAATATAATATGAGTTATTATATTAAAAAAAATACTAATGCATTATTGAAGTATTAAAATAAATATATTATTATATTTTTATGATTTATAATATAATACATGAAATTTTAATTGACATTTAACTTTTATAATATTTATTTACTTAAATTAATTAAATGCATTAAAAATTATAATTTATAGTGCACTTATTTTATTTGACATCCTAAAATAAAAATATTATAATTATTGATCAAAATAATTTATACAAATATAATAATTTAATAAGTAATATTATTTTTATAATAATTAATTTATGTTAATAATATTTTTATATAAAAATAAGATATAAAATATAAATTAATAGACATAAAACATATTAAATTATTTTAATTATAAATGAAATTTTAATTTTTAGTTATCAATAAATATATTAATTCATGTTATTTTTATCAATTAATATATAATTAATTATTAGTTATAAATTAATATACAAATTAATGTTATTTTTATAAATAAGCTATACTTATATTTATTATTTTATTATTTCCTTTTCTTCTATTAATGTTATTGCGACTTTGACTTCGACGCTACGGATGACGACGACGCTTCCTTGACGACAACGCTGCTACCTTGGCGGCAACGACGACGACGCTATTCGACACAGGCGTATCGTTGCTTCTCAGCCGAGATCTCGGACGGGATGGAGCATGTCGAACGTTTTGTTGCGTCTCGGATAAGATCTCGGACGAGATCAACGGGATAGAGAAGGTTAGCGTATCGTTCCTAGATCTCGGATTAGGACCCTCCGATACCTAGATGAATCGTCTGAGATTCCTCCGACTCGAACTATATTGCGAACCATAGTGCGGCTTAGCTTTGTTTAGGCTTGCATTTTTTTTCCGCTGGTGAGTGAGCCTTTCTTGTGCATTGTGCCTTAAATAACTATAACTATGCAAGCATGTTCGGTGTTGAATTTTAGGCAGAAATGTGTGCTTGCAATTATAAATCAGATCGGTCACTGCTTAGAATCAGTTTTTGGTTTGTAGGGAATCTGATAAACTGGATGAAGATGAGGCCTCTGATAAAGGTCGCAAGCGGCAACTTAAATTAAGCAATGTTGGCTTCACTGGGTGCAAGACTAAAAGTGAAGAAATAGAATCATGTGCGACAGGACGCTGTAAGTTTTTCCAGTCGCGTAAGCTTGAGCAGGTCTCTCAGTTTTAGGTGCGATTGGTGATCGCCGCAGTTATCATCGTTTTTTATGTGTTACTAAAATCTTATTCATGTAATATTATATGCTCAATCTTAGTCTTGATTTGGATAGCCTCGTATCGATGTCATCATCACTACTATAATACTATTGTTACCATCTACATTGTAAGCCCAGTGAGGTTACAATTTTGGAAGCCTCGCGGGCTTAGATCGGGGGTTCGATTCCAGTTGTCCGTGGGTAGGATAGGAGGATTTTTGAGTAAATTAGGAAGTGACCAGTAATAATAATAATAATTTTTATAAAAAAAAAAAACAGAGGTTACAAATTTGATAGCTTCCGTGGCTTTGACTTCTGGTATGTTTGTCTTAAAGCATTTGAACAAGAAAATAAATGACCATTCACACTCATATAGTTGGTGGCAACTTCAAAGAATATACTCGTTTAAACTAAATTTCAAAGGACTCTCCAATCTAGATAGAAATGGGTGACAGCGCACCGCATGACAATGATGACATTGAAATTTCAAATAAAGAATAACTATCAATTTCAATTGAATTTTCTAGTTTCCCCGAACTTTCATTATATAAATAAGGACAAGTGAATTTTATTTCATTTTATTCCCGATAGTGTAAAAACAAAAATCTTCAAATTTTT
The DNA here is from genome assembly GCA_023512835.1 of Taxillus chinensis. NCBI lineage: Eukaryota > Viridiplantae > Streptophyta > Magnoliopsida > Santalales > Loranthaceae > Taxillus > Taxillus chinensis. The sequence continues at coordinate 19,252,282 of CM042089.1, read as the reverse complement.
AAAAAACTTGCATTATAATTAGATTACACATTATTAAACATTTTAGCAGACAGTTCCCTTGGATCTATTAAATCAACAGCCCAACCAATTGATTCGTTATCCTTCAACGTTTCAAATAACTCTTCCCTCTTCTCTTCTTTGAGAGTCTTTGAATCTGCATGTCCAAATCAATAGTCATTTTAATTTGAGTCATAATCTCTTAGAAATGGTGCAGGAAGTTATCCAAAAGTAAATTTTAATTAAGAAAATTGAATTTTTGTTCAACAACCAAAGTTCACTTTCAAATTAAGGAAATCGAATTTAGAATTATTTATAAGTGATCCAAATCAATATGATTGAACTTGAGCACAAATAACGAAAACGCTTTAGAATGCTCACCTTCAAAGTTCAAATTAGAAAGGGTTGTCTGAAACAAGTGCAATACATATACTTGTATACCATTGGACCTTAAAAATTAAATTAAACACAAACACACACAAATCGGGCTGTGAAATGAAGATTGTAAAACCAAAAAGGCAAAAAGCAAAAGAATCCTAGTAGGACAGAGGATGAAACCTAGGACGGGGCCTCTTCCGGCTTCGTCGATTCCCATGATGCAGGGCTCTGATGCCCATTGGGGAAGAACACGGTCCAAATGTGAACCCATGTGTGCAGAGACGGAACTACCCCCCCCCCCCCCCCCCCCCCCCGCCCCCCCATTTTTTTTTTTAAATTTATATATAAATATAACTTTTATATATATATAAATATATATTATAAATTATAAATTTTAATAGTAGATAAATATATATAGATTTTAATTTTAATTATTTATATTATATATAAATAATATATAATTTTAATTATATATATTATATATTATATATAATTATAATTAAAATTAATTAGTAATGTAATTTAGTATTTTATATTTGTAGTAAATATGTTATTAATTATAGTGGTAAATAAATTATATAATTTTAAAAAGCTGTCTAACTTGATTATATGATAATTTGATATTTTTTTATGCATTTATGTTATTAATTTTAACTTAAATGGTACTAATCGTTAATGTTGGTCTCAAAGTCTAGCAAATGAGGCCTGAGTCTTTGGCTCCCAAAAATTAAATTAAAATTAAGGCTTTCAGGGCTCATCTCATCTTGGCCTAAGTTCTGATGGCAGCAAACAATCAAAAATTAATTTATAATTTTAACAATAACATATATTTTTAAATTTTATATCGTATAATTATAGCAAATAAAAATAAAAATCGACAGTTTAATTTATTTATAAAGGCTTTTAATTTAATAATCACTTTAAACCTTCTAAATCTCATAACCTGGCCCTACTAATCATAGTTTTATATAACAGTTTTTAAACATGAATTACATATTTTATATTTTGGCCCCCCCCTCACCGAACTTTCGCATCCGTCCCTGTATGTGTGTGTGTGTTTTGGTTCCCACCACCACACCACATCGAGCGGAAGAAGCAGTCAGCTCAAATGTGTCTCCGCGCAACAGTAGGAGTGGGGAGGTGGGTGTCTTGTTTCTAGCGATGGATCTTGTGGTTAGGGGTGTGTCGTAGGTTTCGGTCAATATCACATTAGGGCACTCACTGTTTTTCTATATTTTTTTTATTTTATAGATTTAAATTTTTTTATTTTTTTATACAAATATAAATCACAATAAATTTTCTTAATTACTTTTTATATAATTAAAATAATATTTTATATTATTTTTTATTTAATAATATTTTTTATAATTTAATATATAATAAAAGTAAAAGTTATAAGAAATGTGGAAGAAATAGGTGAGGGAAATTATTTATATATAATTTAATAATTATAAGAAATGAATACTACTCTTGTGAGTCGAGGTCAAGAATTTTGACTTCCATTATGGTATGTTTGTCTTAACGCATTTGAACAAGAAAAATAATCCAGCCTAAATCTGACAATAAAAACATTATTGCTCAAGGCAGGGGACGGTCCATAATGACCTGCTAACAACTACCAGTGCCTTCTGTACTTTTACTTTAATTTCAAGGGGAATTTCAATTTTTAGGGGAATTGAAAATGACACTCCATAAAAAATTATCCTAATTTTTCCTTCACGACTTTCACCTCACCATCAAACGAGATTTGTTTAAGGGGGGGAAGGGGTGGCTAAAGGTGGTTGTTGTTAACCTCAAACCTAGACAAAGTCTTATCTCTATCCCCATCAATGAGATGTCCAAGCACAAGTCTCCCACTCTCGTTACCTTCCACATCGACAACCACTTCCTCGCCGAGGAAGCCACTAGCCTCACCGCTCGCTACCCCGCTAAGGTTTACTCCTAAACTCGAGACTTCATTGGAAAGATGATGAACTACACAAGTCGCCTCCTTCGGTCCTCGTACCTTCCCTTCGATTTGGTGAAGGACTCTAGGGGCGTCGCAGTGTTCAAGATCGAGGATGGAGGCACTGTTTACATGGTGAAAGAGACCAATTTGGCATAGGAGAGAGAGGGTTGGGGGTAGCAGCGGCGGGAACATGTATTGGCCAAAATAGAAGGGTAAAAAAATTAAAAACAAAAATGTTTCCTTATGCAAGGAAACCTTGTAAACTTGGTAAATATGGAGAATGAATTTACCCCTACTATAGAATATAATATTCTCACCAGAATGATTGATTTCTTTCATCAGCATGTACTAAACGTGAGAAATGAATACAAATTAATTCATTTCATGTGTACTAAACATGCTATTAAGGGGTTAGGCAATAAAGGAGAACAAAGTTAAGAGAGATTTTCATTACAAAAAGATTAGTGAGCTTGTTCTAGCGGAGGAGAGGGAGAGAAGCTAAGGGTGCATATGATATATATAACTAGAGTTAGTAGGTGATCAAGGTTATTTTTGTAAGAGTAATGCTACAAGTCCTTTTACGCACACCTAACGTGACACTATCCTATTGTTTTTTATCAATTCACAAGTAGGGTATGACCAGATTATTAAACCAATGAAATAATACTACCCCAAGTGTGTGCGAAGGCTTACACAAAAATGACTTACGAATAGATTTTTTCTCTTTTTTGAAAGAAAAATGATTTCTTTACATACCCATCAAATATTGGATCGAGTAAAAATTGTATAATTTGATCAGACGGAATTATAGATAAGAATTCTAAAAAAAATCTATTATAACCAAACGAATATGGAAATATTAAAAATTGCATGGAATTCTAATTTAGCATTTCCAATATTAGGTAATTTTTTAATTAAATCTATATTTAGTTTACTAAATATACGTTTAGTTAAAAACAACTCCAACAGTATTAGCTAATTTTAATTGCTTAAATTAACTTTTTTTTAAATTTATCATCAAAATACTTTCTCTTCTCTTTAATGTTGTGTATTTGACATGAAGAGCAAATTAAAATTTTAGGATAAAAGAATGATATAATAGCATTAACTTAAGTTATAATTTTAGTCCAATTTAGTTTAGATTTTTATTAAAGTTAAATATAACTTGGGTTATAGTTGTATCGAGAAGAATTTTATAGAGTATAAAATAAAATTGAGTTTAACTTTTGTTGTATATAAAAAATGAAAATATGAAAAAAAAAATATACTAGAGTATAAGTTAAATTTGACTTCAACTTTTATCTAAGACTATTGAAGATAAAAGATTTTACCACTAACGTGATAAAATAATATATTACATAAAATAAAATGTTTGATTTTTATGATTTAATAAATAAATTTAAATAAATACTAAAGAAATGAAAAATAGAGAAGGAAGTGAATTGGAAAATATGAAAAAAAAAATATTTAAAAAAATAGTAAGAGGGGTGTTTATGAGTAAAAGGAGAAAAGATCGTGAAATTCATTGAGGATAAATTTTAAGTTTTCAACATAACAAGTTTTATTTTAAATCCTAAAAATTGATATTTCCATCCATCATCAGACATCAATGCTTAAAAAAAAACTCGCTATATTTATATTTGAAAACATAATATTGAAAGGTGATATATCCTAATAAGCCTAATATTAAATTTAAATTAGGTATTTGATGTCAAAAATACAAATACATAAAGATGCTGATTCGGAATATTTTAAAAGACGTAATAGTTTCGTCAAAGTCATTAGCCATTGTTGGGGCATTTAATCTATTGCCTTAAGCTTTGGGATAGTGAACTATAACAGTACTAATTATGATGTTTGGATTCTTTAAAAACGTCTTGATATAACAATATTTAAAATTATTACACAAAGAAAATGGCATCTCATATACTCATTCAACCCATTAAATTCAAAATTAATTCAGAAATCTCTTCACACTCCAATTGTCTGAATTAGAGATGACAATAAAATGGGTCATGCCGGATATTCATTCCATTTCAATCTTATTATAATGAATCTGAAATTGATATAATTAGATTTAAGACGAGTTTTTTTGGCCACGAATTTAAACCGGGTTTAAAACAGGAATAATACCGGATTTACCTGATGCGTTGCCATTGTAGCCCAAACGAAAAGGACCCCAAAAATTCGTAATTTAACTCAGTGCTCAAATTCTAATTATGACTTGTGTATTTGTAAAGCTGGTAGACTAGGAAGAGTGGCATATGCTTTGTGTGCTGTCTTTTCTGATTTGTGTGTTTGAAGATTTGAGGTCTCGAGAGCACATCCATATATAACAGGAAAAAGAATCAATACAAAAAGAATGTTCTATATTATACATAAAAAAATCGCAATTTATTTATTTTTCCCATCCAATAGCTGTTTCTGGGGCATTCTAGAACTTAGGATCGTTCGTGGAAGATGATTGACATACACAGATTGACTTGACTTATCTATCCCCACAAACAAGTCAAATATATGCATAATGGCCCCAGCCCGGTTTTACGTGTTTTTTTTTATGTTGGTTTGAAAAATTATATATCTACAATCATTTAGGATTTTTTTTAATAATGCAAAGTTTTTTAGCTTGATTCTAAAATGCGGTGTTTTTAAAATCTTGAGTCCTACATAGTCGGATTCTACATTCTAGTAGAGTGGCGCGTATTGGAATATATTAAATCCGATTTTAGTGATATTGGGAATACTCAATTTCATAAAGATGACAGTATTCTCTTTTTTTTTTTTTTTAACTTGTAGCTTAAACATTACAAAATGACAAGAGAGTCAAACTTCTTGAAGTTTAATATGTATAAATTTATGGTTTTATTTTGCTTATGAACTTGTGATTTTAGCATTCTTTAGTGAGCTTTAAGTTTAACCTTGTGTTTCAACTTGTAATTTAGATCTTATTATGCAATTTTTTTAAAAATTAATTGTAATAAATTTGAAAGAAAAAAAAAAGTTCCAACATACTGTAAGGGTGCGAACGAACTTTGCACCACCACAAGTTTTTTTTTATTTAATTTCCTTATAATTACATAGTCTATGTCAACTCATAAAAGAAATATTAAAATGCCAAGAAGGATCCGTACGTGTTAGCTTAAACAATAAATAATAAAATAACAAGTATAATGGCACATCAACAACATATTTTTTTATTTTATTTTTAGTGCTATATCAGTAAACTACTGGATTTCGTAGTTATTTAGGATGTGGATGACATTTGGGATACTGCAGAGCATAAACTTACGAAACTTTTTTTCTTAATATGTTTGATTATAGGTGCAAAGGGCTCTCTAGCTACGTGACGGATATTTTGGAGGTTGTTTGTTTTTCTTTTATTAATTCATGGGTCCTAGCTGGTGGCAAACCTGTTATAGAGTGGGGTGTTCCCAAATCCCAATCCCAGCCGCCAAGAGGCAGTATGCCGCATGAGTGCTGTCAGCGGTTTTCTGGTACCAGCATTCTTGTCTTTTACGGGTT